>CM075853.1:43998329-44598329 GCA_037975125.1 Latrodectus hesperus
CCATAGGGATCCGTTTATAGGGTAGGCAACCATTCACACCTCATTCATACACAGAAAGGACAAAGACAGGATAGATGGATATATATATATATATATATATATATATATATAGTACATCCATGCCCGAACTAAGATTCGAACCCAGGACATTCCTATCCGTAGTCAGGGACTCTGACCACTAGACAGGGCGGACGGCTTTAAATTTAGTTTACCGCCTTTATTAAAATGTTTAAACAAAAGTTAAATTATTTATTTTTAATAAATGATTAATGACTGCAGTATGATAATTATCCTTTTTTTAATAGTAAATACATGCACACACACACGCGTTTTTATGTTTTTATATAAAATGTTCTGACATTTGTGAGTATTCAAATACTATAATACACAAGGAATTAACTGAGGATATGAAATTCTCTGCAACATTAATTTGTAATCAATACAAATGTCCATTTGATCTGTTTTTTCAATCTCCTATTTATACTGATGCTCACATCAGCATTACATACATTTTCTATTAGTTCTGTCCTTTCGATTCTCACAAATATGGGTTCATTAAAATTTGATCACTCTTTTTCAATCTACGATATTAATTACGTGTTCGCTTTTTATAACTTCACTTTTTTACATTCTTAATATACTTAATAAATCATATTAAAAAGTTTTGATAGATTTATTGCAATATTTGGCATAGGGTACAAATTGCGATTCATCTTTGATTGTTAAGGCTATTTATCTGCTATTACCTTGTTTCATGAAATATTCATACATATTGTTTTCTTCCATCTATTAAATAATCATTTTGATAGCAAAATTTATTTTAAATAATTTTTTCTGATTCTAGCATAAATTTTCTTATGGAGATATTAAGTGAAATAACTATAAATTATATTTCATTCACTTCAGAAAATAAATTAACTTGTCGTTTCTATCATGTTTATTCTATTACTATAGCGTTGCTTTATGTTCACTCAGCCATTAAAATCGATATGTGCATGAATATACCAATATGAGTGGTAAATATTTGGAAATGGTATTTATGTAAATACAGTTTTTAATGTATTTACAAAAGTATTTTCTTATCTGATTGCATCAAAATTTAATATTTTCACAAGTATCATAGTATTCCATTCGCAAATCATGTATTATGTGAAAAACATGTCTTTTAAAAAGTCTCTTAAAATAGAACCTTTCTTATATCAGATGTTGTCAATTTTTGCACCAGTAAGAGTATTCCTGTCTCAGCTGCATCATAAGAGAACATGTGTCAATGATTATCTTAGTGGTGCATTTTTATTAGTATTATAGGCATCATACGCGCGCATTTTTAAATATTTGCCGTATAAAAGATTAAATGACTCATTTCTGATTGGTGGTTTAACTATACTATTCTCATATACTAAGAAAGTAATACACTTTTCAGTATAACAGTATATCCACTAAAGTCCTTTGAAACATTCGTAACATCGAAACGGCTAAAGGGATCTTTGAAACGGGTATCATAAAATCGGAATATAAATTAAGAAAAATTTCCATGTACTACTGAATAAACCTTACAAATAGCCATTTCGTGGATAACTGCAGAGTTAGCATTCCTATCCCAAAAACAGAACGAGAAGGGAAAAAAAGGATTTACAAAGTTATAGAACATCATTGATTTAGTACAAAAAAAATCAACTACGGACGTTAATGCACATATTAGAAAACTGTCAAAACACATATTCAGTTTATCGTGATTTCTAACATTTTCACGAGGGAAAACTATCCGAGAAAGAAGAAACAGTTAGCTATAAGAAAATTATTTTATTTGAGATGTTCAAATTTCTTACCGTCAGCAACAATGCATGTTTGAATCTTTGTTTGAATGTAACATTGCAAACTTTGGAGCATAGAGCATGAGATTCTGGCACAAGCCTCCATAATGGGCTCTTAGAGGTTTTAAATAGTTTGCGGAGGGGTTGTATGCGTCTGCTGTTTCAGTTATCCTCACAGAAAAAAGTTCAGTAGTGTCAGGTCAGGCACACCAGAAAGTCAATCTTCAATGCCAACAAATTATTTGTTTCCTTAATTCATGTCGAAGTTCTTTTTCACTGGCGTACTCTTGTGAGCAGTTGTGCTGCCATGTTGAAATCATAGATTCCCAAAATTAAGCAATTTAAGGTTCTCTAAAAAATCCTATTATTATGTTTTGAAGAAATGGCAAATGTCATACACACGCTAACTTACCATTGTAAAATAGTGTAAAATCAATTCATTAATATAAATTGCTCAAGAAATGTTAAAAGTCAATGTTGCATGTTGATAAAGCAACTAATATTTGAAAGTGACCAACAAAGAGGGGTTCGCTTAATGCATACCATTCCATGAAAAGCAGGCTTCACACGTCAACCCTATATTTTTTTGTGTGTACCATTGTTTTCTTATATAATTTTATATCCCATCCTAAAATTGAGGTCACGGGGCCTGGTTAACGATGGAGTCATTCTCACTTTCGGAAGAAAGTGAGATTGAGTTCCAGGCTGGCCAGGGTTCGGTTGTTTTCGCTAAGGCGGCTGGAGCACAGTAAATCTAGCCGCAATGTCCTCCAGGTGAGGTGAAGCATCTGGGGGTGGCAGGTCAAGTCTTAAGAATCTTCTGCTTGCTCCCTGCTTCAAAATCACGAAGACTCCATCCAGCTGCTTCTATCCAACTGGTAAAGTCCATCTCAGGGCTAGTATCAGAGAAGTATGCTGGTGCAACAACAACAACAACGTCAACCCTATTACTGGCAAGAAAGTTGAATACTTCCGGATAAAATTTCACAATGCATTATATGTCGTTTGTCATCTTTGCCAATAAAGCCTGCTGAAGCGTTGAGTGGTATGGGTAAGGCCTAATTGGCTAAGAATTTTCATAACCTGACTTTAAGAGAGACAACAGTGTTCACTGAACTTTTTAGCGATACATTTCGGGTCTGCGAGAGTGTATCTTCTCCGGTTGAATATGCATTCTTTCTGTAGCTTGATAAAACATTGCCAGACACGAAGTCTGTCGCTTTTAAACATTTTAAAACAATTACGATGGCCTGATAAGAAATATGAGGGCTTGCAGGAAAACGTTGCTGATACAACACAGCTGCTAAAGCGGCTTTCTATTTACACTTACCGTGCAGAAAAACCATCTCAAGATACTCCACTTTTGAAAATCACTCCACTGACTACGCGAATCAACATATTACAAATCCTAGAAGAATTCTCTTGTATAGCTATCTCACATGAACAGATGTGACATTCTTTAAGTATTTGCACAATTCAGAAAATTTGAATAAGAGAACAAGTTGAGTTGATGGGACACTATTTTACACGATCGACGTATTTTACTAAAAGAATCAGGATCTGAACATTTATCCTTTTCATTTGGAGTCAAAAGTGATACTACTGAGTCCCATTGCGGTGTCATACTTTACCCGGAAATAATAATTTCTTGTTCTGTTTAAGTTTCAAGACCTCAAAATGTAGAAAATCGCTAAAAAACAACGTGCTTAAAATGTTTTATTCTTTATTTTAATATCTGCAAACTGTCTTTTCGTACTAAATCGATGATCATCTATAACATTGTATATTCCTTTTTCCTCTCTTTCTGCTTTCGAGATAAAAAAATTAATGAATTAGCTTTCCCTCCAGATAGCTAGCTTAGTAGTTTTATTCAGTTGTGCATGACCAATTTACTAAAACTAGATATGTCTTTTATGAACATAGCATCAGTCTTTCTGAAGCTAAGAGGATGGCTTTGAAATTTAAGGATCATACTAAATATATTTGTTATCTATTTAAAATTACTAACATCCAGCTAAAACTCAAGAGTCTTCGATAATTTATTTGCTTCATAGTAATGAAACCCCAATTCACACCAGTCCATTGTCAAGAAACTATTATATTCTCTCCTGTTTAGGAACTAATCCACAATGGTTAAATTTAAACAAACAATAGTTTCTTCATTTTACATGAATCATGAAATAAACGTTGTAAAAAATAAAACCAAAGTTTAATTGACATTCAAAAGAAACCAGATTTATAATGCTTTCGTTTACTCATAATAGTAATGACTTTAAATCAATGTTAACAGTTCAAATGCTAATGGATTGTCTGTAGTTTACTTATTTATGTATATAGTAATTACCAGTATATAAAATTTCAAGAAAATAGGATGTTGCTTCATGCTACATTTCTCGCAATTTGTATTGTTTTTACTCACTTTATTTAACATGTTTCGGATTCACGCCATGCAAATTGTTTAAAATACTTTTATGGCCATTATTTATTTCTTTGGATAACTACCGACAACACGTCGGTCAATTTCGATAATGTTTGCGATTTTAATATTTTCGTAGACTTGCTAGACGTGCATGTTTCATATCAAAAGTACTTGAACGGAATTTATGAAACTAAAATTGCACATATTTGGATTTTACAGTATCTCGGAACTATATACCTCTTCCCCAATTCCATACACCTAATTTGTATTCTCTGTTTTCTGAAATTAAAATTATAAAATATGCTATATTTTCTCTTTATTGTCTTCAATTTAAATGGCCTGCAACTCACAACTGAATGAACAAAACAGAAAACATTAGAAGAACTTTTTAATGCTGACAGTCAACTTTCCAACGAGCAAAAATCTGAGAATGTTTGATCAATACTCTATGAGATGTTGGTCATTACGACATTCTATTGAAAAATAATGGATTTATTTTTCCCCAGTCTAATATTTAATTTTAAAATAGATTTGATTTTAATGATACACCAGAAAGTTTAAAATCACTGATTGGTTTAACAAACTTTGTATCTTAAATTTTGAAACTTTGCAATAAGAGGCATATTTTATTAAAAAACCATGTATTTTCAATTAGTTTTTGCTTTTAGACTTTAGATTTTATAAGTAACATAAAATTTATGTTATTAATGAACGCTTAACTTTCTTCCAATTTTTATAACTTACTTTCACAACATAAAATTACAGCATACATATATGTAACTATATTTATTTATATACATTTGTACATACATAATAATTGGAATTTTGAAGTGAAATATGGTTTGTTAACAAATAAAAATGAAAAGACGTAATTCAAATCATCACCACAAATAGTTTTCTGACTGATCTTTGTAGAGATGATATCATCGTTTTTTTTCTAGAAAATGATGATATCATCACTTTGTAGAAAAAGGCAATAGAAAATTTTTTAGTTGAGTGATTGTTTCATTCTTGATTTGATGCATAATTTTAAAAATATTTCTTAAATATTTTAAAATTATTACATTCTTAGCAGGAAATTTGTCAAAAGATTCCAATGTGTGTATTTAATTACAATCAATAATTACTCTTTATTAAGTTATTTTTTTGTGTTGTCTTGTGCCAGCTAGGCTGACAATATGGGGTGCGATGCTTTACTTTTCATACAAACTATTTTTGTCTCTTTTGTGAATAAAATACTGAATTTATAACTATGGTTTATATACAAAAGTTTGTAATATTATATAATTTGAATACATAATTGATATGATACGGAATTTTTTAATATGATATTTAACATAAATTGAAACTTAGAGTTTACTGAAATTTTTTAATAATTTAAACTTTGTGATAGTATTATAAGACCTCTCTTAAATGGCACAATAAAAATTTTTCCACAAATTAAATGAAAGTGGAAACTTTTAATCAAAACTGTGGCAATTTTCAGAAGATTTTTTGTCACTGAAAATATAAAAAAATTTTTTTGAAAGAAATATTCTTTCTAAAAAATTACAAAAAAGAAAAAACAGTTGAATGAAAGTGTCAAGTTTTATCATTTTCGGGAAAGAATAATTTTTAAATACTTACAATAAAAACGAATAATTGTTTTAATTCGACAAATTGAACAATCATGAATTGATTTTTTTATAAAGGAAATATTTCTTGATTTAAATTGAGTTTCATTATAGTTTTTCCACAATAATTATTCTTAACTAACTCACCATAAATTGTAAAAGTTTCAATTAAATTTCTCATTTTTTGATATAAAATCATTACAGAAATATAAATAACTATTTGATTAAAAAAAACACTTTTATAACTAGTAATTTTTTATTTCATATTTCTATTTTTACAATTTTTTTACAGATGAGTTATTATTTGAATTGTATAATAATAGCTATTTTCTAGGTATTTAATGAGAATCGGGACATAAAATTAATTTAAAAATGATAATTTTATAGTCATTTTGAATTATACTATCACTGTATGATAAAATGATGAAAGATAAAAAACTATCCAATCTTAATATAAAATATATTGATGGTTGAAGATCACAGCAATATTATTAGAATACTGCAGATTTATTTTCCATTTTTTTTCTGACAGTTATTACTTAGCCTCGTTTTTGTGAATGCCTATTCTTGTTTCAATAGGACATCCCTATTTTCATCATAATGAAGACATTTGTATGATGGCGAATTAAGATATCTTCAATGAAATTCTATAGAAAACATATGTGACTGCCATCGGGAACATATCAAACATTGGTTGCCATTACCCACAGCGTTAGATGTATTAACATTATTGCTAGATGTCTTACGATGTCTTTTGAAAAATAGGTTCACATTAAGCAAGAAAATTTCAACGATTTGGTATGAATATTATTTTCGTTACGGCTATTGTATAGCTCAACATGGTCATTTTATTTCACTTTAAACTTATAGTTTTATATATTTGCACTTAAATTTATTTATATATGTATTTATAAGCATTTTTAACTACTCCTACTTTTTAATAGTTTGTGTAATTGTTTGCTGCTGCTATATATTTTCATTCGTTGTTATTAAATTTGTTCCCTATTGTACCCTTTCCCTGTTTTTCTATTACGAGTAATACCGAAAATAATAAACAAACCAAGTTTTTAAACCATAGGACTCAAAAAAGTAGTGTTACCTTAAAATTTGTTCGCATATAATTTTTTCATTATTAATTAAAAACTTATTATTAAAATAAAACTCCTCTAAATGTATCTGTGCACGCACGCGCACACACACACACACACACACACACACACACACACACACACACACACACACACACACACACACACACACACACACACACACACACACACACACACACACACACACACACACACACACACACACACACACACACACACACACACACACACACACACACACACACACACACACACACACACACACACAGAGATTTAGAGGAGTTTTATGTCATTCTCTCTCTCTCTCTCTTCTATCATATATATATATATATATATATATATATATCATTCTATATATATGTAATTCTCTTTTACATTTATATAATACTCTAAAAAAGCTTTATCTGAAAAATTAGTTTTTAGCTCCTACCTTCAACTAGAATTCGCGTGAAAAAATACCTGCTGAGAAACAGACAAACTAAGCCAATTAAATGCTTAGAGAAAATAATTTGATCTCCAAAGTTGTTTTGACTTTCATTAGTAGAGACTTTAAATAGTCTTTTCTTAGTAAGTGTACAAAATCTGATAACAAGTCTTGAATTGTTATAAAAATTTTCCTTTGTTTTATATTTAAAAATTACGAGATTTAATTCTTCCATACTGTATATTTTATTTAACATATGATATCAATTATTAAATTATATTCTATTGGGTGTTTTATAGATTCTGATTATATTTTCTTTTCATTTAGAATAGCATTGAAACTAAAATCTTCATTATGAAAAAAAGAAAGCATTATGAAAATATTAAGAGTTAGTATATATTTAAATTTTATTAAATATGAATGGAAGTATATTGTCAATAAATGTAGCATTTTGCAAAAATCTAAAATAATAAAAATATACAATTACTCTTTTGATATATACAAACAATTAATGTAAGAATTAAAGAGACAATATGAATTATTTTCGTTTATTATTCAAAATTAATATTTACCTTTAGTTTTATATGTCAAATATTAAAACTGTCAAAATATTTAAAAAATCTTCTTAAAAAATTAAAACAACTTTTATGATTTAATTAATCAATGTAAGTTTCTATAATTGAAAGTATAAAAAGTAAGGAGAATTACATTATAAAAAAATTTATGAATTTAATATCTTTCTAATAATATATTGCTTTTCTTTATAAAAAGCAAACATACAATTTGACACTCACAAGCAAGAAAAAAATAACAATACTTTTACTGTGGCATAGTTTTCCTTTATTCTTCATATCTAGTTTACAAAACTTGGTAATATTATTATATATTCGTTTAAGCATATTTCCTTTCAATTCTTTCATTAAATTTGGAGTAATATATTTCATACTAGCAGCCACAAATATAGGTATAAAAACTTTTGCTTCTTAGGAATTCATTGAAGTATAATTCAATATTTCTGCAGCTGGAAATGTCTAAAGGTTCAAAATAAATTACCTTGCAGAGTAGAGTATTTTAGTTTTTCCTCTCTGTAGACATTTGTTTTTATTTCTATTTTGTCTGTTGTAGAATTGTATAAATATTTTACATTTAAATTTCATTTCATTGCAACAAGAACGAAAAATAAAACTTACACCAAAACACATATTACTTAGATTTAGATTCATATTTTTCCTTCCTTCTCTTTATTTGACATGTCTTACTTTCTTATCTTTAGATAAGAATTTACATCTGTTCTTATTAAATACACATGTTCAGGAAATTTTCCAGTTTGATTTTATATTTATTAAAAAAGTAATTTAATGAAAAAAATTATTTTAAGCAACAGAATAAATTTTTTCATTTCAAAAGGTAAAAAAATCTTTGGATTAAAATATTACAGTTAACATTTATATATTTAACGTGATGTTGAAAAATGACAAAGTATATTTTTGAAATGTTTACTTTCTAATAGATTTTATTTTCTTACAATATTTTTCACAATATGATTCATTTGACAATTTTTTCTCTTTAACACTTAATGAATTAGTTTTGTTATTTCTTACTTTTGCAATCTGTTTCAATAATTTTTCAGATTAACGATAGAGTCATGAGGACTCATGAAAATTGGAATTACAAAATATACAATGGAGTAAAAGATAAACATTTTCCAATGTTTATCTTTTGCTTTATTGTATTTACAATGTTTGAAAGAAATAAAACAAAACTGAAACGATATATGAAACTTTCAAATAATTAATTTTTTATCTTTCTGCTTATTCATACTACTTATACAATGCGAAACAATGAAAATGATACACCATTTTATGTATACTGAAAAAGTATTTAAATTTCAGGTTAGGCATGTGCACTCAGTTATGGAAATGATTCGAAGTCCGTCATGGACAGACGAGGTGAGATGTGAGAAAAGGAACTTAAAGAATCGATTATCATTGAGTCGCTCTTCTTGCCAAAATACTTTTTTTAGAAATTGCTTTCGCCTCTAGAAGAAGACATTTGAATGTCGTAAGCGACCTCCAACTCTAAGTAAATCCTGATCATCTATGAAGGGATGTAAAGAAACGCATTTACCTTTCTGGGATACCACACTTGTCTTTTTCAAGGAGTCAAACTCTAAAGCGAACTCTGAGTTTTGTACATTTCTTAAATTATATAATTTAATTGCTTTGATTTCTATAGATTTCAAAATTACTGTAATGTTACACACACACACACACACACACTGCCTGGAAATTTTTACAATTCTTAATAAATCTAAGAACGAAACTAAGAATACATAATATAGTATAATAATTACTGACATCTGTTATCACAAATAAGAAAAAATTGTTTCATGAATTTTTGAAATTCAACTTAAGTTAACATTATTGAGACTTAATCTCCTTCATTTACAATAGGTATTTCATCAATTTTTATATTTTGTGTGTGTTTATATTTATTTTATATTTTATATTTGAGTGTAAAAGTTTTGGACCTTTCCACCATAAAGAATTACTTAATAAATTTTCAATGTTACAACCACGTGAGAGACAATCCGCAGGATTTTCCTTGACAGGGCAGTGACAGCAAGAGCAAGTGTCAGAAATAGTTAAGATTTCTCTAAGTAAGATAGCAAGAAGCAGATATAGTAAGAACTCTGTTTTGAACAAAAGTTTTCTAGCGTTTGCTAGATCCGTTTACCCAGTACAAAACAATTTTGGAATCGTTCCAAAGGAAAATTTAACATTTTTGCGTAGAGTCAATTAAAGTTTTAATTTTACTCATTAAGAGAGCAGCTAATAATGCTCCTAAAAGTTCTAATCTAGAAAGAGTTACCTTTTTGATTGGAGAACCTCTGCATTTCGATGTTATCAGGTTCACGGATGTCTTGCCCAGTGCCTTTACCCTCAGGCAGACTGCAATTCCATAGGCCTTTTGGCGCATGGCATCGCAAAAGGCATGAATTTCCGTGACATCATCACAGTCCTTAGTAGTATCGAGGATTAGTCTTGAAACTTGAATATCTTTCAGACGAGGAATCTCAAAAGACCACTGTAACCATATTCTTTTAACCTCGGCTGGTAAGGCATTGTCCCATGGTAGTTTCAGTTCCCACAGTGTTTGCAGCAAACGTTTGGCACGAATGGTGAAAGGAGTAATAAGTACAAGAGGATCGATGACTTTCGAAACAGTTTTCAGAACTGTTCGATTATCAGAGCAATTTATTTTCGAAAAATTTTGTAAGGAAAATGTGTCTGATTCAAAATTCGAGTTTATTCTCATTGGTGGACTCAGTTATCGCATGATCTGCAGAAATTAATGGATGTAGATCAAAATGTTCTCTCTTATAATGTTCAAGTAGTTCTTTGTTGTTGGGTAACCATTTCTTGAGTGACATTTTAGCATTGCCCATGATTTCTTTTGCGTGACGAGAGAAATATAAAGTTTCTTCAATGCTGTTTCCACCAGCAATTAGATCATCTACGTAGAAGCAGTCGTCAAGTAGTTGAACTGTCTCAGGATATTTTTCAGCAAACTGTGTGATGCTATATTGTAGCGGAAAGTAAAAATGGACTTGTATTTGGTCCAAAAATTACACGTTTGAAACGATATATTTGGATGTTTAATCTACAGTCAATCTGTTGATTTTCAAACCACGGGAAAAGCACTGCACCCTTTTGGTCATCTGCAATTGCGATCTGAAGAGATGCCTTTTCTATATCTGCTACAACGGCAATTTTCGACAGTTTGAACTTAATTAATAAATCAGGTAAATTTGGAATGTTAGTTTTTTCATCAATGGAAATATGTGGTTCCAGATGAAAGATTCCCGGGTGGATTGAATCTACTTTCATTTCGGCATCAATGTTTGACGGTGATGGGAGAGAAGGATCAAGGCACGGAATTTGACTGAGTCTAAGGCGAATAAATTCTGCTTCTATTGTAAGGTTAAGTGACGGGATCCCCGTTATTGCTTGAAGTGTTGATGTTGGAGTAGTGCGAAAAGCTTCTGTGATGTTGCCATACTGAGGAGAATCGAGTTTAGAATTGAGCTTTAGGGATAACTTTGCAGAGAGTGGAGTTCCTCAAATGGCTGCTTCATATATAAGTATTCGTTCTATCACAGTTTTATATGATACTGTTCGGGATTTCTTTGATTTATCCCCACCGGCTACTAGATATTCTTTTAAATTTTTAATATTGCTGAATTTTTAATATTGCTGAACTATTACTTTATTTCCTTGTTTTCTGATTTGAGCCTTGAAATTTAACTTCTTATCAAATGTGATTTTCAGAAATTTAATGATATCTTCCTTTTTTTAGTCGATAATCACCTAAGAGAATTTGTGGCCCGCGTTTTAGTTTAGCTATTAGGAGAAATTTTGTTTTTTCACAAGAGATATCGAGATTGAAATCCTCTGTCCATGGAGTTAGAGGGTATGGCAAGATACTCTAGCAATTCGCCACACATACTAGAAGCTCTATTACGACACTATAACCACAATGCCAAGCATCTTAGACACTTAATATCAAGGTTAAAGGAGGGGCTTAAGGCTCCTGACGTAGCGTTACTTTTCCAAAGAAAAGGTAAATACGTTCGGGGTCATCCACCACACGATGACGTGCTTAATAGCTACTCAAACTCCAGATCCTATAAAGTAGTAATACAAGTTGCATACGTTACAAAAAATAGGAATGTGTTCAACTGTGATTGCAATTATGATGACGTATCAAAACAAAAAGAACTCAGTAATTATGAAAGAGATGTTATAGTTGGTTATGTAGTGTCGTATAATTGTTGTAGGATTATTACAATCTGTTAAGGTTGGTGATGATGTTGACAAGAAGTGGAAATTACTGTTGTTGAATCACGAATTGCACATGTTGGTTATCCATGTCAATTGACCGAACGTGGTCTGTGCATCTTGAAGAGTGCAGTAAGGAGAAATAGCAATGAACTACTCTGAATTATTCACATAGCATTTAAATACGCAGCAGAGTCTATGATACTACCCAATATTTTACGGAGCAAACTGCACATTTTTAAAAACGTACAAATATTTTACAGCAAACAATACAAACTCACTCTATTCAGCAATGTCGGTAGAATTATTTGGTATTTGCAATGTCTAAACTAGACTGGAGATCATTGATGAGAAATGTTTTGCCGGTCACGAGTCAAGATATACATTTTTATAGTTGGATAAGTGATTTTAAGCATAGCAATATAAATTTAACAGGGATATTTTCAAAAGTTTGTTATTAAATTTTATTTTTGTTCAAAATATCTTAACAAGTTATGGAATATTTAAAATGCGTAGAATATTGAAATTGCAATACTTAGAATTTTTGAGTTTGGAATATTCAAAAATAATCCATACACTTGCTGTATTACAAACAAATTAGTTTTACATTATAAGGGTAAATGTGATACAATTTTCAAAACTATTATTTCTTTTAAATAAATTTAATTTGAAAGAAAAAATTTATATAAATTAAGTATATTTATTTAGAATAATGATCTATTTATAAAATAACAATGGAAAATGAAATATAAAATAAAAATGAATAAATAAAAGTAAAATAAAAATGGAATGTAAATTTTAACGTAAATCTTTTTTTACGCAAGCATTTATTTGATAAAATTGCTATATGTCCTGAAATACACTATTAAAATAATAAGTGAAATATAAACATAAAATAAATAAATAAAAAAGCCTTTAACATTTATTTTATATATTGTTTATACTGCAGTCTCTAACATAGTTCAATATCATTAAAGTTACGAGGATATATTACTTAAGCTTTGCTTTTACCTACATTTCGCTTACCAAAAGATGTATGCTAATAGTACTCATAAATAAATAGTTGTTTTTATCTTATCTTCGGCTTTTTTGTTCCATTTAACTTTACATTACTTGACTACAACAGTCCGTATAAGAAAATAAATATTTTATGTGAAGTTCATAAATAAATATTTTCACTTAAGCCAATATTTTTACTGATTCACGTAACCAAAGTTAAAATGAATTTATGTAAGTGCTATCTTAAATCGCAATTATTTTTAGAATCAGCCTAACAGTAGTAAGTACATAATGCAAATGATAAATTGCAACTCTAAAACAATGGATCAAATTATATGCATTTGAACAACTAGCAAAGGAAAGTACACAGTTTAATTTTAAGTCTTTATAACAGTTTTAGAGAGAGAGAGAGAGAGCATCAGCTCTAAGTGAACAAAAATTTAAAGCTTATGCTAAAGTGAACAAAAAGAGTGATAGAATTGAATAAAATTTGTATGAATACGAGATAAGATTTACAATTATAATTTATAGTATCATGATAAAAAATTCATATTATACATTATAATATACACGTATATGATTATAATCCATATATCTGATTATAATTCATGAAAAATGAATCAATATGACTTATAATTAAAATGAATAAAATTTTTTATACTTAAATGAAAAAAATTAATGTTTATTTGTTATTAAACACATAATATTTTTAGCAATTACAGATAGTATTGTTTCATTACATTATAACTCATTGAATTGTATTCAAAACAGTGATTCTCAACCTGTGGGACGTGATCCCCTAGGGGGCGCGAGCATATTTAAGAGAAAATGTTATTTAAAAAAATTGATTAAGTGACTGAAAGGAAAGAACACACACACATACAAAACAAAATACATTTCGATATATTTATTTATTAACTTATTAAATTAAAACAACTTACAAAATTAAAAACAAATTTAATAATTATTAGTGATTTCCTTGGGTCTGTCTTTCAGAGCTAAGTTTTTCGAAGGAGGGTTTAATATTAGAAATAGACACTCTCAGTTCTTTTTCTATATTTAGCTGAAATTTATATGTTGTCTTTAAAGAAGCCACTGCAGAAAATCCAGTTTCACAAAGGTAAGATGTTAAAAATGGTAGTAGAATGCGAAATGCCCTTGTTTTTAGTACAGAAAACTCATCATCCACTCCTGCCCAAAATTCAAAGAGTGATTTATTTTTCAACTGTCTTGGTTTCTCCGCTTGGCGTGAAGTCTATGAATGTTTCTTTCTCTTCAATTGAGAGTCTTTCGGGAGTATTTTGAAATGGATCCCTCACCCACTCTGACGACCAACTGTAACTTGATATCAGTTGGTCGTCAGCAAGAAAGTACTTTTTAAAATCCTTTGCTAGCATTGCTTAAATGTTCATTGATTACAAAAACAACTTTTACATGCTGTTCTTCAGCCTTGTAAGTTTAAATACAATCATTCAAATTTGCAAACATTGTTAAGTTTTCTTGCTTTAAATTTCTGCTCTACAATTCCAATTTCCTACAAAAAGTATTAACTTTAACACTCGTATCCAATATATGTGAATTTGCTCCTTGCACTTGAAGATTCACGTTTTTTAATTTCTCGAATATGTCGACCACATGTAGCTCAATTTAATCACAAATAAACTATTGCGAAAATTCTCAGCTTCCGTTCTGTTTTCCACATTTAGGAAAACAGCGATTTCTTCTCTTAATTCATAAACACGTTGCAAAAATTTCCCTCGTGATAACCGTCTTGCTTCGCAATAAAATAGTAACGCTGAATGTACTGCACGCATGTCCTTACAAAGTGCGGAAAAGATTCTTGATTTCAAGGGTCTCATTTTTACATAATTTACTACTGTTACAACCGTAGTTAACACAATATTCACACAATTTTGTGAGTTTTCCTGATTAAATATATTTTGGAAATCAGTTCTTGTAATACCTGTTACATTTGATAGTTAATATTACCAATCAGAGCTCATGACTGCCTCTAATCAATATCAAGCAATGTGTGAAATGTTTTCTTCTGTTCTCACAGCTATTCTGTACACTATTATGTCTAAGATCCATGTTTTAAGTTATTTTTAAAATTTCTAAGCTTTTTTCTAGCAAGTATATGATTTAATGTTCATATTTTTATATGCTTTATCAAGCACTTCAATGATATACTATTTCTTTTAGTTCCTTCGTAAATGTTCTTTTTGATTTTCAGTTACGATATAGTACATAGCACTATATCACGTAATTAAAATAATATTTAAGATATCTTTTACATCCATTGAGCTATCTTGTAATAATGCACAATTACATTTAAATGTGATAAATTAAAAGACTTAGTTTCACGCGAAATCATTAGTTCACATTTGTCTCGTTAATAAGTGATGTTACATCCATAACATTTTCCCACAAAAGTTGAACAGTTTTTGGGGAATAGGAAACAATAGTGAGGGCCTCCTATTTTTCTTAAAAACTTTTTGAAAATAGCAGAACATTATGAATTTATAATTTAACATTTTATTGCAAAATTAAAAGTTTCATAAAATAGTATACATTTTAATTAAGGAACTTAGTATTCTTTAAAGCAGGAACTTTTAAAGCAAGTTTATTACGTAAAATCCTATTTAAATTTATATGCTACCAAAGGATATGTATTTAATTTATATGCTATGAAAAATTGCACTTTGCAATTTTTTCTTGTATAATTTGCTAATTAAAATCTGAACCTTTAATCCTTATTTCAAGATTTCAACTGAGACATTTTTGAAGCTTAATTAGTTAATGTTAATAATTTTATTTTTATTTTCTCTTGCAAAGTTTTGAAATACTTATTAATGAATGGAAAAGTATATTAGATTTTATTATATAGAATGATGTTATTCTTTAAAAGGAAATAATTATGATATTACAGAAATTGCGTAGGAAGAGAAAATTAACTTATTAAAGCTGACTACAATGGAATCAGCGAATATTTGTAATTATTTCAAAAGATTTTCCAAAACGACCGTAGTTAAAATATCGCTCAATATAATTAATTAAAGTCTATAATAAACTAAAATCCTTTGCCTAAGTTTATAGTGGAGCAATAAGTTTCGTATTTTACAGCAAAATTATTTACAAGTAAGTAATAAAAATTTAAAATCAAAATTAAAGAAAAATAAATCAAATTTTTAAATATTTAGGTATTTTTCTTTAAGCAGTAAACAATAGTCCCAGTCTTTTTGAAATAAATAATTGAAGTTTCATTCTTTGAATTTTAAATGGTTTTAGTATTTTAATCCCTCTAACTAAATAATAGCAAATAAAAAATATCACTATGAAGTGATGAAAAAAAGAAATTGATGGAAACAACAAAAGATGTAAGAATTGCATTTCTATAATCGAGGTCTTCCTCAATAAGACACTGTATTGTCTGAAATTCAGAGGGTATAATAAAGCTTTAATTTATTTTATATTTAAGTATATAAATAAAAATGTTTCTTGCTTTTCTAATGAAAATTGTTTTACGGCTTCAATATAGTTTTTATCGTTTAAAAAATAGTATTTGTTTTATTAAATTACAAAAATATAAGCACTTTATTATTATTATTATAGCACTAACATTTTTTAATGAAGGTCAATGAAAATAATATTCAACTAAGAGCATCAAAAAACTAAACTTTCATGTTACATATACGAAGTTAAATTTAAAAAACATGAGATTGTGAGATGCACATGTGTTCAAAAGTTAGTCTGAAAGCGTTATATTTCTCCATGTCAACAAAAAAAGAAAAGAAAATGATCTTAAAATGGAATCTTTGATCTCGCTTACTGTAGGGATTTTCTGTTCCCTGAAATTTAAAACATCTGTAATGCAGGCAAAAATATATATCCCCCAAAGAAAATGTTTTGCTTTTATTTGTAAATTTACATTTTTTAATGTTTCCATTTTGTGTTTAAGTCCAAAACATAAAGAATATATAAATATAAATGTTTATAATTTACAGAAAATTTTTTTTAATTTTTTATAAAATTTAGAAACTTCATGAAAAAATTTTTCTGCTTTAAAAATTATAATTTTTTATTTATATGATATTCAGAAAAATATTTTTGTTCTTTAAATTCTTTATATCTAAGAAAACTGAAAATAGAGTACTTATATGTAATTATTAAAACTAAAAGTATTCACTAATAATTCATAGTGTTTAATTGTGCATAAATTTTGTGGTTCTTATGATCTGTAATTCTTTACTTGTGTACGCATTAATAATATATTATGTTACAGAAAATGATATTTGATACTGTAGGTTTTCTTTTTTCACATTCAAGAATTTTTATATATACATTGCAGAAATTATATGGTTAATATAACTGTAATAAAAATCCAAATAATTTTTGATTGCACTTATTTGTTCCAATATTATTATTAGGAATTTGTTATTTTTTTCAAATTTTTTATTTAAAAATTATATTAATATTTAAAATATTAAATGGACTTGTTAAATGGATAATTAATCAAGTATTTAGTAAATATATTTACATTTTTACAAGACATTTAATAATTTATACTTAAAATGGAGAAGAGATAAATGATTAAATAATTATTTATTTTAATTCTCGATCTAATTGGCTAAAAATAAATCTATCAAATAGCTAATTCAAAATTGGGACGTAAAGGATTGCATGTGATATAGAAAAGGTAACTGTATTTTGTAATTTTGGACACTGTTAAATATTCCTTTAAAACTTTACAATAACTACGGTTTTAAAAAGCAAGATTAATTTGATCTTCATAAAAAGCTACATCAACATAATTAATTGATGAGATTTTAAATAGTTTTTTATACGAAGCGTGATTTAATTATTGTAAATTAATTGCAGTCTTGCAATTTTATAGAATAAAAAATAATGCATCAAGCATAATTATAGTATAGCACTAAAACAGAATTTTTTAATAACAAAATTGAATTAAAAGTAAAGTAGAAGTGAATTTTTTTAAATAATACAAAAAATCAACAAAAAAATTAAGAGATTAATGCTACCAGAAATTAACTTTTAGAAAAATAGGAATTGTCTTCGTACTTAATTACTTTTTATATAAAAAATAAATTACTTCTATAAATGAATGACTGTTTCAATTAAACAAACCTTGTATAAGAGTTTTTATTTTGCGTGTTATCTTCATATATCATCCATATCTAAAATATATATGTGTGAAAAGTTTTTCTATTTAAAAAATAATTATTTTTCAGTAAATAAATACTTTATAAATAGTTAAAAAGACTGGTTTTTTCACAAAATTTCTCTATATATTAAATTAATATATTTAATATACTAAAACCATCAGTTTAATTAAAATTTAACTTTCATTTGCTTAAAAACTATTAGTAAACTTAAATAAATTAAAAATTTCACTGAAAAAATAGTAAATCTTTTTGCTTAAAGTGATTTTGAACTTTAAAAAATCTCGGAATTATAACATTATCATAATGAAAAAATATTTTAGTGCAATGACAGTTTTCTTAAAAATGCTTATTGATTTCTGATGTAACTTGTGTAAAAAAATTAATTTTGTTTATGAGAGCTACATTTAAAGTAACGTAATTAATATAAATTGATTATTATCAAATATCACAATAGATTTCACAAAGAAATATACAGCTAATTAAAATAAGGAGTGAATATTATATTTGTATTTATTGTTAAAATTAAACAATGTTTCAAATTTAAAAAGAAACGAAAAAAAGTGTTATGGAATATTTTATTTTTTAGAAGCATAATATATAAATAATAAGATTTTTTATATATTTTATATAAATAATAGCATAATATTTAATTAATAAGCATAATATAAAAATAAGCATAATATATAAATAATAAGATTTTTTATATATTATGCTTTTATATATTATGCTAAATTTTTGGATAAAAGAATTTTATCCCCAAAATTTAAATAATTAAATTTTTGGGATAAAATGCTTTTATAAATAAGTGAATAATTTTAAGATAGATAATGTTAAATAGTAAAGGAAAATACTTTTAAATATATAAAATATTTTACAGTCTCATTCAATTTATGTAAATTTATCAGATTTTAAAGATTTAATATTTTTAAATATAATTATAAATTAAATTTATAGATAATTTTGTTTGATAAAATTAAATTTTTATTCCAGAAAAAAGTTATGATATTTAACAGAAATTTGCATTACATTGTGAAATTCTCATTTGATAAATTTTTGTTTCGTTTTAATTTTCTAGTTTGTAGTTTGATTTCTTTGGTAATGCTTATATAATCTTATATGTAATATTTCATTGTTTTGTTTTGTATGAGAATAATTAAATTTTTATTTAGTTTTTCAATGATTTTTCTAAATCACAATTCAACTATGCTTAATTAGCTTAAAAAAGTATGTTTGAGTAAAAAATATCTTAATTAGAGGGATCACTTTTAACAAGAATGCAAAGTTTCATACTATAATTTTTGCAAATAGATTACTCAAAATCAATAATACTTTATTGAAAATTTCAAACTACAAGTACACTTATGAATTATTTTGAACTCTCTCACTATTAAAAATAATATATTTTAAAACATTATTAACTATCTCATTCAAAATCTTAATTTTAAGAAAACTACATTAAAAAAATGCAAACATTTAGCTAATCAAATAAAACTACATAGAATAAAATTTGTTTCAACAAATTCCTGTCTATATTTCAACAAATGCCAGCTTTTGTTCAAAATTACGAGAAATATTTATCGGATTTCTTTATAGAAAATTCCTAACAAATTAAATGATATTTATTGTAGAATGAGTAAATAATTCTTCTTCTCTTCTTCTTCGAATTGGGTTTGTATGTTATTGGGCACCTCTGCTTTTATCAGCATTTTGTACCATTAACTCCAAACCCAATGTTTACTAGTTCCAGTTGCTCGGGTCACCCACTTTATTAATAAAGTCTGATAACCCTTTAATGGAGTCTAGGTGTAACTCTCTAGTATGGATAATGCCTAAAGAAGTTAATCTAGGGAGGGCAAGAGCCTCGCATTCGTGAATGATATGCTCTGCCGTTTCCTCTTGCGTATGACATTTCCAGCAGATAGGGTCTTGCTGAAACAGTCCCATCTGGTCAGAAAGTCAGTCATGCTAGCGATAGCTTCCTGACTTTCACCAGAAGAAGATGGTTTGGAGGTCATTTCTACCTCCTGTGAAGGATTCATTGCTGCCCCTTCAGTAGATTGCCTCTGAGTTCCCTTGTCTTTTTCAGCAAGGTCTACTTCAGAGGCTTCACCTGCAAATACAGAAAGGTTTGTTATTTCTTGTGTCTTTTCAGCCACAAGATAACAATTAATAAGCTCAGGTAATATAAGTCCACCCAGCATTGCCTGAGTTACTGGGCAAGGCAAATAACTCTAGAAGTTCGCCAGGCAACTAGAGGCTCCGTTAAGACAACATTACCGTGGTGCCAAATAACCCTAGGCACGGGTCGCATAACACCAGGGTTTACGGGAGCTGGTTCACGGCCTCTGATTCTATATTCAAGGCTATCCTGTCATTCCTACAGGACATTCGGCTATCCACCACCTGCCGACGCGCCTGGTGGCTGCTCAAGCCCCAGGGAGGTACGCGTACCTCCTTGTTCCAGGGAGTAAATAATTACAATAACCAATATTATGTGTTAAGTTTTATTAAGAAGCAGTACAAAAAAAAAGCTTCTAAATTTTTTATGTTGCACTTTTTATCACTACTTTTTTACTTTCTTATATTGCTTTTGCATAAATATCGTACATCATTTTTTATGAGTCAAATTTCCAAGTATCTTTTGCATAATTTAAATATGTTAACTTTTTAATTATTACATTAATAAAATTAATTTTAATTTTTATTTTAAAATATGACGCACATTCACTTTTTAATATATCTTTATTATTTTAATATGTTTTTGCATAAATATCGTGCATTATACAGGGTGAGGCAAATTAACTTCCTTATATCGTATTGCAATAACAAAAAATTTCTAAAGATACATTTTTATTTTTGCATGCAAAAGTTACAGTTTTAAAGTTTTAGTTTACGTAATTTTAAGTATCATATTGGGCAAGCGAAACCAACCATATGGTTGGTTTCGCCCAGTGTATCAACAATATTGTTGATACACTGGGTGAATCGATTTCTGCTATTTCTAATCACTCTCTCCAGCACATTGGCAGGTATGTTGGCCGTTTCTCTTTTAATGTTTATTTTCAGATCTTTCAAAGTTTGCGGGTGGCACTACAGACATATGACTGTAAATACTCTCTCAATGAGAAATTACATAGGAACAAATTGGAGAACTCCCTGGCCATTTCAAATTGCTTTTCATGGAAATCAGGATCTGGGAAAGTGTTTTTATAGCACGGCCACAGTACTAGCACCTTGAAGTATGAGTTGTTGTCCAGTTCTTCTGAAAACATACTTTCCCTAATTACATTTAATCAAGTCGTGTCGGAAAAAACTTTCCAACATGTTCACATAACAGTTTGAAATAATTGTGATAGCCTGTTCATTTTCCTCGAAAAACCATGGGCCCACAATTCAAAATGATAAGATAACGTACCATACGGTGACACGTGATGAAAGCAAAGGACTTTGATGAAGTTCTTGGATGTTGTCGACAGATTAATAGTTCATAATTTGTTTTTTGATAAAACCAGTTGAATGGAAATAAAAATCACTGAAAAAAGATAATCAGTCATGTCATAAAGGACATGATCAAGAAGAGCTTCACATGGATTTCTTTGAGCATTAAATTCACATTCGGAATGTTCCTACACAATGTCTAGCATGTATGGATGAAAAAGAAGTTCATGGTGGGAAATTTGTCAGTATCACGGAGCAATTTGAAATTCCAAGGTCAGAAGCATGTTTGCGCACCGAACACGCAGTGATTGCAGAAATGACACTCTTACTATCTAGATGCTCTCTGGTGATCTGATGGGATGTGGGCCCCCTTCTCTTCTTTTCTACACAGAACCAGCTTTTCTTGAACATTGACATCCATAAAAAATAGATTTCCTATCTGGGACAGTTATAAAAGGCGAAATATTTAAACGATTTCTGAAAATGGGCAGGGTTGAAATAATTACCGTTTGAAAAATAGGATTTTATCGATATCATTTGTCAACTTATTCATAGGGAGAAAAAATGCAGCTTCTGTAGTACGAAGACTGGAGCACCGTGAGGAAGAGTGTTAGTGTTAGCTGGGAATTATGGAGTGGCCTTCACGCTTAAATTATAGTGATGTCTGGATATTAACTGATAATCGCAGTGCAATTCAACATCTGCAAAAATGGACCTGCTTAGCAGACCAAACAAGCCTTTCTATTCTACACAAGCTTAAAATTGTCTCCCTTCAGCATAATATCTATTTTCATTGGATCCCGTCTCACGTGGATATTGGAGGCAATGGAATAGCAGATACTTTAGCAAAGGAGGGCTCAGGTCATCCTGCTCCTTCTTTTTCCGCGCTTACCTACCTTGAACTCTTTTCCCTGAGAAAAGCCCAGTTTAAAACCGATTGGCAAATATCTTTGACTCACCACTTCTACAAGCGTAGAAAGTTGGGACTTTCTCTGGCTCTCTCCTGTGATAGGAAATCCAGCATTGCCTTGCATGTCTTGCCTCTGACCACCTGAAATGCCTCACTTTTGTAGCGGATAACAAGACCTTCCCCCTCTGTCTTAAATGCCATGGACACTAAGCTTCTCCTGAGCATATCCTGGATTGTATGAATATACTATGGGACGAAATCTACACTTCTCCCCGCCTTGTCATCGATTTCCTCTCCGTCAACGGATTCCTTGATTTGGTCTGACTCCGTCAGATCCCTTGGAGATTAGCAACAACAAATAGGATTTTAAGGTAAATGCTTGGTATTCATTACTCCAACACAATAGCGGTTGAATCACAATGTCACACAACTTTATGATGTCTTCTCTTGGGCAAAACCACGCTCATTATATATTTTTAATACTTTTTGTGTTATTGCAAATTGAAATAAGGAAGTTATCTTGCCGTCTACTATATTTTTAATGAGCTCATTTCTCAAGTTTTTTCTTTATAATTTAAATATTATAGTTTGAATTATTGCATAAACATTTAATTTTAAATTGTATATTAATATGTAACTAAATAAAAAATAAATTAATGAATTTTCTACTATGTATTTCCTCCCTATTATATAAATATGCAATAAATGCATACCATCATTAATAAAAAATAGAGCATCACAATAAACGGAAAATCAATGTAATTAAAAGTATGCATCAAATTCTCTATACTTTATTTAAAATTTCTATCATAATAGGCTAAAAAATTTAGTGCTTAAAATGTACACTATTATTTTATTTTTTAAAATTTTTTTTGAATTTTTCTGATAATTGCAAATTTACGTTCAATTTCAATATTTAATGAATAAAGAAAATTTTTATATAGTTTTAATTACAATTGAAATAACATATAATTTACACTTTGCATTTTGCATTTGAAACAGTTTTCTGAAATGAAAATTGATAACTTGCATATTTGAACCTGCTTATATTAACTTTAAAATGGTGGTTTCTTTCGCTCCAATTGAGATCGGAATTACGTCCCTTTATTACTATTCTCTTTGGTTTAAAATATCCATGACGTCAGATAACATTTCGTCTACGTAATGCGAACGGCAGAAAACAAGGAGAAGTTTACCATTGAATATCTGAATGTCGTTGGCGATGAGAAAAAATCTATTAATGATTTTTACCAGTAATAAAGAAGTATTTTTAACTATAACTTTTTCCCTTTGTAAAAGTTTTCAAAATCATGAGAATTACCTGTTGTTCCAAACAATTAGTGTCAAAATTTCCAATCATTAACGATATTGCTTCCAAAATTTACTAAAATTGTTATCTTTTATAATTTGTGTCTTTGAGCGATTCAAGTTTTCTTGCCTGAATCTCCTACTCACTAACATCTCTTGAATCATTTCACGTTCTTTTGAAATTTGTTAAAAGTTTTCTAATTCTTTTTTCTTATTTTTGATTTGATGAACATTTTGAGCGGAAAACATTGATCGTTACGATTATCCGAAACATTGATTCAAGAAGTCGTTTCAAATCGCTTTGAGACAAATGCTTTTAACAATTGTCAAATTCATTTAAACATGACACCCATATCGAGTGACGACTCTATGGATTCAATTCCTTGCAATCAAAATTGAAAATATTATAGAAGTTCATTTTATTAATAAAACGATTTCTTACATAAAGCAAAAAGCATCAGTTTAAGAAACTTTTTTCCGTTGGTTCAAGCCATTAAAACATTGACAATGGAACAAAAGAAAAATGAAAAAGACAAGACAAAACATTCACTTTACGGTTAGCGTAAATCAGCAAAGATTATTAAAATTGTTCTTAATACTTCTATTATTACATTAAGATGAATAGAGAATAATATCAAACCACACGAGTATCTCAGCCAGTGATTTTTAACTCTAGTTATTATTCTTATTTATATTATTATTATTATTAAAATTATTGTTAGAAATATCAAGTAAAGAATTTTATTTATTTTAATTCTTTTTTTCTACTTAAGTATAATTTAAAAAGAAATATTAAAAAAGAAATATCATTTTTTCAGTGCATTCAATATTTGAGTACTGTTGTTTTATCAAAAACACTGAAAAATAGTGAAAAACAATTTATTGCATTAAATCCTCTTATTTCAGAAAAATATTATAATTTTTATCAAACAGTATTCTTATCTTTTATATTGAAAATTTTTTGAAAATTAATGCTAAATATAAATCTCTATTTCAATTAAAAATAAATAATTTTATTATACTGAACTGAGAGTTTATTAGTATGTTTTGACTGTAATATAAATAGTATAAATAATTTATTTAAAAAAACTGTAGTATTTTAAGTTTTGACAAAACATTTGCATCTAGTGTCGAAAAGTTAACAAATATAATGATAACTAAACAGATTTTCTATTAATAAATCTGGAGAAAAGGAACTGATGTGTAAAATTAAAAATCATATTTGCTGAAAATGATATTCCTCCTTACATTATCTTTTAACATAAATATTTTCTAGGTTTGCATTTAAGATTATATTTAAGTCGCTTAAAAATTGTTTTAAACATTTTTTAGAATCATGATAATTTTTAATAAAACTTTTTCTGCGTATGGAACAATTTTAAGCCTTTGAAGCAATAGATGTTTTACTTTCTGTTTTTGACGTGAAATTAATTAGGTCTTTCTATCCTAGTAATGATCGATAAGAATTTTAATTATTTCAAAACAACATGGAATTTCTAGAATAGAGTTAAATCATAAAATATCATTTATCTTTGTTTCCTACATGTGAATGATTAATTTCACTTCTTATTTCTCTAAATCTATTTTCAGAATCCAATCAATATACTACTGCTTCCCGAAAACAAACATCTTAATCAATCATTGGGGTCAGTTCTGGGATAGCATTTTGCCTCAAAAATATCTCATACTTTTTGTTTCTGAATTGAAACATGTAAAAGATTTTTAACGTTCATTTTAAAATTAATATCCAAACCCGAAATAAAATTTTAAAACAAAATTTTATATAAAATTAACAAAAGGTATTTGGTAGTTACTTTTCTTTAAAGTATTGATTGAGTATAAAATTTGCTTAGCTCTAATTCAGGCATTGTTGAATATCATGAAAGAGAGAAAATCTTTGATATATACATGATTAAAAAATTTGTTTCGATTCATTTTAAAATTTTGTCCACAATAATTTGAAAAATCATTAGGTAAATTTTCGAATACATTTATTCACAACAACTGCATCTAAAGTATCTTTCATTCCATTATTATATAACTTTATTCTTTGTCAACTTAATAATGAAATTGTTGCTTTGAACAAATTATTTATATTATTTCGAATTCTTCTTCTTTCATAATACTTTTAAAAATAAATAAATGTATTATGAAAGAATAATAACTTCTAAAAATATTGAAAAGGAATATAAGGTCACCCTCTGAAATTACTATATTTCTGTTTATAATGAAAAGATTAAAAATAAATTAGCATTAATGATATTTAATCAGGATTATTATTGAAGAAGCAAGTGAATATAAGTAATACTCATAGTATAAGCTAAACTGCATCAGTTTATGAAGTAAACAGGAATGTTATACTAAAAGTACTTGTATTTAGGTAATTCTAAGGAATAATAGTTCACTTTATTAATTAGTTATTGTAATTAACGAAATAATGCTATTAACATTTGAGGCATTTTTGACATTGCATGAAATGTAATCCAATAAATAATTTATTTTAAAGAATTCGTTATATTTGATATGATTTATTAAGTATGATTATCCCTTTATATGATATGATAGGTAGAATGCGCTTAATGGGTCATAATTAGTAAGTATATAATATGAAGTATACCAAAGTAGCAATTTTAATCAAAATTATATGTTTTTAAGAAGATGAGGTTTTTATTAATATTAAAAATGAAACATAGTTTCTTCTTTTATATTTAATAGAAAAGGCATATTATTTCCAGCCAGAATTCCGAATAGAATTGAGGATTTTATAGCCATTTCAATAAAATTTCATTTTTCATGGTATGAATTGATGTATTGATATTGCAGTTAAAGTTGCAAAGGAAAATGTTTTCACCTGAAGCGACTGTTTATTTTAATCTCATTACTAAAAGTTAGCAGCTGTGAATAACTTATTGTAAAGGTTTAATTTACTTGACATAAATGTATAGAAAATAATTCTATGATTAATTTTATATATGTAAGGGAATTTTACACACTATGGCAATAAAAGTGTGTTGATTTCTTAGCAAAAGACAAATTTAAGCACTACGAACTTAATGTTGCAACACTTATGTCATGTTTTAAACTTATTAAAAAAAACTTTACTAACCAGTTCTGGAATAAAGAATTTATCCCCTTCTCAAATGCTGAATAAACTAAAAGATACTTCCCAACTATATATCCTAGAATAAACACTTTTATATAGTTTATAGAGTTATTAGTATATTATAGATTAAACCATACATTTATCCTTACTATGATATCCGGGTTATTTTTTAAAATTAAATCAAGAGAGTTTTTGTTTGTCTTTGAAAGTTTGTTCATCAGGTACTTTAAATCTTGTTATTTCAGTTTTTCGTGGTATTATGTATACTATTTTAATGGTTTTTAGTGCCTTTGAAATTTTCTTAACCTTTGGAAGTGCACATGAAGAGTTATGATTTTTTTAAAATAAAAATAAAATAATAATTGATTTATTTGAGATGGATTTTTTACGTATGAAATGGGTATTTTTTGAGAATGGATTTCTTATTTATGCATAAATATTTTTTTTAATGAAATCTAATCTATTACTTCAACAAATAGTGTATATTTTAAAATAGTGTTTATATAATTGTAGTAATATTATTACGCAAATTTGCGGATATATACGTATTAGATAATAATAAAATAATTTCTTTTTTTCAGTCATAAGAAAATAAAGTTCAAAATTACTAAAACATCGATAACTTTTTTTATTAATCTTTACTTTTTCTTTATTTTTTAAAATCAATATACTATTACATGAAAAATATATTTATAGGTAGTTATTTTTGTGTAATAAAATAAGCATCTAAGAATTGATATATTTCTATATAAATATATATATATATATATATATATATAGATTTTTGTTTTACTTCCTAGGCTTGTCAAAATAATGATGTCAATACAAACAAAGAATTATCTTGTTTTCTGTATGATTGCTTATTATTTTTGTCACTTCTACATGGCTCTGTCTTTTGTACTTAATGATAAGAAAACATTTCAAGGTTTTAGTATCCAGAAAATTCTTAAGAAGAGTTACGAAAGTCAAATGAATCTTTTAACAGATTTGCTGAAGATTTAATTCGCTATTTGATTAGTAAGTTAGTGTAAAAGTTTACATATAGATATGCCATCAAATTAATCATAAAATATCAAATTAATTTTTATAACAAAGCTATAAGTCATGAAAGTATTATTTACATTAAAATAAAATGATTACTCTTACTTTTTAGAAATAATTATTTTATCCCTTAAATTAAAGAAAAATAATATAAGCATACAAGAACTACAGAATTTAATACCGCTTTAAATTTTTCTGATGAATTCTTTCTATTTAATTTTGTAAATTATTTTTCTTTATTTGTTATTGAAAAAATAAATTTTGGGAATATCTTCTGTGTTGGAGATTAACATTCCCTCAATTTAATTTCTGTTGAAAACATTAAAAAGTATTTAGGTATAACTGTGTTACTTTTACTAACTAAATTTTTAAGCTATAAAAGATGTATATTTCTAAAATATTTAAATTTCAGAAGTGTGAGTTTGGCATTTAATCACTATATTTACGCTATATATATATATATATATATATATATATATATATATATATATATATATATATATATATATATATATATATATATATATATATATATATATATATATATATATATATATATATATATATATATATATATATATATATATATATATATATATATATTCAGTTGGATATGCTATTGTTAATTCGAGGCTTTCTAATTATATTTTATCATTTATAACAATGGAAACAAGATTGATTAACTAACTGAAGTTCACTTAAAGTTGATTTTAGAAAAAGTGAATATCATTCAACTATATTTTAATTCTTATACTTTTTACTTAATTAATCAAAACTTATATAATAAAATATGTAATCATTAAAATACTTGTAGCATTATAATGTTAAGAAAAAGTAAAACGGTGTGAAATAAGATCCCATTATCAGTTAATCGTATTCGAAAAGAAAAAAGCAAAAAAAAAAAAAAAAAAAATTGACAACATATTTACTTAATATATTTTTAATTAGGAGTTAAGTGACCTTTTTAAACTTTTGTTATTTCTCTCCCGCGATTAAAATAATACATATTTTTGTTTTATTTAATTAGATGTAATTAACAAGATTTAAATACGACGTATTATTAAAATGTTTATTTCTTTTGTTTTTGGAATTTTTTTAACCCTTTATATTTAATATTTGGTAAGGACATTAAATTAGATTAAATAATTAAGACTATTAAATAAGTGATGTAAGAATTAAAGATAGAAAAATAACTCGAAATTCAAATCAAATACAGAAATATTGAAAGTGTTTAGGTTTATAAGTAATATGAAAATTGACAAATAAGCAAAATTTTATTAAGTACATTTTTTTGCGAAAGAATACATTCTTTTACTAATTAAAATATGTAACATAAGTCTAAGTCCCATGGAACGTGTATTCGTGTTTGTTATATTTAATAAACTATTAATAATGAATTTTAAAAGGATAATTTATTGAAATTATGTATTGGTAATAGTTTTTAAAGTTTACTGTGATAAACAGATAAAAACTTTTAGATAATATAAGACACAAACTTCAATAAAAATTTACAATACCAAGTATCATCTCTATGAATTAGACATTAATAAGCAAATTAAAGTCAATAGAATCGCAACTGAATCGTACTACTTTCAAATGATCATTTGCAAAGTCTGAGAAAGTCTCTACTAGAGAGAGAAATACCCGAAAATATTTAACTTTATTGATATTTGAATTGAAACTTTGTGACTGAATATTTTTAAATATTATTTAAGACAATGGAGTTACACAATAATATTTACAAATTAAAAATTACTATATTTGATGTATGTGATATATAAAGGAGATATTAATTAAACTCGTGTTAGCAACAAAAAACAGATTTTTCTTATACAATCGAAACAGGTATAATTTGATGTACTTTTAAGTAAAATTACTTGGAAATTTAATATGATAATACTTTTTATTCCAATTTTTATAATCTATGATGCAAACAGTGATAATATTATTGAAGCATACATTTAGTAAATATTATTAATCATATTAATGATTCTATAAAATAATATATGGCGATAAAAATATGAATATTATGTATTTATTTTGTTCTGCTTATTTTTAAAATGTTAAAAATAAATGAATTAAACTGATAACTTAATTTACAAACATTGTAAATAATCGCAAAATAGTATACTTTTAATGTATTTAATTATATTAGAAAATCTTCAGTTCAGTATTCTTTTTAGAAAAAAAAATAGCAATTCATTTATTTCTAGCTAATTTGTTTGAAGAATATAGAATGAGGCAAGAAAATAATTAAATAAAATTAATATCTCTTACTGCCAAAAATATTCTAGCATTATCGGATTTTTTTATTGACAGAAATTTAAGAAACTATCAAAACAATATTTCATGTAATTTTCAATAGAAAAATGCATGTTAACAGTTAAGGAAAACATTTTATTGAGAGTTAAAACAAAAAATATATTCAGTGAATGCTAGCGAAATGTTTATCTAAAATAATAGGGACTCCGAAATTTAAATAGTTTATCTTCTTTCTTAGAACTATACAAAATAAAAATATATTCCATATTATAAATAAAATTAAACAATGCGTTATATTTAAAATTAAACTTACCCTTTCATAATATATTGTTAAAATCCATTTTTTTACATATGAGAAAAATTATTCATATTTATTTGAAAACATTAAATTCTTTTCTGATCAAGCAAAAATTATTTGTAAGAAGAAAAATTAATTTTACTTGTAATCATTAAGAATATATATAAAATTAGCTTAGTTACAAAATTTTTTTTTAAATTTAGTTAATTCCATATCGAAATTTTATATTTAAATTATATGAAAGAAAATAATTTTATAAACAAATGAACAAAACTATTAGGACAGACAGAATATTAAATTCAAGAATTTACTTTCTTTCCGAAAGCCTGAAAATTTTCTAAATACTGTCATGAGTTAATATCAACTTGTTTTTTTTATTATTTTTAATTTCTTTTCAGTTTATAAATCCTCACGTTATCTTTACTTATCACATTTAATCGATAAGAACTTGTAGTAAATGTATATGTGTTGTTTAATGTTGTTGTATGTTGTTGTTACTTATAACACTTGGACAAGCCAATCTCACTAGTCAATAGGGAGCATCTTTCGTTTATTCAGATCACCACGAAGGTGAAAGTACGACTTAGTTTTTCAAATACTCCGATAGATGGCACCACCAGTGGATCTACTCTCTCAATTTTGACAATGTTTTGAAGGGTTTCCCAGATTTCACAAGCACGTATATCGCATGTACTCGGTGGGTCTTAGGCGGCATTGGGAATTGAACCCCACCCTTCCGGACGGAATGGCGATGCTCTAATCACTAGGCTACCACGGCCCCGTGTTGTTTAATACATACACATATACACGTAAAATTTAATTACTTGTGTCTAAAACTGCAAGAAATGTAATTAATTAATGGAATTTCTAGGTAATTCGTTATATTTCAAGGATATCTCTAGTTTGCAAATAATTTATTTGTTTGCCTAAATTTTTCCAAAAAATTACATTAAAAAAGATAATTTTTTATAATTAATTTATACTAATTGTGATCCTTCTTATAGTTGTCAAATAATTGTTGTCGTACTCAAATTTAAAGAGTAAATTTAGAAACTCATTCATAATCTTAATTTTAAGGGTGAATATTTCTTATATTTATAGTACTTGCAGATTTTATAATTTTTATTTATATTTTACAAAAATGTGTGTGTGTGTTAATGAATGTTTAACCGTAAATATGTGGTTTTGATAAAAGAAAAATTAATATTTATATCATATTTTAATATAAAAGTTTAATTAAATATAAATTATGTGCTTAAGAAGCAAATAATTCGAATCGTGGAATAATTGAAAATGGAGTGAAATGCTTGTAAAATGTTGGAAAAATTATTTTATTTTTTCCACCCGTTTACAAGCATTTCTTTATTTAATTTTAAAAAATTATATAGATATTCAGAATATTATTCGTGTGTTTATTTACTTAAAAATATTTAATAAGCTAATTTCAAACACGTTCTTTTCTTTTAGAAACTCGATTTAATCAGTGATAAAAGCTTCATATTTTCAACTAATATCTAAAACTTGAAGTAAATTTTACAAATTGAAGTAAAAAAAATATGTGGATATTAAGTATAGATTTTTTACTGCGACCAAATTATAAAAATTGAAGTAATAAGATGCATTAAAATGAAGAAACTGTTATATATAAGTTCTGTATACAATAAAATTATTGTTTTTTTATATTCTTTTAAGCTAGTCTTCTGTGTGAGTATTCAAAGTATAGCACTGTATTCGTGGGGCTTCATTGATTAGTATACAACCATAATACTTTTGAATAGATTTAAAATTAACATTAATAAAATGTACTTGTTTCCACATATGTTATTGTTCACACACATTATTATAATTCTGCTGTTTAAGAAGCTAGAGAGGCATTGTAAATAAACTTCTAGTTACAGAGTTTCTCCTTATAATACATAATTGTTACCTCCTATTTTAAAATCTCATACATAATTTTAGAAGTAGACTCCTAAATATTCAATAATCAAAGTACATTTTTTGATATGACTAAAAAAATAAAAAGTATATTTTATCAAAAGAAATTTACACATACCTAGAAAAACATGGATAAGATTTAAATTTTTCACAAGCAATATAATTATAATTTTCTTTTACATAAAATAAAAAATTTTATTTTTCCTAGTAGAAGGAGCCAATTTTAAAAATTATTGTTATACTGATATTTTATATATTTTTTATAAATAGAGTATCGTGGTTTGTCAAAGAGTAAAATAAAATGAGATACCAGGATAAAAAAACGTCACTAACTTTAAGTTATCTTTGTCAGTATTTATTTTTAGAGTATAATTCGTAAGCATAATATTTATTTTACATCACTGTAGAATTAGCCTTTTTTTGCTAAAAATAAACGAAGTATCACTAAATAAAAACAAAATTTCAATCCTTATCAAGACACACTTTAATAACGGCATAAAGTAAGTTTCCTTGAACATTTTAATGATTATTTTCAAACATGATAACACATGAAAAAAACACTTTAATTGGAAAAAAAACTGTATATCATGTAGAAAAGAGTTTAAATAAAACCTTTCAAGTTAGATAAGCATATTTTGCATTAATTATATGTTTATTACATGATTATATTTTTTCTCAAGGCTCAAATCTTCTCATTAGTGAAAGTAATTTGTTTAGTTTTATATTTTTAACAAGTTAACTTTTTGTTAAGCCCTCACATACATTTTAATAATTGTTAATTAGGAAGAATGTTATAAAAACTTAATTTTTATAGTAATTTTTCATAATGAAGTTATAATTGTTTGCATATTAGAAAAGTTTAGCGTTTAGCATGAAATTTTTTTTACATCATTTGCTTCTGATAAAGAAAGGTGATCTACGTTAATTTTGAGTAAAGATTAGAGTGTGTGAAAAGGATAGTAAAAATTATCTAAATTAAAGGGTTTTTAATTTTAAATATTCTTAATTTTATTATATAATGGTTAGAATGGGGAGGAAATATTTATGTAATGAGATTATAGTATGCTGAAAATTATCTTTTATTAAAGGCATCTAATAAATTCCAAAACTTATATTCTGACAAAATATTAAATTTCTTTAATTGTTGATTTATAGCTTTTCATTTTGAGATATTTAATTGTTTTTAATTTTATATTGTGCAATGGAGAATAAATTTAAGAAACTAAAACGTATTTTATTAATTCTCTGAAGCGCACTTTGTATTTGATAACTTATCATATTTGATAAGCATGATGGGATAATTATTAACACCATAAACAATATGTGACTCAAAATAATTAAGTAAACTGTTGCTGTATAAAAATCTATTAATTGTTGTTAAAATATCTATTGGTTTGAGTGATGTTGTATAAAATATATATTGGAGGATATGAAATTTTTAATTCATTAAGACAATATTAGATGCCACAGTGGCCAGGTTGGTTAGGGTGTTCATTCTCTCTGATCGGAAGGTAGTATATTCGAATCTCATCTCATCAAAGATGCATCGCGTTCTCTAATAAACTGCTACAACACGCTAAATTTGTCGCAGTTGCAATGTTCTTCATAAGAAATATTATTTTTGAGGGTCTTCTGTTTACACTCTGCTTCTAAATTATGAAGATACACCTACTTTTGGAGCAACGATATATATCCACTGGAACCATCCTCACTGTTATTATTACTTTCGCAACTTGATACATTAAAAGTACATTAGTAAAGAAAGAAAGTAAAATGAAAGGCATATACACTCCTACATTCCGTTGTAAATCTAATGTATACACTAATAAATACACTCCGTTGTGAATCAACGTGTCTAAAAATGAATGTCTTATGACATCAAAGTCACTATAGCTTTAAATGATATGAGAAAAAAATGTTTCATAATTTTTCTAAAATCTAAATGTTTTTTCAATAAATGGTTACAATTTTGTAAATTTTCGTTAAGTTCGTTAAGTTTATAGCATATTTTCTTAAAATTGCAATTTTTCTTTAGATACTATAGCTGAAAACTTAGTTATACTGAGTTATTAAAGCAATTAAAAATTATGAATTTATCACTTTTATTATTTCATATTTATGAATTATGAAATTGTTTAATTTCAAAATTATGAACTTATTGTTTTTAAAATGATATAAATTTTTGCAATAATGAAATTTCATCCAATAAGACATATTTCACTATTATTTAATAAAAAAACCCGCTTTTTTACTCTATATTATGGCAATAGAATGGCTATACTAGTTACTTAAATATTAAAAAATTTTTTAGAAAGATATCTAAAATATTAATAAAACAATCATAAAATAACAAAATAACAATTCGAATTAAAAAATCTAATTGGATTTCTAAACTAGGCACAATAATTTATTATTTGCAAAGGAAATCTCTTGTATACATTGAGGTTCTTAAAATTTGATTTATAATTTAAGAATTGACAAGTACAACACATTAATTATTAGTTATTAACTCGCAAATTTCATTCACTTTTTTATTGATTGTGTTTAACAACTGATGGATCTAATAATTAAATTACTTATACTTCGGTTAAGGGAAAACGAAAATAATTTGATTGTTACTTTTTTTAGCATTGAGTGGTATCTAAGAAATCAAATGTAATCTGACATTCCAGCCGCATAAATTGCTTTCCTCTTGTAATTAAACACTCTAAGTGGATTTTGAGGATGGGAGAAAAAAATAAATACCGGTAACATTTTGTAAAAGTAAATCTGATCCTTATGGAAATTATATATCTGTGATTATTTTTTAACTAGTTACCTATTTCAGTTTTTTTATTACATTCAATTTTTAGAATCGTTTACTAAATTTAACTATTTAACATATATATATATATATATATATATATATATATATATATATATATATATATATATATATATATATATATATATATATATATATATATATATATATATATATATATATATATATATATATATATAGTGATTAAAACGTTATTTGTAATTTAGAAGTGTGAATTCCAATCTGAAACATAATATCTAATGTAGAAATGTTTTATATAGGACTTTGTTTTTGTAATGTTTCTGATAAATTTGATCAATAAATTTTATTCTTTCTTGTAGGTGGTTTCTAAGCCATAACGCATTGGCTTTTAAGAATTAAAGGGAAAATAAAAATAATGATAGTTGCGTGACGGACTATGCTGCATGCTCATTATTTTCAACTAGACGAGTCATGACAGAAGGGCTTTAAATGCAGCTTCAAGAGGTAAAGGACCTAAAGGCACCAAAGGCTGAAGTCTGACTTTGCTTCATGCTTGCATTAAATTTAGCTGAGCATAGTGGAATGGCCTTCATGCCTTGGATGACTCTATCAAGAGAATAAACTCCCGAAGTACTTCGCCTATACCGCTCAGGAACACTCTCCCACCTCTATAAGACAGCAATGCCGGATTTTGGGGGAGCCAAAAGTGTTTTGGTTTAGAAAGAGCCTATAAAAGTTGGTACAGGATCGAACTATTATAAGAAAGATTCCTATCAAGGAAACAATGTCTGAGCTTTGGTTCGTAAATTTTTTGACTTGAAGCATGAACATTCTTGTTATGTTTCATAGAATTATTATTTTTTTCTAATGGCGGGCACACTTGGGCGACGAACTCTCACTTGGGTGACTGTGGCCAACAAGGCCAGAAACTGCTACTCATTTGTCGTTACCCAGCGGGCACTTGTGAACCAAGTCACGGAGGCGAGTAGCGTTACCTGCGCCATACCACTACAAAACGTTTATAGGGTTGGCCACATTCATACTTCATCACAGAAGAAAGGACAGAAAAACACAAAGAGAACAGAGAAAGAAGGTAATATCCATGCCCGAACCAGGATTCGAACCTTGGATCCATAGCTCAGGCTAACCACTCACGCTAACCACTCAGCCATCGGTCGGCTTCATAGAATTATAAATGATATAATTTTCAGATATGAAACATTTAATGAACTTGTGTATATTTATACATATGTAATAAAGGATTTTTTCTTTTATAAAATAATTATAAATAAAACAAATTTTGGCTTATGGCAATTACTTTTAGCAATGACCATCTGGAAATCTAAGTTGAACAATTCAAACATCAAATCTGAGTTCAAAAAAGAAAATTTAGGGTGTCTTAGAAAAATGAGGGTTTAATCTGAATCTTTTTCTTCATATGTTTGCCAATCCCACTGTTTTATAAGAGGTCAAAAAAATCCTAATTCTCATTTCTTACCAAATAGAGAGACTCATAATCAATAGAATCTTAATCCGCATATTACATTGTAATCCTTGTTGTGATAATCCTAGCCCATATTAGATGAATATAATATTTATTTATACAAAAATACAGATTCAATTAGCAAATTTTATGCATGCACTAATTTCTTAAAAATTTCTAAAATAATATATTTCTTTTAAGCTTTTCCAGTTTATTTGCACGTTATTATATATGGTAATGTGGCTATGATATTATAAAAATATACATCTAACTATTGGAAAAATAATAGATTTTAAAAGTTTTTTAAAATTAACTTATTTTTTAAAAAATATTTTTGTTTGATTTTAAAACTTGTTTGCTGTCTTATTCATATCATAGTAACTGTGAGTTATTATATTTTTAAATATATTTTATATAGTATATTATTAAAAAACAAATTGCTGCTGTTTTATTGATCTGAATAAAAATTGCATACTTAGTTGTTGTTTACTCTGAGGTAGATTTTAAAAACAAGAGAAACAGAGAAAATTTAAAATATATATGTACATATATACATAGTGGAGCAGACGAGACCTGGAATATCCTTAAGGTTAAGGGTTTGGAATACTCACTCATCACCAAGGGCCTCGTAAATTTGAATTACTGTCAGATGACGAGGTCACACCTGAGCTGGTAGGTGTGATCCATCCCACACACCAGTGAAAGGAATTCGGACGTCATAGATTAACGTTGACACATCTCCAACCCACAGACTTCCACAAATGTGGTTACTCGAATTAAAGATACAGTAATATAGTATTGGAATATTTGCATAAAAACTGAACAAACAATGATATAATTTTAATTGGTGTATACCTAATTTTATACATTGCAAATCAGAATTTTAACTAAGCATTTTGATTAATGTTAAGAAATCACTATATAAAAGTATTTATTTTATGTAATGCTTACATATTTATTTGAAATAAAAATAATAAATGTATTCATAAGTGATGTTGATTTCAAACTCAAATAACATTATGAAGTATATTTAAGCGAAAAATATGTAAAATGTATAAATATTTTACTTCTAAAATTGAAGACAAATTCTCTAGAAAAAATTAACCATTTGCTGAAAACTGTTTTCGTTTACCTGTTTAATAATACGTCAAATATTTTTGATAATATTTGTTTAAACTAAATGATTCCTTAAGCTCTTTTAAATTTAAAAATAACTCTCTCTCAGATTACCAAAATAATTTAGTTTTCTACTATTAAATATTTAATTTATTCAAAAGGCAAATAGCAATAAACATTTTCAAATCATAAGCAGATTTGGAAAATACTTTAGAAAGCATTACTCTTTAATATACAGTCATTTTATATTTCAAATGAAAACGAATGAAAAAAATCATCAAATATTTGTTATTTTCAATTTTAGAATATGTTATAAAATTAATTTTAAAAGGAATTGTAGTCAAAAAACGAAAGGGATTATTTTTTCATAAGCAAATCAGTATTAAATTTTATGGAAATTTTTGAAGTTTAATAATAAAACAAGCAACAAACCACACATTTATTACGTAATCTTGGTAGGAAAAGCTTTATAAATCATAATTAGCTGCTCAAGAATTAAGAATTACCCAAAATTCATAGTCATAAATATTAATCGGATTTATATAATTTAATAAATTCTTAAATTATGGTTTTTGTTGGCCTTAAAATTAGGTAAATATTTACAAAGATATTCGGATCCTTTTGTGTGACACAAGATCAATTATTAACATAATTTCATGTGATATTTAGTAAATAATCAAAGTGAAATTAATTTATCTTTAAAGTGGTTTTTTAAAATCGAGGACTATTCAATTTGAAATGTTTAAGAAAAGAAGTAGAGATAAATAAAGCGAAAAATTAATGAAATTTTGTAAGCGATCAGAAAATAAAATAAGTAAATTTGTCAAAAAAAAATGTGTACTACTAGAAATATATTATACTACTATTAAAAAAATGTACATATTTTTGTGAAAATAGATTAGTGAATATAGTTAAACAATGAAAATTTGCAAAGATAATAAGAGCTTTATTGTGAAATAATAATTAGAATGAAAAAAAGTGCTTTATATTTACTCTTTAACTCAATATCTGACCGTTCTTCTATCTTTTGGTTCTTTTTATAAGAAAAAATCTCATTTGGTTCTTTTGATAAATAGCATATAAAAAAACTCTATTATAATTACATAGATTATTTGATAGATTTGAGTAAAAGCAATCTATTAAGGCAATAATCTTTGCTAATAAATACTTTTTTTAATTTTGCAAAATGGATTATTTTGTTGTGGGTTTATTTCACTTGATTTGAAGAAATAAATAGAATAATTCCATGACTCCCATTGATTTAAATTCTAAATAATAATGAAAGATTAAATTGCAAAATATTATGTTTTGAAATTTTTTATATTTTATTGCTTAGTATGTAAATAGTTACATGTCATTACGAAAACCGAAATTATCACAACATTATAAATGAATGAAATTTTAATTATATGTATTTTTCCTTAAGAAATGAGAGGAAGTTTTTTGATGTTTGTTATTTTGTTTTATCTTGGATGAATTTCAGATATCTTTTTAAAAAAAGTAATGTATAGAATGGGGTTTGGCAAAAAGTAATATATGTTATTGTTTAATTAAGTAATATTTTGGATAACGTTCTTACTATCTGAAGAGATTTAGATGTCTTAAATTATTATTATTTTATTACATTACATATATTCAGACTTGTATGCTTGATTCTTGAGATCCGCTTGTAAGTCTTCGTCGATAATAGGACAAATAGCACAATGACAGATGTACAACCACAGAAGAATAACGAAGAAAACACCCAGAGCCACGGTGGGAATCGAACCCACACTCCTACGCTCTCAAGCGATTAGCGGTGATGCTTTAGACCACTCAGCCACGGAGCGCCCTGAAGTCTTAAAGAGGTGAGCGCAATGAAATTGCACATTGATATTTAAATGTTTTTATTGTGTGATTTATAATCTACACATTTCATAGAGCCAGCTATTGACTTAATGAGTAAATGTATTTCAATAAAATTTTAACATTATATTTATTTTAATTCACATAAAATTTAACTATACTGTCACAGAATTAAATTATGAAATTTTATTATACTATGAATTAATTAAAATAAAGCATATTTATAAACTTCTGATTGCTGAAATGTTTGTAATGTTTTGTACTTTTTTCAATACATATGTGTGGTTAATATAGTTCATTTTTGCTCTCTCTAATATTATAAAATATAAGCATTTTCCTAAATCGAAACAATAATTTGGCGCAATTATACCATTGCTCAACAAGAAAAAGATGATTTAAGTTTTTTGTTGTTAAACAATCAGTATGCAAAATTTACAAAGGACTTCCTTAGACGTAAAATTGATTTTAGATTTTTCCAAGAAAAGCCTTGATTTAATATGTACTTTTTAATAAAAACTACTAGAATTAAATTTTTTTGACTAATTGGAGGAAATTAATTAAGATTGATTAACCTATTTTCATAATAAACGATTGAATTAAAAATATAATTTGTTTCTTCAATGAATCCATGCCTTTCTCACTTGAATTTCTGATATGGATTAAAAACTATAAAACTTATTAATAATCACAAATGTGTTTAATGAAATTGTGACCAGATAAAATCATTATGTAAAATGATAAAAATTAAACGTTAAATAAAAATGTATAATTATTGCTAAAAAAGGATAGCATTTCGATTTTAGAATTTTTTGTAAACTTTACTAATGAAATTATGTGTTCAAACCATCAATCTTGGATGAAAAATCCAAATTTTAAGAAAGAAATTTGCACTTCATTTTATTTAGATATTTTAGTGATTTTAAGAATAATAAAGAAAGAAAATTATATATTTTTTAAGATTTATTATTTATTGATTTAATATAATTTTTGAAAATTATACTGAATTATTATGTGTAATATTTTGTTCGCTTGTTTAGAAAAACATAATTTTGCGCATTAAAACTTATAAAACAGGAAATTTATGTGTAAAATAATGTATTTGGAAAAGGTATTTATAAGATATTAATTGTGTCAACTAAAATTTAATTTATACAAAGGATAGATATTTACATGAAAGATATAAAGAATCTTTCTCCAGTAAAAACCACAATTTATTCATATTTTTTTTCAAGAGCTATTAAAATTTTTTATCGTAATTTATTTTTGATCAAACTAATTTAAAAATTTTGATACAATAAAGAATTAAAATGGAGCGTTGTGTGTTTGCATCTTGGAATATTGTGGAAAATTCATTGCAATAAAGGCAATTAATAATAAAAAAGTTATAATAACTTGTAATGAGAAGAATTGACATATTTTTTACTTTAAAATAATTATTTTATGGAAAGAATACATAATTTAAATATCATTAAGATATGAATAAAATTTACTTTTCAATAAAATTACGGATCTTTTTTAAACTATAAAGGAAATGCATATTTCCTTTTCAGTGAAAAGGAAGTTTTTTCCTTTAATTCGGTTAAAGAAATCATTAAATATTAATTAAATTTCAGGAATATTTAATAATAAAAACAAGCAATAAACACATAATATAATTTTGCCTCAAAAACAAAGTGAAAGGAATGTATTAGCTTATTTGAATTTCCTTTTTGTCTTGCTTAAAAAAACCATCTGCTTAGTTCTTTAATTATTTACAAAAAATGCTTTCTTTTAAATGTTTCTATTAATTTTTTACGTGTTTATTTTAAGAGTGTTCAATGTAAATGTATACATATATATTATGTATACATATGGAAAGAGAGTGAGACATTACAGAGATAATGTTTTCAGATTTTTTGAGTTTTCCTTGAGAAAAGTTGAGTTTTTTTTATATAATTTTAAGAATTTTTGAGGTTTTTATTTAAAGGTTTGTTAGGGATGAGGTATGTAATTTTTTTATGTTGTGGGTTACATGTCGTTATATAAGTAAGATGTAAAAATACATTTCACGATAAATGAAATAAAATGTAAATACTTCCCATCTTTCATCATTTGTGAAAGGACTAATTATTGGAACTCGTTTATTTAATATAGAAGCTTTTATTTTGAAAACATCTAGTCTAGTAGTGCAGCCATGTCAAATGTTTTCAAAAATTTAAATAAAAACCTACAATCCTACAATCTTGAATATGTAGTTACGATTCAAGTACAATTCTCCAAGTGCACATGATCGGGGGCATCTCCTACAAATTGTAAAACAGAATAGTTATCTACTTTGCTTCAAATGTCAAAAATTGTCAACCAAAGCACTTACTCATAGATTCCAGTTGGAACAAAGCTCAGAGAATTTCTGAGGTCAATAATTAATAGTTAAATTTTTATGAGAAAACTACTCATTTTGGCTCAAGATGCGGAATTGTCTTAGCAGCAGTGAAGCAAAGGAGCCTGTCATCTGAATTCTGAAGATTGGAAATGTAGTATGTTGTAGAAGGAATCATACTGCACCTTATATTTCACACTGCTTTAAGACATTAACTTCTTAGAATCTTAGAGTTCTGACTTCATTGAGTTATATTGACTTCTTAGATTTCTTGCCAAATTAACGAAATTGAATTTGGCAAGAATTCTAAGAAGTCACAAATACATACTGATTTATACAAACTGTGCAGAGATATGTTTGGTATATCATGATATAAGACATTCCTTTGTATTCTGCGAGTGTATGCTAACATCCAAGAGACACCTAGATATGATGGCAGACTAACTGCATTCTGAAATTGATAAGGATGGAGACTTCAAAGGCAATAATGCAACTATACATCGTGCCCATTTTATTCAAAATTAGGTTTCTGAAAATCAGTCTGACTTCATACACCTATCCTGGTCAGCACAAAGCTCAGATCGCCATCTCGCAGAAATTGTGCGAAATTCTGGGACACTCTTATCCTATCTAATCTGAAAAATCTAAAACATTCATAACCAATGCATGATATTCACAGGATATAAATGCATAGCTTTGGGTAAAAAGCTGCATAGTCAAATTTAAGCACTGAGTTTATATTTCGATTGCCAAACGAATATCCATGCAAAATGTGGTCCAATAAAATACGAACTTGTGTTTCGAATACATTGGCAGTGTATATATATATATATATATATATATATATATATATATATATATATATATATATATATATATATATATATATATATATATATATATATATATATATATATATATATATATATATATATATATATATATATATATATATATATATATATATGCAAAAAAGAAGCAAATTGAAGAAAGTGTTAAATATGTATATATTTCATATTCAAATAATGAAATAATCTTTGAATAATTTTATCTATAAAGAGAGAACAATGGGATATTGTTTTCTGTTTACATGTACCATGTTAGTTCGGCAATGTTTAAATCAGTAAATGGTGAAACCATTTCCATCTACAATGAAGCCATCTTTTCTTCTAAATGAGGATTCATAGATATTATTAATGTGATCTCCAGGTATTCTTCCAAGCATCTAACAACTGTTGTACCAGATCTGTGATATATTTGAATGTAAAAATCTGGTAGGTAATCGTGTCCCTGATATTTTTAATATTTTAGAAAGTCTGACGACCTTGATGGTAGAGCTTTTCAGGTTATTTTTTAACAGGATACAGAACGTATGGGTTCATTTAATATCTTTCTAAAATTTCAATTCAAAAGGATATACCATGATAATAATCCCACTAACTGCAGGAATTAATCAACATAACATTCTGCTGTTTGTATTATACGTAGGATAACTCGCAGAAACTTACTGTAATATGAGATACACCTTAACACTTCTGGGGTTGACAGGTAAAAAATACCGGAGAATCTTCTGCACTTAGTCCCTACTTCTAAATCACGAAGACTCCCACCCAGTAGCCTCCATCTAACTGACAGAGACTAAATCGTGTCTAAATACAGGTTAATATGCAAGTGCTCCCACATCATAAACTAAGTATAATAGAACTATGCCTTTTAAAACGAGATTGATTGAGACCGTTTGTTTAATCCACCTCTTATCATTAAATGAATGACAATTTCTTGATCCAAGAAGAAATCTGAATTCATCGTTAAATACTATGAACAGCAATATTCTGTTAGAAATAATTCGCATTTGATATTAAAATATATAATTTCTTCATCAAGAAAAGAAAACATTTAATGACATTTGTTTCAGTGTTTTTCTCTAAGAAAATTTATAAAGAATCCAATACGATATGTTATTAATTTAAATAAAAGACTTATCATCATAATAGAACTATGATATAATACGACACACAATACGATAAATCATTTATTTAAATTAATGATTTATCGTATTATATCCGTTTCCTTTGAGTTTTCAACATTATCTTTTTTTCAGAACAAAAATAAAAACATATTTATTAATCTTATTAGATATAGCTCTTATTATATTATAATAAAATCGATAAACTAACTGGTATGTTTACTGGTACTTTATAATGAGATCATTTAAAAACTGGTGTACAATATTTTACTTGGTTCCTAATATATAAAAGATATTTCCGCCACTATATTCAGTGAATTCCATTTGTTAAATGCATGATGGTTTGAATTCTTATAATCCAAAAATAACTTTAATGACTTTTTGTCACTTAAATTTTTATTCTCTTTAAATCAGTGGAAAATGTTCACTATGAATTATTTTAAGAGGCACTTTCAAAATTTCATTTGCATACAATAAATATTTCTAGTGATTTCTAATTCTGACAGTGTAACAACTTTCACCTATGCTTTTTAAATCATAGCAATTAAACTAAATCTCCACAGTTTTGCAACAAATAATTAAAACATTCATAATGGTTACAATTTATCTAAAATCATAAAACTTGTTTATCTATGCAATCCATTGATTTCTTTGTTACTTAAATTATTCATTTAGGGACCATCGTAATTTATTCTAGATTCAAGAACAAACACTTTTTTATTGGATAAAAAGGAATGAAAAAATTCTATTAAAAATATAGCACCATATTTTTTATTACGTTTAAATATTTGTGATTGAGAAGAAGAAATGTATTAATTAAAGTAAATTTATTATTTGAAAATCAAATGGTATGACACAGATTAAAAATATTTCTATAATAAATTAACAAATCCATTATATTGCATACAGCTGTATAGGTACTAAGTAAATATAAATTTACAATTTCATTCAATTTCAATCATAACTAATGTAAATGTTAGATATCAGGAAGTTTAACATCGATGTAAAGTATATATAACATAAATCATATAAGCAAAATGATTAAAAAAATATATTTCTCATAGATGAGAGTAAAAATTATCTGTTTTCTACTATTTTTAGTTCGTTCATTATACAACTGTTTTCATTATAAAAATTTATATTATTTAAACTTTAATTGAATATTATTAAAAATTACAATGTTTGTATTTGCTAAAATATCTGTAGGGTTTTATAGTTATTATTGGAAACATTTTCTCATATATTCAATGATGGTACCAATAATAAGCAAAATTCTCTTAAGCCTAAGATTTTATTGAAAACAGTTGTACCTTTGTATATAAATATTAAGAGTAAAAGAATGAAGTTTTGAGTAATTCTATATATTTTAAAATAATATCTTTTTAGATTTAATTAGATGAAAATGCACATCATATTTTCTTGCAATTTTAAGCGAGCTATATTGTAAAGTTCTGTGAGAGAAAAATCAATTACATATTGCTTCATAAAAATGCTCAACTACTTTTTCAATTATTTGTTGAACACCTGAACTTATTCTGACAAAGAATAGCAAATAATTCGGTTTTCTGTTATACCACAACAAACATAAAGCGACAAAAGTGTTATGAAGCAAACAACATTTATGGCAGGCATTGGCCTCAAAGAGAATGTTTATTGAAGGAGAAAGCGAAAGATAGTGTCGTAAAGGATCATTAGTAACTATCTTACTATTTTCTTATACATTTATACCTTCGATCCTTCGGCCCACTAAAATCATTTGTTACTGTTATAAAATGACAGATGAAATAATTTGTCTGTAAAGTAAAATGAGACTATAATATATATATATATATATATATATATATATATATATATATATATATATATATATATATATATATATATATATATATATATATATATATAAAATACATATATATATAATAATAAATCTTTCACTTAATTTCTTATCATGAATTGCTTAAATTGATACTTTCAAATCATTATCTTACCACGAATTTTTACAAAAATATATACTTTATGCAGTGAAATGTTTTTATTTCAATCAGAAAAAGTTGGCTCTTAACTATTTTGTGGAATACTTTTCTTTATTTTGAGAGAACAACAAAGTAGAAAATTGTTTTAAAAAGAAGAGTTATTTCAAAATTTAATTTTTTAAAATAGATCATCCAAACCATAAGTTTGCACTTCTATCATGGTTATTAAGCATATATTGGTGGAAATAATCTAAGCAAATATTATTTTTATTGGTAATTCGCCGAATTCCTTATGCTATTTACATTATTTTTATTGATGGGATTCTTATGCAAATAAATTTATCAAATTCTATAGAAGATTTCACATTATTCTCTGAGGAAAATCCTGAATATAATAAAAGCTATTAAATTACATAAAAATAATAAAAAATATTACTTTAAAATTTTTTGTTATTTTCACTGCCGTGAGATGGATAATTTTTCTGAAAAGGATGGAATTTAGATTTGTGTTTGGATGATGAATTAATTTTAGTTATATTTTTAAAAAAACCTTAGGAGATACCTTATTAGGATGTCACCAATAACATAATATATATATATATATATATATATATATATATATATATATATATATATATATATATATATATATATATATATATATATATATATATATATATATATATATATGTATATATATATATATATATATAAGCTTTATGTGAAGGAACAGAAAAATGCATAAAAGATTAGCTAATTTAAGAATCACAGATTATTGATTAATCTCAATAATTGTGAAATTAGTAAAGTAATGATAAAAGTATTTATTGTACGATGTAATGCATATTTATTATATTTTTGGATTTATACTTTATTTCAATTATTATACTTTAATATTTCTTTATTTCTTGATTATAATTTTTGCTTAGAATGTTAAGATATTAAGATTTAAATGAATGTTTTGTTATGACTTGTTTTACAAAATATGCTTTTGTCCGCTGTAAAATAATATGTTTTCTTTCAAAGCTTTACTAGTATTTTAATAAATGGCTTTTCTGTTTTGATTATTAATTATAAATATCACAATTCGTAGTCATTATGTTCCAACTATTATTCGTAATAAATTTTGAATTTTCATAGGAAAATATATTAATGGACATTTCTATGAAAGTTTAAAAATTTACTGCATATGATATTAAAAAAAAGCAGCGAACTGTTTTTCTTATTTGCTGGTAGAATTATTACCTATTTACGTACATATGAGATAAAAGTAAGAAATACATATACTAACAATTTAGTGTAACTAGTTTCTACATTATACATCACTTTTTAATGTTGATTCTTAAGAGATTATAATGAGGTCAAAAATTCTCCAAATCAAATTTTTTTTATTTTTCAAAGTTATTGTATAAAGTAAATAACAAAGATATAATATTATAAAATTACTTTTAAATAACTAAACTGAGCACAGTAAAATAATTCACAGAAATTAAAATGAACGGAAACGTTCTTGAATGCAATTGTTAACATTAACAATCAAGCACATATTTTTACTTTATGTTTTTAAATACAATTTTTAATTTACGATATTAGTTTCATTATTAAATATCTAAATAATTTACAGAAATGCAAATATCATAGTTGAAAGTGTTTCCCATTTTCAGAACGTTGAAATAATTAACAAGTTTATAACTATTTAAAAATATGTAATTATGCATTGATACATAATTTTAAATAATGAATTATATACAAATAATAATAGCTTATCTTATAATAAATTTCTGAAATTCACAATTGCTTGATTGAATACTGAATAATGATGTGTGTTGCTTAGATATAAATTTGATGGCTCATAAAACGAGTTCTAGATATATTGAACTTTAAATACTTATTCATTTAGACACAATGCAAATAAATAAATACTTATAGTGACGGATCAGCCGAAATTTCAATATTTAATTCAAAATAAGTTAATTACTTATCATTTTCATATAGCACTTATCATTTTCAAATATTTGTATGTTAGTTATGGAAAATAAATAAGTTTCTTCATAAACCTATTCTGAATTTTCCTTTATCTCTAAAATTTCTGATAATCATGAAGATTGGGTTTTATCTCTATTTATTAATTTATTTGTAAAAGTTAAAGATAGTATTTTGTGCAATTTAAGATTCATCAAATTATAGGTAAGCAAAATTTATATTAAATAGAATTCCAGTATAAAAATGAGAGAAATCAAAATTCTAGAACCTATTTAAAATATAAATTCCCTGAATCTATTTTAGGTTTCAGATATTATTTCTAACACAAACAAATCATATTTATTAAAAAATTCTAGAGAAGAATAAGTGAAATGTAAAGAAAAAGCAAAATTAAAAACTTATGTAATATTAAGAAATCAAAATTTTTAGTATTAGAATTTTCTTAAACTATTTATAAAATTATTAACATAATATCTTATACTTAATTATGAAACTTTTCTTATTATAAGCGTTGAAAATAGGAAAATTGAACTAAAATTTAATGCGCCAAATCTCTTTTAGCATTAGCTAGACATCAATTCAATGTATAGAGAGTTAGGTATTTACAAATAAGATGAGCTTCTGATTAACTTTTTAAATTTCATCTCATTATTTTTCAACAAAACTTGGTTTCATTTTTTTAGGTAGAAAATTACACCAATTTAAAAATATTACATTTTTATTCATAAAATTTATTTAAAAATAGTATGAGAATGATTTATTTTGTATTTCACTTGAATCAAACTAATACTATTAAATTTCATTCCACAAATATTAAGCTAGTTATTTGCTTCAGATTAATTGTCTTATTGTTTTATTTATACTGATTATATCACGTGCTACTAATTATTTTATCGATACATCAGGTACATTAATTTTAAACTTGTGTATTTAATATATTTTTATTATAAAAAACTATAATGCACTTACTACCTCTAACTAATATCTATTGATTGATAATCAGTTATACTTGCGAACACCAATTAATCTTAAGTGTGTTTCATATTTTAGTAACTTCACATGTACAAGTGGAAGTTTAGTTTATAAAGAAGTCAAGAAGTTTATTTTATCAAAGAAGTCAAGAAGTTTATTTTATAAAGAAAAAAATTGTTATAATAATAGCTTAAAATAATTCCTTTTTGATAAATTTATTTTCATTTTATTCTTTTATATTATATTTTATTTACAATAAGCTAAATTTGTCTATTTAGTTTTAAGCAAAAACAAAGTTTTAATGTGCAATTTTTATCTGTTATCTCAAAAATCTGGTTCCTGTGATTCAAGTAGTACATAATTCAGTTTAATTGTAAGCTACAATAAGTTCGGATGAAAATTTATACCAACAGCAAAGAAATGTGGGCGCAAAGTAAAATAATCTTGATCATGTTATCAGGAATCACTATCGATTTGGATATCATATCATTATCTTTAGAAATTTTTAGATGAAAGATTATCCGGTAAATATAACTTTAAAAACCCAGGTATGTCTTAAAATTTTTTAATTTTAAGAAGAAACCTCATTTAAATACTTATAGATATTCACTAACTTTGTTAAAAGAAGAAATAATATTAATAAATTTAATTTATTAGAAAATCAAAAATATTTTAATCATTTTCTAATGTGCTTTTCTGACGTAGAGTAAATTGTTTCGTTTTTTTTCACTAAACGGCGTAAGAATGATTCACGTCATTTAATCTTGTTATTTTAAGTAAGAAAAATTATTGGATTATTTACTCAATTTTGTATCTCTCTTAATACTCAACAAGTATTTATAAAAGTAATAATATATAATTATATTTTATGTGATTAATTTGTAAAATTCTATTGCCGAATATTTATTGTAGAATATTGTCGAGTGAAAGTTCTATTGTAGAATATCATCGAATATTTATACAAATTTTTTCCATATAAATCTTGTAATTATTTAAAATAAATTTAAGATTTATTTTAAATAATTACATTAATAATAATTACATACTAATTTTATTTTAAAGACAATGAAAAATATAAGTACTCAAAATAAAAATAATTTATTTATATATAATTTATTTTCAGTTAAATGGAGCTAATGTCATACTAAATGTCATAATAATAAAATATTCAATAATTTAAATTCAATAATATTTTCAGAAAAAGGATACACCGCTATCACTGAAATTAAATAAAATTATTTCTAACAATTTACTCACAAAAAATGTAAATCAAAATCCTAGATTAGAAACAATTTTATAAGAAATTAAAATAATGGAAATTATTAATAAAAAAATTAATCATTAGCTAATTTTTAAACTGATTGTTATTCTGGAAAGAAAGTTATGAACTAAAGTAAAAATGCCTTAATAATCTCTGAATGTAATTAAATATTTGCGCATAATGTTACTTTACAATTAGAGTCATTGTATAACGAAGTTATTTTACTCTAAATATGTATATATATATATAATGTGAATTTGTAAAACTGAAATTGTAAGCATACACGTTTACATGTCTACCACAGAAATGTATTTAATGCATTTTCATTTGACTCTTTTTTCTTTTAAAAATGAAACTTTCTTTAGAAGCAAAGTTGGCCGTCTTAAATGCAGTCTGAGATTCGCGAGTGAAAATGGAATCAACTTGCATACATGAATATAAATTTCTCAATTTCATCCACTTCCACATTAGATCTTTTTACAGTCGAATTCCAATGGCTGTATTTGAAAATGCGCAAGCATTCGCAGCTACTTTCCTATTTCGTAGGATTTCCTCTTGGAAAGTTTCGGAAGAATCCCTTGTATTTTAGTAATGTTTCAATAAAATTATATCCAATAAGAAAATTCTTTATTTGAAGAGAGGATAAATGCAAAACCCATCCTTTAATGATGTTTAAGGAAATGTTTTGAAATTTATTTGCAGAATTCAGTGTTTGAATAAAATTCTCCTCCATTCAGTTGATCTGTCAAAAATATTTGAACTTAAAATATTATTTCTTATTTTTCTAAAATAAATACTTAATTTTTATTCTTATTTGCTATAAACTAAATTGTTCAATTGTTGAAAATAAAAATATTAAATTTTTTTGGCCAGTTTTCTCTAAATAAAAATGAAATAATTTTTAAATTCATTTACTGTAATGACTGTGATGAACTGTAATGAAAGACATATAAGTTTTTTTCTTGAATTTACTGGATTAATTTGAATTTTACTGGTTTATTCAAAAACTGGAAGACTTTTGTTTGCACATTTAAGTCATTTGTTAATTTACATGAAAAAATAACACCCACTTTTAATTTCAGATTAAGTTTCTCGCTTATTATATCTGATTTATATGTAATATTTTTACCTAAAAATACGTGGAATATCTCTGTTTTCTTATGTTTCAGTATACTAACTAAACGCAAGCAAAAATGCTAATAATAAGAAAACACCAAATTACAGTATCAGTTATTTTTAACTCAGAAATTTTATAATAATTTATGATAAATAATTTGTTACAGCATATGACGGCTTTTTATGTAAGAAATACATGAAAGATATGTTATTGTACATTAATGTATCTTATCTTTAAATAAATTAAGCAAGTATAACTTTGAAATTATTAAAAAATTGCCTACAAATATATTTTCTTTCACATTTTGAGTTCCTTTTCCTTTCAACATTCCGTGAATTTTTATAAAAGCGTTTTTCTTACAAGTAGGTTTGTCGTGGTCGCACAAGTGCCGTATGATCCAGGATGTAAAAATTTTGAGTTTGGTGATTTTTTTGGCGGTTTTTCTTATGTATTTGGCAAACTTGTTTTTATTACGCCAAACATATTAGACATATAAGTATTATGCTGAAAATTCTTATCATTGGGCACGTTACAATACGTCATCTTGGCAACATTTCTTCATTGCCAAAAAAATTCAGAATTCGGAATCCTGGATTATACGGCACCTATGCCTTCGTGGTTTTCTCGCATGCAGGCTTGGGAGTTTTCCATGTCTCTTCCCTTGAGACATGTTATTATGGACAACTGTTTGTGAAAATATTTCCTAGATTGTAGATAAGCAGTGAATTCTTAAAGAACAACTGCAATCTTTTAGCAACAGTCACCGACAATGCAGAGTCAAAAGTTAAACAATGTTTTCATTTATGTTCTTTTTGCTGTGGATATTTATTTTTGAATCAGTTAAATGTGTCATAAATATATTTTCATAAATAACTTCCAGTTTATTTATATTAAATCAAAATTTTACTTTTTTTAACCCATTTACAAATTGAGGTGACTAGAACACATAACTTTTTATATTTCACATTTGACAAGTATGTAAAACTAGAAATAAAGTTAATTAAATCAATGTCCTTTTTGAAGAAACTAAAAAAAACTTAAAATAAACTTAAAAAATAAAAATAATATACATAATACATATTTTCTATTAATATTGTAAAACAGACACAATCCTCTAGATTACTATTCAGCAAATTCAATTACATATTTAGTAGACAATGTACAAGTCCTCTTAATCTGTCAGCTCTACATAGAGTATTTAATCCTTACAAACATCCGGAAATATATTGGAGAATTATTCACTTTGCGTACTGCAGAAATCCTTTCAATTAATCTTATTTGACATTCTAATTTGCTATCCAGTTTAAAGTCAAGCAGAAATTTCAAAGAGCTGTCAATAGTTACCAAATTATGTAACAAGAATATAAATGAATTCATAATTAAAAGACTTAATTCATGTTAAACAATATTTACATGATGAAATACTACAGATATTTACTCTAATTTACTTTTAAATTGTAAATTTTCTCTTACTTAAAATATAAATATGCATTAAAATAATTTGCGTTTTAATTAAATATGAATGAAATTAAGCTTTTTATAAATTATGAATAATAGCATACCATATATTCAATGAAATAAACACCAATTTTGTTATACAATGCAATATTGCAATCAAGATTAGTTCAAAAAATTTTCAATTCAATAAAATTTAAATATCATGAGAGTTTTGAATTGCCAAAATTCTGAATAAATAGCAATGAAATGCACAAAATCTTATTTCTTTTATATTATCAGATATTTAGCTAAGAAATTGCAATTTCAAAATACTTATTTAAATGCTGTTACAGACTGCTTGAGTTGATATTTAATTTGATATACCACTGTGCTTCATTTTTGGGAATTTTCAACAAACTTTCCTTCATTTTGAAAAACTTAAAATTGAAAAAATATCTTTTGTTTAACCAGAAACAAGTTTTAAAAAGAATATTAAAACAGTTTGACTACATATATATTAATGTGACGCTAAGAAAATGTAGAGTCAAACATAGTTGCTATTTTTCTCTCAATTCAAAGAAAATATTTTGGAAAGCAAACAAAAATACTTTGAAAACAAAAAATGTTAATCAGTATTCTATAAATTCAAATTTTGATTTTTCTATCATTAGAATGGATTAATAATTGTTTTAAAGGAAGAGGTTTTAAGATGGTGTTAATATTAATTGGCAAAAGCATTTATTATTCAATGCTTTAACACTATTAGTGAAGTAGTTTTTTTTACATAATAAGTATTTATGTATAAAGTTTTAAAACGTTTGTTATATTTTGAGATATTTTTAAATATTTTATAAAATTGATAAATTATTTATGCTTCTAATTTTTAACTGGAGGATCATTCTGAAATCACAACAGAAATTTTACAAACACATAAATTAAGGATAAGAAAATTTCGTCGATGAATATCTAATTTGACTTTATTCATAAATTTATGAAACTCATATATTTGCATAAATGTCGCTATGTAATTTTTAAATTCACTCGAATTATTTACTCAATGAGCTTACTGAAATAATCTGTCTACATAATACTTGATTCAACGACATTCACGGAAAATAAAACAAAGAACAATACTCCAATAACACAGAAAATGCTTTGTATCAATTTAAAATATTCTAAATTATAATATTTATTTCAAATCCATCCGATATTGTACTTTTTTATTCATCACAAGTATGTATAATATGAATTTGATATATAGTTTCCCCCCCTTTAAATTTATCATACATCAAAACTGATGAATAAATTAAGAATCATAAATTTAAATCATAAAATTTTAAATATTTCTCAATAATTTATTTTTAATGCTTCCGTTATTTGTTAAATACAATAGTATAAATATAGTTCAGTTTAACAATAAAATAATTATTAAATATAATTTTTTGTTTAAATTAAAATTTTAATGATAATATTAGTTCATGAATCACAGAAATGGAAATTTTTTCAAAAGAAGCATTCTTTAAAATTGGTTTTCAAGTAGTTTAATTATATATACGGAATTTATCTAAAGATAATTTCATAATATAAAATACTTTATTATATTATATTTATTTTGACCTATAATTTTTAAGAATGATTGATATTTATCTATTTTTAAAAAATATATAGAGGAAATCAAAATAATGGTTAAAAACAACTAGATTAATATGAACACTCTTTTATAACAATTTAAAGCTTTCCCTTGAAAAGTTTATTATTTGAAACTGATGGTTGGCCTATGGAATAACATTACATTTAGAAATAGTTTTAAATGAGATAAATAAGAAAGCATTATTAAGGAAATTAAAAGAATATACATTTTTTATTAAAAAATAACGAAATATTTCAATTGCTGTAAAGCAATTATGAAATTTATTCATTCAGTTAGAAACAATAATATATATGAGTTCAACAATATGAAAATGTGAAATTTTAGTTATAAGAGTTTACTAAATTACGTTCATAACTTTGAAGAAATCTTTCACAATATGACTATAAATATATTTTTGAATGATGTATCTCCCTAATTGATAGGCACGCAATGATTTCCCTGGTCAGTGTACTAGACATTTCGGTTTTGATGTACTATAGTAGATCATCATTTATAAATACAATGCTTATATCAAAAGAATAGCAAGAATGCTATTACTATACTGAAAAACGTTAGTCAATGCCATATTGATGTCATGTTATTATCGAAAGTAGATGGGGATTTTATTAGTATCGTAGCAATTGAAAACATGTCTATTTCCCTGCTTGTATGAAATCCAATGATAAAAACATTTCGGCTGCTTTAGGATAGAAAAGCAATATGTTTAAAATATCCTTTTTGATTCTTTACTGGCCTGTATGAGAAGGCATGAACTTCTCAGTTGCTATTTGAATGTGCTTTCGAATCAATTCAACTTCCTATTTTACATAGATGATAACTTCCTAAAGTAGTATATTTCATATTTTAAAATTATAGATTCATACTCCATCTTCATAATACAAATTTGTGTTTTGATAATTACAGTCAATATCCTCTACTAATTTGTTTGTATTATGGCTTTTTCCGAACGAATGTAAAGCTCTTCAGAGGGTTTTTTTATATATATATATCAAAGATATCTGATGATAAATTTTAATTCAATTGACATTTAATAAACTACATTTGACGTTAATACACTTAATAAACACATTGTATATGATCTTAGTATATATTGCAACTAATCTTCCTCTGTCCAAATATCGTTTAATGAGTCGATTTATTTCGGTGTAGAGTTCAAGTATACAGAATACAAACTGTTATCTTATGTATGTAAAAGCATTTTTCCGAAGATTACTTCAGATATCTCGTGGAAGGGTTACTCATTTTTTCTAGTTAAGTCATTAATCAAGATACATCAGTTATTAATTGCTAGGGCAGTATATTGACTAGTTTATCCTTGTCTACTTTAAACATACAAAGTTTATTAAATTATATCTCGTTATTCAAATATTGTGTCTTAATATTTTGAAATTTAGATTTGTGCATAAATTGTTTATTATTCTGCTTGTTATATCAAGCAATTATGACACATTTATGCTAGTCACAATTTATGGTTATTTGTTAAATTAAACTAGACGTAAAAAGGATATTTATAATAAATATTTCATTTTAAGATCAATAATTTGAAAAAATGTTTTCATAATATACGAAAAGTTCTAAAAATTCTATAAAAAAATTCTAAAAGAAAAATTTCTGGACAAAGATCTAAAATAATTTTTGATAACTAATATCAATAATCTTATTTTTAAGGAATAGAGTCAGAGAATTATATAATTCTTTTTAAAATAAACGAAATATTTTCAAAATTATAATAATTTCTAAGACATTTTGAACCAAATTATTACTAGGAAATAGAAGGAAATTTTATATAACAGTGTACATAAATTATCAGAAATAAAGAAGCATTTTATTCATTGTCTATAATGGAGTCCGGAAAAGTGTGTGTGTATATTTGATTTTTATTAATAAGTTACATTAAAATGTTTCAATAGTGAGATGACAATAATTTCATGAAAATAAAATTTATAGTTGTTATATTATTGTAAATAATAATAAAAAATTAGTAAAAAATTAAGTTGAATTACTAAAGCATAGACAACTGAAAGCCATTTACACAAATTAATTAAAATAAAATATCTTCTCAATAAAAAAGTTTAATTTATAAGCAATATTTTAAATCTCTTACATAATTTAAGTATAGTAAAAAGGAAATTAAAATCATTGTACCAGTCTCCAGTTTATTTGGAGAAAATTAAAAAGAGCTTCTGTCAAAGATAGAAAATATTTCATTTCTAAAAACTTTTATATTGTAATAAATAACGATAAATTTATAGGGATACACCGTATTACATTAGTAGCATTTTTGAATTTAAAAACTTAAAAATTAGTTAATAATTAAATAAATTAAAAGTAGTCTTAGGTTACTAAGAATTTTTAAAATCTTTTAGCGATAATTATTTTAGACATTACTATTGAGATGAATAATTTTCTTTTTTAACAAAATTAAATTTAAAAAATAATTAATTTTAATATTAGGTGCAATCTGGAGACAGAAAATAAAATTAATTTCAGAATTAAATTCAAAACATATAATTATTTCATATTTTAACCCATATCATTAAATAGAGAGTAACAATAAAATAAGTTTAGTTAACAATGACTGGCATATATGAATTAATTTTTAACTATTAATTATTGTAATAACCATTCAAAAAAGTTAAATTTCAGTAATTCAATAACCATTTAAGCAAGTCAACATAATAACCAAGTTACATTTGTCAACCAGAACTTATTATGTATAAAGCGAAAATAAAATATTAAGTATGCAATAATATTTTATAACTATATTTCAATTATAAAATTTAAAATATTGTTATAAAATAAATAGTTTCTCTCTATTAATTAAATTAAAAGATTTACTGCTGTAAATAATACATTTTGTTTGTTCAAAACTCAAATTCACTTATATGATATTTCAAAACTCATTATATTTAAATATACTTGAGATCTAATTTCAAATTTTCTTAATTATTTTAACTTATATATAAGTATCTATGCAGATATAGGCATAATGCACATATTGAATTGTTAGATCACAAAAAACCCTTGAATATTTAGAAACTAAACATAGTTTAAAAATGCATTATCTTTTTAGTAAAAATAAGCATTTTATCTCCTTAATAGCATTATCTGTTTTTTATTTCATTGTTATTTGCTAGAACTGCAATTTAAAGCAATTTAAATTGAATTGTTTTAAAGGGATTATATTTTAGAATATCTGTAACTCCAACTGAAAAAGTTTTCAAAGTATGTTATTGAAACGAAAAGATATTAAATTAGAGTACCTATTAAAGTAAATAAAGCATTCTTTTTGATGGACAAAGAATTTTATATTGCAATTTTCAAAAGTATCTTTCTATATATATATATATATATATATATATATATATATATATATATATATATATATATATATATATATATATATATATATACATACATACATATATATATATATATATATATATATATATATATATATATATATATATATATATATATATATATATATATATATATATATATATATATATATATATATATATATATATATATATATATATATATATATATATATACCATAAAGCTTTAAAATAAGAATTTAGATACGAATGTTATTATTATATGTATGCACATAGTACAGGAGTTATAGCAAAAAAAGAAAAAAAAAAAAAAACATGTTAAAATTACCGCAAAATATTTATGGAAGGGTATTTAAAAGTAAATTAAATTTTTTATAACCATTTGTTCAATGTGTTAATGAAAATTTTTACATTAAAACAAATATGATATATATTAGAAGACACGTTTTATATATTTCATAGGCTTACATTAATGACGTAGTCTTAATGCTCTCGATACAATTATCAAGTTTATTGAGGGTTTTAGGGAGTGATTCCTTTTAGGCATTGATTAATTTGTCGTTCTACAGCACAAAAAACAAATCAAATCAAGACCTACTACCTAAAGCAGATTCCGAAGCACTACATACAGGAATGCTTGAGATGGAAACAGAACTCATGGGCTGTTGAACTGTAGAATAACATTACAAAGAACAAGAATAACATAAGAATAACTCACATAACATTTTTATGTATACATTCGATTGGATACTTTATATACTGCATAAGTATTTCGAAGGTATCATCAATTTGTGCTAACCAAAAAATTTTTTTAAGAAATTGTTATTACTAAACTATATTATTGTTCTACATACGAATTTATATTTTACGAAAAACTACCGATACTCCTAGTTTAAAATCTATAGAATATAATAGAACGAAACGTTAGGATTCAAAAGTATGTATGATATAATTATTGCAATGATCTTAAGAACAATACTAGAATAAATAGATAACTTAAAATATCTTTAGTTATTATTATTTAGTGAGATGTAGCATAAATTAATTTTATTCTAAAATCACAGTAAACATTTCCTGGGAACAAATTATATATATTTCTGATGCTGTTTCTTTATATATATTTTATCGGGACATATAATTTCAAAATAATTTTAAAATATTGCTGATAACCAAAAAATAAGCATAATCATTGCATACAAATTTGAATTATTTTAAGTTTACTGAAAATGCAGACCCAAATTTATCATATCAATAGTTTTCAGACAGATACCTTTAATAAGTGTTACATTTAACCACAAATTTATCGTATAAAAATTTGTATATCTTTGTTATTCATTCAGTGAAATTTAGAAGTTAATCTATTGATTAGATATTAGGAAAAGCTTTTTACTTGAAATTAGCATGGTCAATTTCCGAACATAAATATTGTAATATAATACGGTTTAACAAATAAAGACATATACTATGTCACTATATACAATTTTAAAAAAAATGGATATAAAGTTAAAAAAATGGATATATTTTAGAAGTTTTCTTTTGAACTTCTAAAATCACAAATTATCCCTTTTGTTACGACATGAGACATTCTAAATATAAAATATAGTGAGCAAGCAGAGTTCCCAAACGCAAATTCATAAATAATTTTATTAAAGCAACGGAAATTTGCTACGATTTCTATTCCATATTCTAAAAGCACATTTAATTAAAAGGTACTGATCTTTTGTGGAGAAAAGCGAACGGAAATTCAAATATCTGGACGTTATTTCCTAAAGCAAGTTCCAAAAAAGATGGGAAACAGTGGGAAAAATTTGCTCTCTTGGACGCTAGAGTCCGCTTCAGTCAAGTTCGGTTGAAGTTGTAAGGGAAAGGGCCTCACTCGTAGATAGGGACAGTGAGAGGAGGGAAAAGTTTCATCCGATGCTGCCGGCTTTTTGGTGTTGCGTGGATTTTGGCGGCAATTCTTGATCGCCATGATCAATGACATGGATAACTTGAATGAAAGTTACGCTTTGATTGCCAAATTTCAAATTTCTTCAACCCAAGAGATTTATAATATTAAATATTATCCAGGTAGGAAAATATAAAACTCCCTATTTTAATAAGAATTTTAAAATAAGTATAAAATTATTAGTTTTATCAAAATGAATCTAATATATTAAAAAATCAATCTTATTGATAATTTATTAAAGCATGACTTTACAGTTAAATATTTTTACTATTGTATTTATGTTTGAGCTATTAAAATAAAACAAAAAAAATTAATCCCTAAATTAAGTTAAGGAACTTCTGTTTTTAAATTTTAGAAATATTTTTATAATACTTATGTATAATTAATAACATTAATAAAAAAGTTTTATGTACCTGAAAATTGCTTATTGAATTTCATGAAAAAAAAGACAATTCGTTTCTTCCTAATAAAAAAATGCTTTTTTTTAGGAGTAATAATTATTATTACTTATTCTAATATATATATATATATATACATATATATATATATATATTATTACTCAATTAAGAAATGTGAAACTTTTAGTAATTCAATTAATAAATAAACAAAGTATAATTTTTTATTTATTTTAAGGATTTTAATTTTGGAAAAAACTGGTAATATCATATAATATATAATCAACTAGTTTAGTAAGAACATATTTTTATATATTACTTGATTTATATGAATTTTATTTATTAACAAATTAATTACTTATTAATATTTAAACCATATTGTACCACTGGTGTTGAAACTTATATCACAGATTACTGTTTCATTAATTAAAAATTCCTTTTTGAATCATCAAATTTTATTAAATATCTGCTATTTTAAAATTTAACAATGGAAATATTTATATAAGTTGTATTATTGCTAATTTTTTCAATAATAAGGTAAATTTTATATTATTAATTTTAAGAAACTTTTAAAAATAATTATTTACTAATATATGTAAAAACTTTTAAAATTATTCCAATAATAATTTTAAAGGATTTTCAAAATAATGAATAGATGCAATAACGTAAAAATTATGATAAATTATATTTTTAAAGAAAAAATGTTTCTCATTTTACAATGCTAGTGAAGACAAATAAATTCTATTAATACGAAACATGGTCTTATTATAATAGAATGTTTAATTTGTTTGATGTAATTTAAATTTGATATCCAGATTCCCGTAAGAATAATAACCAGTAATTATTTTAATATTAATGCTGATTTAAAAATTACTTATTAGTTTAGGGAACCATTTGTGAAATATTCTTAATAATGAAATTGATATATAAAATTAATTTCTAAATATTCAATGTTCCTCAAGAATTAATACAATAAAAATGTAATTACATCAATTAATAATCATGCAAATACCGTACAAATAATGCTTTTCAACATTTAATAAAAAAGAGTTTGATGATGTTGCTTTCTAATAAGGATTTAAAAATTTACAAAAATATAATTAATTAATAAGTATTATATGCGTTTTTCCATAACCTTAATCATTTTATTTATCTTTAAAAGTAATGCAATTCAATTATTTTTAAAATATCACTGAAACTTTACCTTTAATACAAAATGTAAAATATCAAACAATTTTTAAATATAATTTATTTTGGAATAGCAAAATGAATGAAAAGTGTAACAGCCGCTGGAAAGAATTCTTGCACAGTAACAGATGCTCCTGTTTACATGTGTCATATTGCTGAAATTTATTTCTGTACGAAAAGAAGAAACTATTTGACATTTTTATGGCTTTACTTTATCATCTTGTCAACAATAATCATATTTTAGGAATTCAATAACAAATGTTAAAGAATAGAAGATTTGAAAAAATATTCAAATACAAATGAATTAGTTTTTTTGAAAGGCATAGAATTTCCTATTTTTCATTACAAATGTAATATACTTATAAAAAAAGTTTCTAATATAAATACTAATATTAATTTTTATGAATTTGTATAAATATTTACGAATATATGATCTTAAAATTTTATAGAAATTATGTAATTACAAACATACTGATAATTTTGATTCTCAAATTATACTAGTATAATTATTTAAAATTATTTGTTAGTTAAAAGTTTAATTATTTGTTAATTATATGAAGGTGTCCGATATGGATATTAAATAAATAAACAAATGCGCAATGTTTATATTTTTGAAAGTTATTAGTAGTTTCTGCTATTTATTTTTAAAAGAACAAGCAAATGCACATGATATCTCTAACAAAATATATAAATATGTAATGAAATGGGTATTATTACATTATATTTTATAATAATAAAACAACTTTTCACACAGGAAGTTATAATAATTTATGATTTATTTATGGCAAATATCTCTTCGTGTATCATTTTCAGAATACCTAAACCCTTTTAGTCATATAAAACTGATACATTCCTAAATATTATGAACCCTATAAAATATGATAAATTATATTATTTTTTAATTTTTTTATTCAACAAAGACATTTTTTATTTTTTCTTTCAACAAGGCTTGTCATTTCCAAGAAAAAGCTGTATTTATTATATAATACTTAAAATTTTTTAGGAAATGCTTTATTAGAAGTTTATATTTAATAACATTAATTTATGAGAGTTACTTTGCTATGATGTTTTAATTCTGATATTTCATCATAAAAATAGGCACAAAACTTGCAAATAATTTGACACTAAAAATAAATGTTCTTGATAAGTAAACTATTATAAAATTTCCTGATAAGATGAGATACAGAGATCAACATACAAATCAATAATAAAAAAAATCATTTCATTTCATGCATTTCGTGCATTTTAAATATAAATAAATACATTTTTCATGCATTTTTTTAAAGACGATTTTGTGATTGTTGAAATAAGTATTTAAATATGAAGCTTACTTGATTATTAACTTTTAAATGAAAGTTATTAGTGTATAAATGTTAATGTATTAATGTATAGTATGTTTTCTTATAATATTAATTAAATGGTGATACAAATATATAAATATCGTAAGTAGAGTAAATCAAAGAATAAATAAGAATAGTTTTTTCAAAATAGCATACAATATATATATATATATATATATATATATATATATATATATATATATATATATATATACATTGTTAAAATAAATATTTGTAAATTTTTATATATTTTAATATAAGAAAAGTATAAGTTCTTTATGTTTAAAACAAATAAGCAATCTCCGAATGAATTTTTTTAATACTAAAAAGAACCAACATATAAATGAGTTTAAGTCTTATTTATTTGTTTGTAAAAAATAAATTTTGCTTTATCCAAATATTTATCTTAATTTCAGGTTAAAGTATTCTTGCCTTCATAGAGAAAAAACTTGTCTCCAATCATTTAAGAAAGAAAAAACATTTGAAAATTTTTAAATTTATTAATACAATTTCATTTGATTAAACATAAAAGATTCTGTATTTCCTGCACAAAGTGGTAAAGCTTCTCAAACAAAAATTGCTTTCATGATTAGACGAATCAGTTATGTTAACTAACAGAATCCCTTTTTACGTAAAAATTACTTAAAATATATAAATTTTTGTTCTTAATATTATATTGGAGTGACAAATTGTGATTTACTAGGATGGTAATTACTAACTGCCGGAAAACCAAAATGAACTGAAATTCTTAAATTATCAACTATCGCGTTCAAATGTTCAGTTATTTCAGAGTTTAATTTCAATTAGGAGTTTTTTATTCGTTTCTATATATAAGAGAGAGAGAGAGAACTAATTTTATTAATTATATTATTACTATTAGTTGCTTAGTTACTTTTATTATAAATGTCTTTTTGAAAAATAAATTTATTTATGTTTATTATTTAGTTTTGTTGTGTAAATTCTGAAGGTAGTTGCATTAAGACGAGTGAGATAATTTCTTTTTTAAAAAAATTTAAAAAACTTTTACGTAATCAAAGTGGTGAAAAATAAGAATAACATAAAAAATATAATAAAGGACACTCGCCCAAAGATTAAAGGGGACTACTTCTTTGAATTGTGAAAAATCACAATGAAATTTCAGTATCAAAATTTCTGACATGCTAATTGAAGTCTGTAATTTCCGATACTGCAATTTTGAGACAAATTTTAACGATTTCTCTATGATTTAGTTGAGAAACCATTTTAAAATAAAAAGTCATTAATATTCCAATTTTTTTCCTAGATTAGTTAAATTTTCTTGTTAGATAAGTTTATAGTAGCATTAAACTTTTTGAAATTCTCTTCTATCTAAAAGCATTTATTTTGGCTTTCTTCTATTATTATTTGTTCATTTTTACGTATTTTACAAAAAATATTTTAATATATTTTGTTAAAAGAATCAATTTGTTAGTGTTAGTAGTATTGTAAAGTAATTTACATTTTTTATATTTAATATTTCCAAGTATTTAATTATATGAATTCCTATATAGAAGCATAAATAAGTGGAAAATATATCACGTATCTGAAGTAATATCTTTTATTGATATTTTATGTGTTCAGTATTCCCGAAAATGAAAATAAATAAAATAATTTCTCAAGATATTAAAAATTTAACTTCTATTGAATTAAACAATCGTTAACTAAATAATTTCTTAAAAAATCATGAATTTATTGATAATACTAAATCAAAATTTCACTTTTAGAAGTAATATTGATGTACTTTATTTCATTTCATTGAAATATATTGTTTTGATTTCAATATTTTTAACTTGAGAAATAACATAAGTCGATTTTCTAATTATATTTATTAAAAGTTCAAATCCATAGCATTCAACAATATCAACTTATTAAACTTTCAAATCAAACTTGTTTGAAGGACATTTTTATGATTAGTTTTGAATGTATAAATATTTTGGATTATATGATCTTTTCCTTTTTAATGGAATTTTATTTAGCATTAATAGAAACTCAAATCAAATATTTTTTTGTTTAATTTAATCTCAAATAATGAATGTATTAAAATTATACTTAAGAGATTTCTATGATTAAATCAATATATTTTCCGGATTTCAGTGTAGATTTATTTTGAATCATAATTAAGAATTCAGAAACTTTTAAACTTTTCAATGTTTAATATTTATGAACAGTTCATAAAAGCTTTGTATTTTCTAAAAGAAAATGGCTTGTCATTTGTACCAAGAAAAGTAATTGAAGTGGAGTAATTCGCGAAAAATATCACATGTTATATGATGAAATGTAAAGAAATTAATTAGATAAGGTGAAAAAGCTTTTGGTTGAACTTTAAACTGCTTAATTTTTCTACTGTTCAATAAGAAAAAATTATCAATTCTTATTTTTTACAATGTCAATCCAAGAAATGAAGCAATTTATTTAGAGTATGTTTTAGTATGAATGAAATTTAAATTCAGAATTTACATTGAGCGACAATTTCAATTAACATTTTCAAAGTATTATGAAAGTGAGATTATTTTAAAATGATTACAATTGTTTAAGTAAATAACTTGATATGTAAGTATCTTGATATTTTCGGAACTTTATTTTTAAACTGCATTAAAAATATACAAAATATTCATATATTTCAATAAATTATTGAATACTTAAATTTTTGTTCGTTTTGAAGTTTATATAACTTAGTACAAAGTAAAAAACTTATAAATTGCCGTAAACTACCGATTTACACAAAAGAAATCTGTAGTAAAAGCGAAAATACTAGCTCTTAAATTCAATTCTTAATATAATTGTCTTCAGCATTAATAAAATAACTTTCGTACTCTTATAAATTAATATTTCATTCCTGACTGACTGATTTCTTGTGGTATTCTTTAATACTGAGCAGGAAGGCTTATTGAATCGAATGCAAAAATAAAATTAAGCATAATAATTTACTCAAAATGTAAAAAACGTATTTATATATATTATGTCAACTAATGGTTAAAAACAAAGTTTTATTGATGGAAATTTTTTTTAACTTAATTTAATTTTTTATTCTTTACTTATAATAGTTTTCTGATATATTTCCTCGTATATTTCTAGATGGGATAGTATCCCCATTAAATATATTCGTCTTAAATATGCTTAAATATATTTATTAAAATACCTAATTAACAGCTGACTTCCATATATTCTAGTTATTAAAAAGTAAATTTGTATCTTTCAATAATTTCCAAAATCATTATTTTTCATAATATTCTTTTGAACACCCTAAATAAATATTATTGCTTTTTAATAAGATCGGTATGCTTCATTAAACTTTACTAAATATTGTATGAAATTAATTATAGTTTCACATGAATGAAATTTGTAATATGTTGTTTATAATTAGTTGCACAAAACATATACCTTTTCTGATTAATATTTTAAGCTTATATAATAAAGCACTATTGTTTGCTGTCAGTTTTTGTTCAAATAACATTTTGAAATGTATTTAGAATGAAGATTTCATTTCAATTTTGGAAGAGTGAGGAATTACTCCTATGGAGATTACTCAAACAACCAATTAACAACAAATAAGAGAGCCATGAAACTTTCAAACAATTTATTTGTCAACTAAATTTTTCAAATATTATTGAAGTAATTTCCAATTCAAAAACATAAGATAACTTCCCTCTTCTCTTTTTAGCGATAACATAAAATCTTGGTGGGAATTTTTATATATTATATAGCAAAAAATATGATAAAGCATAGAAATTTATATTGTGATGATATTTCCTAATATATCCAATAAAAAATAAATCAACTGATTATTGCTGTTATTGATTTTTACAATGCTCCATATTTTCATTGAATTTTCTAGAGAATTACAATCTCTTATGAATTATGCTTCTAATATGCTCTACATTTTTTTAAGCAACTAGAAAAATATATGAACTAATATTTTCAGGGATAAAATTTATGTTTATTACCGAATAAAATGTCTAAATTAGCATATTGTGGGACATATTGAAATATGCATCATGCCAAAAGTTCTTGTGTGCTTTTTGTCAGATATTTAAACCTTATTTTTTGTGTTTCAGTGGGAAAAGAGAATGTTTGACATTTTAGATTTTCGTTTGTCAAGTTGTCAAACAATATCAATGACTCAAAACTTCGTGAAAAATTTTAGTAAAAGATAGAGCTTATACATATATATATATATATATATATATATATATATATATATATATATATATATATATATATATATATATATATATATATATATATATATATATATATATATATATATATATATATATATATATATATATTTGTAAGTATGTGCATTTATATACATATGTTATTATAATTCAATTTAATTCTTCATTAATGTACATTGTGAAAATACTATTTATGCATATTAATTGAAAATAAATAAAAATGATAATATTGCTCAGAGCACTTAAAATATATTTGTTGGATTTCATAATATGGATATCAAAAATGGAAAGGCTTATCAGTTTAAGTTATAGTTTTTTTCATATGTTTTTAAGTTGAGAAAATTTGTTAATAAGGTTTCTTCACATTTTATTAACTGTTTATTGATTGGAAATTTATTGTTCCATCTGCTTCTTTTTTGTTCTATTTAAATAATTGCGAAATCTGTCTTGCTTCGTTTACGTCATTTATTGGTTATAATATATTTCAATTTTAAACATATCACTTAATAACGTGTGTTACTTTAATCATTACTTTTATAAGAAATAGTTAGTTCATTATTTTAAATATGTGTTATAAAATATGATTAGATACATTCAAAGTAAAATGGCTTGTTGGCAATTTAGTTGGAAATTCTTAAAAAGATATTATTTCATATTAAGTTGCATTTTACAGCTAAATCTACTGAAAATCTATTATTGGAATTGACCTTTAATTTTGATTTATGTGCTTTATATATACATGGATTATATAACAAAAATAATAAAAGATCATTAAATCAATGCATTGATTACATGACACTGTTTTAGTTCAAATATATTCTTTTAGTATGTGACTCGTAAGCAAAACACAGAAAAAAATGCACAAACGAATTTCTATTGTTCTCCGCGACAAAGCTTCATCAAGATAAATGAGCCGATTAGATAATAATATTGGGACTCTTTTCTAGTAACTCTTACTTTTCTTTTGTTGAAGAACAAAATAATAATTTACTATTTATATAATTTCTTTGAGAACTTTATGTAAAACTATAAATATATTTTTATAATAGAAGTGTTATAAATTAAAAAAAGCATTAAATTATCTATATCTAATTACAGGAAATATGTACAGCCAATATATTTTTTATCAAATATCTTTCCGATTTGTTGAATTATGTTATTAAAATACTTAATGATAATAAAGGAAAATTAAGCTGTTAAAACATAATATTTTTTAAATGTTTTATTACTTATTACTTTAGATGTTTGGAAAACTTACTGTAGTTAATAAAACTTTGAATTAATATTGAAAAGTTCTTGTTATTCAACATATTTAAATAACTAAATATAAATTTAGCCCTAAAGACCATTTTTTCAGAAGTTTTATAAAATTTGTAAGTTTGAATCTTACATGCTTATTTTTGCTTTGTTATTAAGAAGATTCTGCAAAATGTGTTTTCAGGAAGCCTGTAACTGTTTGTATTGTTAAAAACATGATTCAAATATAAAATATTTAGTATTATTTACTGTTGAAAATTTACTCTGTAATAAGTGTTTTGAGCATGAAGATAATATATTTCTTATAATTATAAATTACCAAGATTATACTATTGACTTTCAGAAAGTTCAAATAACAAATTGATTATTAATTTATTAAGTTGTAATTATATTTAAGAAAATATTCAGTTTTAAATATCACAAAGTAAAAAATTTGATTTAATTAATATATGAGGTTCACCTAACAGGTTTAAAACTATATAATCATAATAAATAAAAATTGTTCAGTTATAGAAAGGAGCAGATTTACTGCAAAAATTGTTCAATTGCACTCATTAAGCTTCCTTAATTTCTTCATTTAATCTTATTGTGGAATTTTTAAAAACTCGTCACTAGTACAGTATTCTTTAGTTATATAATTATTTCGAAAACTTACTAAAGCATGTTATTCTTGGATTTCATGCTTTTTAGTTTTAGAAGCTATTTAGTTAATCTTGTAAAAAATTGCGCAAAGTCTTTAAGGGAACTCTAAGAGTCTTGAGAAAGTCAAGAAAATTATGGAGGCTTCTGTAATGAAGCGAGAAGCTATTTCTGTTAAAATTCTTTTTTTATTCGTCTTTGCATTGCTTCTGAAAATGATAAAATTTTATCCATTTGAAATTTTCCTCTAATCATTTATCTAAATTAAGGAGAAAATAATATTAGGAGAAAATAATAACTAAGAGAGTGTGCAAATTTAGTGGACTAGTATTAGAGTATATCATATAGAAATTGTTATATGAACTCTGAAGCTAATGATCAAATAATACTACAAATGTTAACAGGAAATTATGTAGATAAGCAGTAAAACCTTCACACACATACACACACATTATATATATATATATATATATATATATATATATATATATATATATATATATATATATATATATATATATATATATATATATATATATATTTATATATATATATCAATCGCATATATAACATCAATCGCATTTTTATAGAAAAATTATATTTACTTTCTGAATGACCTTCATATATACATTGAAAATTGATTTTCCAGAAATTTTGTTAGAAATATAGTTTGAAAGTTTTTGCGCTAATTAAAATAACAATTGTAATATATCATATCCCTATTTCATTGACTAGTAATAACATAAAATAAAGTTTAAAGAAGAAAAATTAGACAAATTCATTTAATTAATGTTAAATACATCTCTTATTATACTTCAAATACATGAACATCGATGCCCAAATAACCTTAGACAGTAAGTTCAAGATCAAAAATACATTTAAATGAAAAAAGCGGGGGAAAATTTAGAAATGAATCTTTCAAATAATGCAATCAAATATAAAGAAACAAATATTCACTTATTGTGATCCAATTTTTTTAAAACGTCTTTTGTAAGTATCTTAAAATAATTATTTTTATTTGTGTATTTTAGAAGCAAACAGTTTGTTTTAAATATATGTTTTTTTTTTGCATTTCTCCAATAAATACCGCATTGAGATGAATCGCAAAATTTTAATCTTGTAATGTTTCGTTGGGGATGTCTATTTTAAAAAGATTATTATATATCTTTTTTGTTTTTCTTAATAACAACTAATTGATTTTGCTATAGCATCTAAATAATGATGGTTCAAGCCATGCGATATCTTTTTAAGGAGTGTATTAGAATAATTATAAAATGCTTTTTTAATATTTTTTAAATACATCTGTAGAAGAATTTATATTAGTGAATGCATGGTAATAATAAATGTGCATTTAATTTAATTAAGTTCAATTTTAAAGGCTTTTTTATTACGTTTATGATCTTTAATTAATTCATATTTTGTTGAATAAAGGAATTTGTTTCAGTGATATTGATTTCATATAGTTATAATGTATGAAATTTGTTGCCATGGAAATAAAAGATGATAACATTTAAATGACAGATGAAGCAATTTTATGATAACATAACAATATTTTATTCAAATAGATTTCTTTATAGAAAAGTTAATATTAAAGTATTTTTTTAACATTAATTCTGTTCCTTCTTAACATTTTACATTTTAGAAAAATAAATTGTGTAAACATTAATTTCCCCTAATTCTTTATCTATCCCGTTTAATGATATGCAGTTTACATTAAAAAAATCAAGTCAGTAAAGAGTTATGAGTTTCCTTATGCAAGACAACCAAGTACTTTAAATGATTTAATAAAAGTCATTTTAAGTCAAAACTATCACAAATAATTTGATAAATTTTTCAAATAAGTTTAATTAGAAATTCCAAAAGGAACTTCATATTAAAGTTTTCTTTTATTGAAACATATGCATTGTTTAAATTTGCAGAAATAATTAAAATCTGATAAAATTATTTTACTAATATTATAAACATTTCCGGAAATTGAAAGATTTCTGAACTTGGTGAAAAAGAAATGCCTATTCAATTTTTGTGTTAAAGATGATGCTTTTTATAAAAAAATTAAACCGACATTTGTGAAGAATCTTTAGAGATTTAACTATTAGAGTGACAGAGAGATTTATTAATATAATACTTGAATTATGTAAATACTTTATTATTTCAAGCGTACTGTGTTGAATTTTTAAATATCCTCAGAGGAATTATTTAACGAAAGAATTGTAAAATAATTTAAAAAAACTTTTCATTGCCTTATTCCTAATTCTATTGATAATTATTTAAAATAATGGAAGAATATAAAATTTTTCCATAATAAAGTGAATTATATATTATTTAGAACTTTTACTATTATCTCTTAACACCACCTTTTTGTTTATATTTTGTTACAAAGTTCCTGGATCCAGTTGATCTAACTTTTAACATCTTTGTGTGTGTAAACTTTATGATTAGGACGGGATATTGTTGAATAATTGTAATTAATGTTGTGTGTTTTTCGAGGAAGTCCCCCTCTAAAAATTTTTAATGTATTTGATACCCTTGATCAAGTAATAAAAAATAGATTGCTTCTAAGAACTATCCTGGTTTCTGTATCGATGAAAGGTTTGGTTTCATGGATCTGCGTTGTTACCAGAAAGTCACCATTTACTTAACTAAATGTAAGAAAAAAAAAAAAACAGTTTTATATTTCTAATTTCTCTCAGAACCTTCAGGATTTTATAGTGTATATCGATATTTTTTGTTAAATAAAATGTAATAAGTAAGTGATGTCGTAGTGTAATACGACATAACCAAACCCTGAGAAAATAGGTGTATTTTTATTGCACTTTAAATTGAAGAGTTTCCTCTTTTCCTTTCAAACTAAGCGGTAATAATATAAAGGAAAGGATGTAAAAAAATTGGCAGAAGGAGACAAGTGCAATAAAAGAATAAATTTTTCCTTTTGGAGGGGATGAGTGATCTGGAGGAAATTGCAAGCAAAGTATATTGTTTTATGATATGTATTATTTGTAAATCTGACCAGTCGGGAATGAGGGGGAGAGATTTCTGACCTATCCCATAGAAGTATTGGAGGAACTACAGAACTTTGGAAAACCAATGGTGTAAAGAGGAGGAGCTAAGACGAAAATTATGAAGAGTTATAAACTGCATCCAAACACAGAGAAGGGACACAGAAGCACCAGAGGAGTCCTACAAAGAAAAGGAGTCCATAATTGAGGACTAGGTCCTCATTGAGCACAATAAGAAGCTAAAACGATGTTAGTTGTAAACGAAGTATAACTGCCCTGTCCAGTAGGAGCCCTGTTTCGACTTTCCAGAATGGATGTCCGATGCAGATGTCCGACCGATAGATGAACAGTAAAGAAATTATAAAAAAGTGTTAGAGGATAGTCTGTAAGTATTTTTCTCATGCATCATATTGCTGATTAAATAACATTATAAACTAAAATGTTTTTCACTGATATGTAAAATACCTTATAATGCATAATGCTTGGATATGATATTGTTCTCATATTATATTTTGCGATGCAATTCTCCACAGCAAAATATTATAGATGATGATATTGACTTAAAGTATCAAGTTATTATTAGGAGATATTTTCTGAATACTTTAGATTAATCCTCAATTCTTTTTAAAAATTAAGATTTCTTAAATATTTTTAAGCATAAGCAATGAGATCATAAAAAACTGTTTCGTATTAAACTTTTTTTTCTCCAGTTATATATTATTGATATCTTTATTTTTAAAGTTTTAACGGTTTTCTTTTATAACTCATGTAACACATTTCTACAAATAATTTTTCCCCCTTATAATGAGTAAAAAAAGTTTCTTATTTCGTACAACACAAATATGCATATTAAATTTTCTTTTTTATGTTGTCATTCAAAGAATGTTTCATATTTTATTTAAATATTTCATAAAGCACAAAACATATGGAAAAGTGTGTAAAGTATTGGAAAACACACAAAAATTGTTTCTTTATTGTAACTTTGGAAATGATGTTGCAAATTATGTCATTCTCATAGAGGCAAAATATAAAGAATTATTCAATATTAGAAGTCTTCAGAAATGTTTCTTTTTCTTTATGATATATTTTATATTGGAATATCAAGATACCTTTAGTTTGAACGCATAAGTGTGTTTAAAAAGGAGCGAAAATTTTTTTCGTGCTAAATCAATGTTTTCGTAAATGTTCTTCGTAACAACACGTCATTATAATAAAAATTTCATATTAATCATCTTATGATTTTCAAATTCTTAGTATTTTTATTGTTTTAAAATATAAATGATTCATTGAATAAAGGATATCAATTTATTAAATAATTATTAAGAAAACTTCGGGTTCTATTAAAAAATTGCTATTTTATTATAGGTATTTATATCAAATAAACTAAAAAACAAACAGAAAACGTTTGCAAAAAATAATAAAATTTGTTTCTTCGTTTCTTTTCAATTTCCATTTGTTGTATAAATATACGCTACTTTTCATTGGATATCAATACTTTAATTTTTAAAAATAGGCTTCTTTATAGATTAGGAGATGTTATTTTTAGGAATAATCCCTAATCGATTCTTAAACACAATAGTTATAATCTCAATTTATCGTATCTAGTTGTAGAAATAAAGGATTATTCTTGGGAAAAATAAAGATTATGAGAAAAGATGGTTCAGTTTATTCGATCTGCAACCATTAAATGTTTTCATAAGAAAAAATTCAGAGTAAATAATTTGGCAAATACATTTGTGCATAGCATTTTGTTAAAACATGAAAGATAATAAAAATTTGTCTTGCTAGACATATATAAATTCATTTTTGTAATTCTTATTAATTTTAGATAAATTTAAAAGCTCCATGTGTTAGTTATTGTAATAAAATAAATGAGAAATATTTGAAAAAGTCAGAAAAATTATCAGAATACTATAAAATTGATATTCGTTACTAAGAACTTGGCAATAAAAATTGAATGAAATAACTGCAAATATTTTTAGCGAAAATTTCTTTAAAAATAAACATAGCAAAAGAAAATAATATACAGATTGTCTAAAAATGTGTTAGACATATTTTGATGTTGAATAATTCATGAAACGAAAAAAATAAATCTAAATTCATAACATCAATACATAAAATGTTCGTTAAACTCAAAAAGTTTTATGATCCTTGTCAATGGACATAAACATGTGCGTTTAACCCAATGCTTCCACATGGGTCCTTAATTTCATGGTAATTACCAAGATTGTAGTCAATTTGGATCAATATTCTGGCAAGGATGTTGGCATTCATGGCGGGTATTGTGACTGAAATAATTGTTCTTGATTCATCAACAATTGACAATTCATTCCTATAAGAGATGTTCTTTACGAATTATGAAAGAGAAAAGCCCAAATGTTATATCATGTGATCTGATAACCAACGAAATGAACCATTTTGCCTAATCCATCTTTCTAGGAAATGCTCATTCAACGAACTACGAAGGATGGTATCCCAATAGGTGTTATCATTACTCTCGATTTCAGATCAAATAAAGCATCATATTGAAGGAAACATTGAAAGGAAACATCAAAAGTTAACATAAAATTGAATTCGAATTTTGCAAAAAGGAAAACAAATTATTAATAACGCATCCAGGTGATATTCATAAACGAAATGAGAAAATGTAAAAGTCAATAAAACGGACAGATGACATGTACAAAAAAATGATATTCAAATCAGAAAAGGAAATATTCTATGGTGTTAATCACTATAAATGAAAGTTTGAGTTATTCGGCATATAAATACTCATGTTTGTTTATATCCTTATTACCTATTGAATTCTTAAAAGGAAAAATGTATCCAATATTTTAGAGTTATTTTGTGTTTTCTTTTTCTTCTCATTGATAATTTTAGAATGGTTCAAACAGAAATTTTTATTCCAATTTTAGAAATTAAATTCAATTGTTTTTGTTAAAATAATGAATTTAGTCTTTTATGATCATGTAAATTAATTTATAAATATTACTATTAAATGAAATAAAAAAATAGCTGTGTGAATAACGGCAAGGAAATAAGTTGTGTGTGTTAAAAATTAATGAAAACACTAGTACAGGATTCCATATGATGAAGTGAAGTATTGCTATACCAGATCCACTAGCTCCTCAACTCTCACAATATCTATAAACAGTTGGGGATTTTTAAGGAAATCCTCCTTAGCAAAACCCAGACCCAAAAGAAAGTATTGGGCTTTAGCATGGTCAACACCACATTTACAACAGGTAGAATAAAGCTTACGCTTGCTATCAAAATTTTAAAAAATCATTTAAAATAAAAAAACAGTTTTTTAATGAATTTTCATAGTAAGTTGATTTAAGAAACCGCTGAATTACGATTATTATAATTACACTTAAATTTATAATTGGAATGGTTTTAAATGAAGCACAAAGTCTTCCAAACAAAAATTTTCCAAATGTTTAAGCATTTGTCAATCACAAATTCAGAGATCTAAAAAATATAATCTAATTCTAATAATTTGATATTGTTATGGTAATCTGCTTACATCAAAAATTAAATCTTATTCCAATCAAATAGTATCCAAATAAAATGAACTGTAACAAACTTTCCTACTAACAAATTTCTGTTTTAATAAGATACAAGTAACATATATATTAATTTACAAAGAAAACAACATAGAAATAGTTTGGATTTCATAATTTTTAGAGCTGTAGTTTCTAATAACAATAGAGATTTCTTAAATAAATTTTTATTTATAACTAACCAAATGCATTTGTTATTAATATCATTCTTATAAAATTTAATGATATCTAACATTAAGACCTACTTTAAATTGTAGAGTCCGGTTTAATTAGTTCTTGTGTGCAAAATATGATTAGTAAGAGAAAAATAAACCGAACCAACCCATTTTGCGAAATTATTTAAAATATTAAAGTTTTTATTTTGTAAGATATATTTCTTATTTTGACAATTAAGTCAAATATTTATGATACTTCTTAAATTACTTATATATTGTATAAAAAGTATTCTCTGAATAATATATTCTCATTTAAGAAATATTTTACTAGTTACCTACATTACTTGTGTATTTGAAAATTATATGATAACTATGATTAACAAGTGTTATATCAGTTTCAAGATCAGAGTTTGTGCAAAAATGTTTGAATTTATTGAAACGGAATAAATAGAACTTAATATTAAAAAAACTTGATCTACTGAAATGTGTATTTTCATCAAATTGTAATGAATGAATAATTATAAAATATAATTTGGCTGAAGCAATTTATTTTCTTAAAATACAAACTATCTTAGAATTTATAAGGAAACTAATCAAATTATCAATTGCAAAATTTTCACTCAATATAAATAATGCTTAAGTTTCTTATTATAAATTGTACTGTGTGAAGAATATTTGAAAATATTTCTTCAAATTAGGATATATTTATCTAAAGATATATTCAAAAAAATTGCAAGATTATTTTATTTAAATGTGCTTTAAAAATTTTATATGGAAATCATATATTCTTAATTTGATTACCAGAAACTAGTAAAATTGCAACTTTACTTAAACTTTAATTAATATGTGATGTAACTTCCATGCTTTAAATCATAAGTTTTAGAGCGGTACTTTCTTATTTTCTTGATTTGGTAATCACAGCACATAAGTTTTATTTTTATAATTTTTATTAATAATAATGACTCATTATTATTTCTTGTCTACATATATATATATATATATATATATATATATATATATATATATATACATATATATATGTAGTTGAATTATAAATCCTAAAATAATATAAAAATAGAAAACAGATATTAAAATATGTAAATTTTATTGTATGCATAAAACATATTTCACTCTTTCGTTAGAGCATTTAAAGCATTTTGGATGAAGCATGAGAAAATTTGTATTCTAGAAATTATCTTAGGACCAATTTTAAAGATATTGTAATTTTTTTAAATTAAATTTTCTAAATCAAGTTCTTAGTAAAAATGTCTGAGTTAAACAAATTTAACGCATGAAAAACATTATGATGAGACATGCAAAATTATATTTTTCTAGCTTGCTGTTTTGTATTAAGGTAAATAAACACATGAAAAATGAAATATTCTTTAGCGTTTTTTGACTTTCTTTTTTCTTTGGCATAAAAGAATATGTTGATTGCTCAGAAAAATTCTGTAAATTGAAGATTAATTTTGTCATCACATCGTTGATAACGTTTTCTTCCCAATACTTTAGACGGGTTTTATGACATTAAGAATATGCATGTATTTTTAAACACAGAATAGTTTTTCCATCTTAATTGTTTATCGTTACTTTTGATTAAGTTGTTTAATAATGAGATGTTGTTATGTTTTATAAGTTTTTTAAATATTATGGATATGTGTTAATATTAATTTTGTATATGTTCCAATTATAAATATAAATTTATTCATTGATTTTTGATAATAAATATATTTATTAATCATTAGGAAAAATATTTTGTTTCAAATTATTATAGTGTCTTCATAAAACTTGAATCCACATTTCAAGATTCCATTTTATATGGTTCTTCTAAAAAATATTGAAACTGAGTTTCCATATACTTCTCGAAAAATCTTCATTCAATATCATATATAATTCAGAGAAAAAATAAAAATTTATAAATTGCTATAATTTATGTTTGCAGAACGATCATTATTCAGAGATAAAGTAAACAGAAATTACAATATTTATAGTGAGATAATTTGTGTGTGTTTAAGCTGGATACAGAAAAATCATCACAAAATCTATTGTATTAGTGTTTTAAAACTATATTATAGTTATAAGAACAATTAATTCTGTTAAATAAAATAAATTTATAACTAAAAATCAATCACTTATATTTAAAAAAGAAACAGTGCTCATTTGCTTTTAATTTGATATAGCATTTTTGTTTTCAGTCATCAAATGGCGATTCCAAATATTTTTCCCTTCAGTTCAAAGCAGAATCAAAAACTACTGGTTTTACACTAACTTTAAAATTACGCAATTCCTCACTGGACATGGGAAATTCAATAGTTACCTACACCGTTTCCACATTAAAAACAGTGAGGTGTGCAAGTGCAACTCTGGGAGTGACAACCCTTCTCACATTCTTCTTGAATGCCCATCTGTTTCAGAAGTAAGGAACGAGCTTTGTAAAGACTTAAATAACAGGTGGCCCCCAATTATGGTGGACCTAGTTAAGAAAGAGAATTTTGAATTTTTTGTAAAATTTATCCATGCTGTTATCTAATTCATTTTTCATTTTTATCTTTCTTTTTTTTCTCTCTGCCTACTTTTATTATTATTTTTTTTCATCTCATGATTTATTTGGATTTGTTATGTAGTATATTAATTGCACCTTTGGGCCCTGTGTGGTATTCCTTGGTGCACAGGGAGATATTTTTGTTTTCCCAAATAAAAAAAAATGGCGATTCCCCTCAGATAATATAATGTATTTTAATATTTATATATATTTACAAAAATTTAGCTAAACAGTATTGTGCTTATTTACTTGATATTATAACTTAAAACCAAAATTTAGAAAATAATTTTAAATATATGTGTGTATTTAAAATACCATCATATATATATATATATATATATATATATATATATATATATATATATATATATATATATATATATATATATATATATATATATATATATATATATATATATCATATATATTGATTTAAAATGAATTCAAATACTGAATTCAAAATGTAATTTCAATACAATGCATAATATTTTATAAATATACTTAAACTTGAGAAAAAGAATAAAATCTAGTAGAAAAAAACATTTAAAAGGCATAGTTGTCAAATTTTAAGGCCTTAAAATCAAGTTTTTAAAAATCGATTACAGAATCTCATTAAACAATGATTAGAAACTAGAATATTCCTCAGTAAAATTATATTTCAAGAATATAACTTAAATACACATGAAATGACTTCAAATACACACATTTAATACTATCAATAACTAATGATATACTTATAGAAATATTAATGAAAATTGTCTAATCTAATGACTAATTTTTACTGAATGAAAAACTATCAAACTGCACTCTTTTGCAAAAAAATTGAAGCACCAAGAAAGAAGTTACAGTTTTTAATAAAATTAAATACGTGTATGGCTTATATATATATAATAATAAAAATAAAAAAGCCATTAGACACATTCACGGCTCACTATTAGAACTTCACTGTTCAAATTAGAGGTAACCCCTGAGGGTGATACATGCTTGTATACACCTTGGTAAAAAGTGATATAAGATTTTGTCATCCTGTGATACATTCTGCTAAACGTTCACAGTTATTGCTGTAAATGCGAAATAATTTGTGATACTATAAACAAGCGACCTGCCTTGCTCCCGACATGCTCGATTGGGGAGGAATCTAATGATTTTATTGGCCAAAGAAAATATTAATAACATTAAAGTTGACCATAGATATGATATAGGTATAGGGCATGGAATTGTCTAATTGAAAGCTATTACCTGAATGACGAACCATAAAGGGTAAAAAAACCAATGCGCAAGATGGTATCAAAATAGGACTAGGCATGAGTAGATATCATATGAGATAGCATCTTTACCATCACACTAGGGGTTACGGATGCATACTTTTGTAAATCTAAATCAGTCTGATTGAGACTTTTGGAGCTGCCTCTCCAGTCACGGGCACAATGATTACTTTACTTAAGAGTAAAATGGGATTTATCGCTGAAAATAATGCAATGACTGTCTGACGGCAAACTTGATGATTGGCTACGACATCACGCCAGATGATTCTGCCGATGTTGTGGGGTCAAAGACAGACGTGTTAAAGGCCTTTGTGAGCTACACCCTACCTCAGTCAAGTGTCATGGAATAGTGGATAATAGCGTGAGGGTATGATAGAGGCTGTAGTACATTGGATAGTATACAATGTTACCGCGTTGGAGCAGTAATAATTTGAAAATAAATCTGAGACTTTTAACTCAAAGCTTCATTAATACCATTGGAGTAGTTCAAGGGCGTTGAACCATCATCCAATCTTGCCTTGCATTTGTGTACTCAGGTCGTCCAGAGCCTTCTTTTCGTCGATAAAGTGCCTCGCAAAATCCAATGCTGTTTCATGTAATTCTACAGATTACAGTAATCTCTTCAAAATATAATTAACATTAATATTACAAATGCTTTTACTTTTAACATATTTTCAGGTTTAGGTAAAGTTTTACAGCTTTCAGATATTAGAATGTACACCTTTATGTTTGCTTGAATTTTTTTTTCTTTTTATTAGAAATTGAAATTTTTATGTAATTAAATGAATATTTTGAAAGATTATTAGTCAAGAATTTAATTTTAGTGAAAAATCAAAAATATATAAGTGTTTAAGATTTTATAAATAGGTGTTCTTATATATTCGTAGCATCTCAAATTGCAAGAATGGGGAAAATAAAATAATAATGGTCTACGAATAAGTTTATTTTAATAAAATGCATCGAATTTTCTTGTTTCTAGATATTGTTTGTATATTTGCAAATTACTATACTCTAAATACTATAAATAAATAAAAAGTGAAGTTTCAATTTTAATAAATTATCCAGCTGATATAAATAACATTAGGGTATTTCTGAGTAAATAATAATGAAATATAGTGAATATCTCATTAATACTGTAATATTAGGGCAAATGATGTTCCATAGTTAAAATTCCTTTTCCAAACTTTAGTAAAAATTCAAGAGCAACTTAATAGCTAATTATAAAGATTTCCTTTATGGTGCCTCAAGATAATGTTTTTATCTCAGCATGCTGAATTATAGTAAAAAATGAATAGTCCTAAATAAATATTGAAGAACATTTTTTCATTACAAGAGTCTGATATACCTGCAACTATCAATAAAAAGTTCATGGACGACTGTGATTTGTTATATCATGAATGATGAATGTTATTTTCTTATTTGGAGCACGAGCTTCCGTATACTTGGTATTTCTGTCACAAAAGAATAGTTAGCTGGCTTTTTTATCTTCTTATTGTGAGAGAAAAGAACTAAATACTCAGATGTTTTTTTTTATTCAATTTCTTTCAGAAATAAGAATTTAATGAATTGCTTAAAATTTTTTTAAATTCAGATTCATGAATATAAGTATTTTTCATCTGAATTTGATTAAGACTGAGTTGTAACACTTTGACTCATTGAATGCATAAATGATAAAATGATCTTTTTTGTAATGAATCAGAGTAGAAGAAAATTTAAAATTAAGGAGTTATTTGAAGGAAATATAATTTCACTTACATGGCTTTATGAGTGAAACAATTTTATTTTAATTGCTCATAAAATCATAGCATTCGTTCAGGGAAAAATACAGGAATGGATTTTATGTATCCAGTAAACTTGGGAATCTTAATCAGAATTATGATTACTACCCGATGATGACAATGTTTAAAAAATTGGTTTTGAATTAGAAATATTTTGAAATGTATTAGAAATTGAGAAAATGTCTGAGAAATGGAAGATTTGAGATTTTTTTTAAGAATGATATTATTCTAAGTTTTTTTTAGTATCTATTTATTATTAATTGGGAGTATGAAATGTACAAGAATATTTTAAATTCGTGACAAAAATTTGTTTTACAACAGTCACGTACTATTTATGAAAAGTCACAAATTTTAGGTTGTGGTGAAATTTGTGACGTTTTTCTCTTGATATTACACTTCAAATTCCATATTAAATCACAAATTAATTTCATTGTGAATCCAAAACTTCAAGTAAATAGAAAATTCGCCAATAGATACGATAATAAATTATTGCAGGATTAAAAAAAAGTTCTTATGTCTAGTTTGCGGATCATAAAACAATTTTCGCAAATATGCACATGTCATAAAAATAATAAATTGTTCAGTTGGTCGAGTTTTTCAACCTTACTTTCAATTTAATCCACGCAATTTTTTTTGAGAAATAATTGTCGGGAAATTTTAAAACGTAGTACATCACACATGCTCAGATATTTTGACTTACTAGCCAACCGCAATGATAAAGCATACATTTACTTCACTGTCATTACCACTTCTTTCACTTCTCCAATATAATTTTTTCATCAGTTCACATTCCAATACATTAACTTAACAAAGTGAGACATTATATAAATGATACATAAAATCAGAGATCTTTTCATGATCATTAAAAATACATACTTAACTGAATGAAGAATTTATTCAACAGGAAACAGCTTTAATGCTAACGGATGTGTTTAAGTTTAAAGGAGAACTTAAAAAAAATCAGCTGAATCTGTATATTGAGAATATTTTAATTATGTTACGAAAATTTTTTCTAATCTGTCTTTACAAAAAAGGAAGGATTTCTTGCCTTACTCAATTTCTTATTTTTGAAAGAAGACTATTATAAAAGAAATTTAAATTCTTGACTACATGTAAAGTAAAACTTAACTGCGAATATATTTAGAAAGCATACCTTTCATTAAACTTGAGTCTTTAAGTTGATAAAACAAAATTGATTATTTTTTTCTTTCTTACAAAATTTTGATAATCAAATATTTTAAAATACAGATGACTGTATGCTATTAATAAACAATACTATACACAATTAAATTTTATTATATTAATCATACTTTCACATAGTAGTTAATTATGCTAACGTATATTTTATTAAAAATAATTTAATTATTTTACCAAGATATACTTCGATTTCTATTACTATATTTCCTTTCTAAGACATACATATGTATGCATGCATGAATATACTAAAAATTAAGTAAAATTCACAAAATTTATAAAATTATTACATTATAAATAATATTAGCACCGATAAATGCTATTGTTAACATAAAATACTTTAAATCTTGAATAAGGAAATTTCAAAATGTTTTGACTTTCAGTGTAGAAAATGAGGATAGAGCTTCTCTGATTTTAAATTATGTACACAAATATCACTTTAAATGGGGCGAAGTGGTTTTATGATGTTATGGTAGTTTGAGCATTCATTACCAAATGTTCAAGGTTATTCATAGAATAGATAGCATTTATCAAATATATTAAAACAATTTGAAAGGAGTAAGTTTATTTATGATCTTTTTCAGTAATAGATTAATGCATTAATATACATATTAAGCGTAAAATATGAAAAATATTTTAATACAGTTATTTCAAGGAGTTTGACATTTTTATTAATATATTTTAGACAGAATATTAGATAATATAAGAAATACAAAAGAGTTTTCTAGTTTTATATTTGAGGAAAAAATGGCTGAACGCTATTGAAATACAATACGATTTACAATGTATCGTGCATACAAGCACAAAGAGTGCCAGATATTTCTCGTGTGCAAAAGTTAGCTCAGCTCGACAGAACACCACTGAACGACACCGTTACGGTGGTGCAGGATTGTTCGTTTGCGGAGGAATTGTTCTGTGTTCCAGAACTAACCTGCATGTTCTGAATGTAACAATGACAGGCCACATCTATCGGGATGTCATTCTGGAACAACATGTACGTTTGTTTTGGGGTTCCATGGGTTCAGAATTTCTGTTTATGGATGACAACGCCCGTCCTCACCGTGCAAACATTGTACACGAACGCCTTCAATCGTAGAATATTATACGTATGGACTGGCCATCATACTCACTGGACTTGAATCCAATAGAACATGTGTGGGACACACTTAGCCGACAAGTAGCAACCCGTCAACCCTTTTTCCACATGTGTACCGGAACTTTTGCGAGCATTGTTTGACGAGTGGTATAATATTCCCCAAGAACAGATCGATAATTTGATACTAAGCATGACTAGGTGTTCTATGGCCTGTATTGCATAGTTTGGGGGGATACTATGCATTAACGAACATACCAACCATGTTATATTGTTTTTTGTAAATAGGTTCTATTTTTGAAATTTGCTCCAGAGAGTAAAAATCGCAATTTTTGTTAATGATGTCAAACATATAGCATCTGTTTTGCTCTTTACCTTTTATTTAATAAATAGACTTTACAAATAAGTCACATTTGTTTTGCTTCTGTCTGTTTCTTTGCCTGAATTTGCATTATTCCTAATTTATGTGGACACGAGCATATTATAGCAGTAAACTGCACTGCTGGATGGGTGATATTTATTTTTTTAAGATAACTAAGAGATGAAGATAAGATTCACTATTAACCAAACATTATCTTTAAAATTTTTGTATTTTTCCCATAAAATGTGATAAACTAGCATAATACAATGAAGAGATTTTATGAATATAATTATTTATATTTAAATCTTAAATATTCAGCTCTATAAATTCAATTTTACTTATCTAGATTGATCAATTTTTAATCAAAACAAAGGTTTACATGTTTTTGTAAAATCTTGGAGCTTTAAGCTCAATGAAATTATTTATAGTATTTCATAATATTTTATCTAAATTATATAAATAATTTTAAGTCTATTTTGCATTGTGTCTCATAAAATTTACATTCCAAATAAAATCTATAATTTTCAATTGAAGTTTGAGACAAAAAACTTTATAAATTGTTTTATTTACGCGTTCAATTTCAATACAGTGCTTGTGTGTGTGATTCCAAATTATAGAATATGTAGAAAAATATTTCTGTACTTTCATGTCATATAAAATTAAAAAAAATCATTTCTACTTCTTTTTAATTAATAATTCAAATCCAATATAAAAATTAGGAGCAAATATATAAGGATTTTTTGATTAAACTTCGCTTTCAGATTTAGGTATAGCATTTCTCTTTTTACAAAAATGAATATCCATTTTGCCTCTATATTGAACATTACATACATTTCTATTTATTTTTAAATGTTTATGTATGTGAAATATTATTGTATCATTAAAATTAATATATTTAAGAAAAAATGTTCTTTTCATCTAAAAATAACAGCACTTTTTTTAATGACCGAAATAAAAGACATTTTAAAAAGTTATATATGACTAATTATATAAAAAGGAATGAAACAAAAACTGATTTGATAGAGGCTTAGAATTTTGAAAACTCAGTCTATATAAATAAAATTGTCAGTCTCAGCTAAACCAGGACAAAAATTCTTTGGACGTTTGTCCAAAGAATTTTTGTCCGGGTTTAACTGAGAACGTCTGTAAGAAGCAGAACGAAATTCATATCAGTATGTTTTCATTTCCCTTACTTAAAGCTTATGTTTCATTTCCAAATTTTGATTACATTGTTTATATTTAATTTAAAACATAATTAATGCTGGTTTGAATTCTCTATGAAGTTGTATAATCAGAGATGTAATTAATTTAAATTACGCTATATTCCTCTCTAGAAAACTTCTCGCTTCAGAAACAATAAGGTTCTTTTCCCTCTTTGAAATCTGTCAGCTATGCGTAAATACGGAAAGAAATGGAAAAATATTTGAGGCATTAGATTTTCCTTTATTCCTACATTTCCACGGAGTATTTAAAAATATATATACATTTATTTACTACTACTCTTTAATGATTTTTTTAAAAAGTATTGTATTCGAATATTCAATAGTCTTTTTCCAATACTCCACCTAAAAGAAATGCATCAGAAAGCGCATGAAAAGCACTTCTAGTTCAATATTTAATAACTTTGCAATGAAATGGAATTTTCAAGCATTTCATATACATTTTAATTTATTTTTTACCTGATCTATAAGTAGCCCATGTATCAAAACTGATTCAAACTTGCTCCATATCACGAATTTTTCACTGGAATGCAGTTACCATGGATGTAATAGTCTGGAGAAAATATTTTCTCTCTCTATGTCAAAACTTAGAGAGTGGATCTTTTAGTGGTGCCATCTATCGGTGGATTTTTTAGCAGTTATACTTTCACCTTCGTGGTGCTCTGATTAAACGAATGACGCACCCTTCTGACTTAAATTCGCATAGCCAAAGTCATAGCGAGCAACGGCTTGTCCAATCGTCATAAGTAACAACAGCAACACAAATTTTCTTTTAAATGCTTTGTATTACACATATTTCACTGGAAGCTGTTGTCTTCTATTATAGTAATGAGACATTATTCAGCTCTTAGTTTGTAGAACTGAGCAATTGATGTAAGAGTATTTTAAAGGTATATCAAAAAATGTTCAAGTTAATCACCGAATTCTTACACTTTTTTTGTTAAACCAACACAATGCTTACATAACCTTATCAAAAACGGATAGTACGAAAAAGCAAAGTACTTTCTTCATACAAATGCTAAAATTACACAAGTGCTAAAATTTATCCAAAATAAAAAACACAAGGAAAATTAAGAAATATGTAGGAGAATTAATAGTAAAACAAATAAATAAAATGAGAATGTTAAAATTCATATTTTTAATATTAATTCGAAGAAGTCTCGTTAAAATTCAGTACGGAAACGAATGTAACATTTAAGATAAAAAATTGAATGGTATTATAAAACTAAGATAGGAAAAGCTGAATTTGAAGAAGACACTAATATTTAAATATCAATATCTTGAATATTTTTTAATTTTTCGAAAATTTTAATGTCAAATTATTCTATCTCCGTAAAAAAAAAACAAGACTTTTATGAGCATAATATTTTTTTCAACAACTGCATAAGCACTAAAATTTGCATTTCCAAATATTGCACAGAAAATTAAAAATTTTTTGATAATTAATTGGAAATCAATTAATAATCTGCATGAAAATTAGTAAACTAATTAGAAATATTAAAAATGTGAGTTTTTTACATTATAATTTAAAATTGTTTTCATTCCTAAAATTTATTTCTTCCTAAAATATTAGTGCTTTTGTCATTACAGAAAGCAATGAATTACCAATCATCATATTCATCCATATTAAGAAAGAAAATTTATATCTTATCACATTTAAACATTTCCTCACCTTTAATTATCTTCTTATTTTTACTGCAATTTATCTAATGAGACTTATTAAAAAACATATGAATCAATGTTTTAATCTAGACTAATTATTTTCATAATGTACTTATCATCGACAAGCTTAAAAGAAAAGTACACTGATTTATAAGCAAAAAATATAATCTCCACGTATGATTTAGTACATGTCAAACATAGTTCCTGCAGGCGATTTGTCGATGCAGTAACTAATAAAGAAAATCACGTTCTTCCTTATAATAAAACATAATTGAACTTGCCTTTGTCATAAAAAAGACATTTCTACACCATTAGCATCAATAATGTTAACTGAAGAAGTGTTCGTCAGAGAAAAGAGTTTTTTGCTTATGAAATATAAGGGATAAATTGTTTTTCTTTATTCATACAAATAGGAGATTTTATTTTATGCACGATAAAAAATTAATTATATAAATTATCCTTTTTTCTCTCGAAATATATTAAGTATACAAGAAATTAATTTTAACTTTTTCCTACAAGAGACACGCTTTGCATGATATATATTGTATACATATATATATATATATATATATATATATATATATATATATATATATATATATATATATATATATATATATATATATATATATATATATATATATATATATATATATATATATATATATATATATGTATAATATATATATATATATATATATATATATATATATATATATATAATATATATATATATATATATATATATATATATATATATATATATATATATATATATATATATATATATGTTTATATGTGTGTGTTTTGTGCATATAATTAATTCCTTTATGTATATTAGGTAATTATTTTCTATTTCAATTTATTTATTTACTATGCTCAATTTTCTAAGCAAAAAAATAATTCATTGAAATAAATCATAGAATAATAATTATCGCTAAAAATTTTTATTTGATTAAAAACACCCCAAAAAGATTGAGCACATATTTTAAAATTTTACACTGAAAAGAACTGCAGTATTTTCTTTTGTTAAAGACCTACTTTTAAGTTTGATTTACATAGTATTATATACAAGTTGATTACTTTAAATTAATTTAGCTATATTTAATACATATATCAAATTTAGAAATAATTGGAATTTATCTGCTTTTTATTTATACCGAAATTTTGAAGATTATAGAAATATAGTTTTTAAATTTAAGGAGAATTTAATTTTTCTGTCAATTTTACATAAGTGTAATTAACCAATTATATATAGGATTCATAATACAATTGCAATCTTGTCACTTATTTTTGCATATTAGAATTTTTATGAAAATGAGACATCTCAAGTGATTTATAAAAACAAACTAGAAACAAGGGAAATTTTTTCCTGATTTAAATAATTTTGATTATCAAAAAAATTTATTTTATCAGAAAGTAACTGATATTATAAAATAAAGGCCATGAAAATATATTGATATGATTCGTGAGGCTAATGGACAATATGTAGGTTAGGTCACATCTTTGAGAGGAACAAGTTGGGCATTGGCCAAATGAATCCTTAATCACTTGGATGAAAGTGATATTAAATCAAGGAAGAGTGAAATAAATTGTCTGCAATGATGCAACATTATAAGAGAGTCAAATGCTCTACATGTAAAATACAAAGCAACTAAATTTTTCTGAATTCTTAAATTATTAGATATTTTTTAGCATTTAAATTCTCGCTACATTACTCTGAAATTTAAATTTATGGGTATCAAGGAATAAAAGAAAATTAATATAGAAAAAGAATAAGCCTAAAATAAAAATCAAAACACAAATGAAAAACTAAACAAATCTTATTTATTATTCTCATTTTTCATTCTAATTAATACAGTAAAAATGATAAGATTTCCCTTTAAATTAAAGTTCATTATAGTAGATAAATTTAAATAAAAAAGGCAGATAATTTTAAATGAAAGATGATTAAAATATTATTTTAAGTCCTAAAATTTGGTAGATAACTCATTTACAGCAACAGCTTACTTCAATTTCTTTTTGGTTTAGAGTAGACAATTATATTTTAAAAATGTATTTTGATCTAAGTATTAACGTTAAATAATGGAAATATACATTTTACTAATGTTAATATCTTTCTAAATTATTTGCCATTCAACAAGTTAGCTTTTAAATATGCTGCAATTTATAAATGATAACTGAATTATATAAGAAGATGTTTTATATTCACGCATGCACAATAAAACGACTTGTATTGCCCCAACACTCAGGTTTCTTTAGACACTAAAAATATAAATGTCTTGATATAGCGTTAAAAGTATGTAAGAATTTAAGGTATTATAGACAAAAAAATTTTAAAATGTTTTGAATTTTTAAAATATATATTTGTATTTCCCTAAATATGTTTGCTTTTGTACATAAATACTTAAAATCTTTACACGTTTGTTTCGCCTTTTTCAATAATAATAAAAAATAACATTTTTGTGATATAATGCATGAGAAAATATTGCTAACAAATTTAATGAAAATTTATTTTCACTAGAAAATGGTATTTTAAATAAAGTATAATTAAAAATATCCCATTGATTCTTTGAATATTTCACAAGATATTATTATGTTCTTTCCAAGGCATTCAACAAAATGGCCTAAAAGTACAAAAACGTTTGATCAAAATTTGCATACTATTGAATTTATTTTTTCAGATACTGTGTACACATCAGTAAATTTCTTGCTTAAAAATATGTATCAAACACCCACACTGTAAAGATGAATTGATGGAATCTAAAATTAACAAGAATATTAATTAAAAATCAATTATATATAATCTCATTTCCAGAAAGATAAAAATGTATTTGATAATCCATAGTTTCGAAAACCTTTAATTTTTAAAAATGCAAGTAATCACATTTCAATTTTTAAGACATAACTGTTAATTAAAAATATGCATTACAAAATTTTTATCCCTTTTATCGAAATAAAAGAATGAACAAAAAAATCTATGATTTCATGTAAATTTTTTTTGTTGAATAAACAGGAAGTTCGTAAAGCTGATACATCAAACAGCTTGTCCTATTGATTGTTGTAACATCTGGTGATAGATATATCACTCCGAATTTAAAATAAGAACGCTTTTTTATAAAAAAATATTAAAAATTATCTAAAATGGTAACTTATTTTTTTTAACTTTTCAGAAAGAAAATTCGATGTCTTTCATTAAATTTAAAACTACTAAATTTTTACAATAAAAATGAATTATCTATCTTTGAAGATAAACCTTTTATTAGATTAATTTAAGCTCTGTTATATATATATATATATATATATATATATATATATATATATATATATATATATATATATATATATATATATATATATATATATATATATATATATATATATATATATATATATATATATATATATATACTAACAGTTATAAGATTTTTTTGTCCACAGATATATGTAAGCGTTTAAAGTAACCTAGATCATTAATTTTTTTAGAACGAAAATACACTATTATAAGATTAAATTTTATTTTGGACCAGCTTATATGTTGTTTTTAAATTACTTTTACATTCTTAATTTCAATATCTATAATTAAAGCAAACTTTTCGCCAAGGATATTTAAATTAAAATAATTATATTTTCTGTTTATCTATATTTATCTATCTATCTATCTATATCTATATCTATATCTATATATATATATACACACATATATATATATATATATATATATATATATATATATACATATATATATATATATATATACATATATATATATATATATATATATATATATATATATATATATATATATATATATATATATATATATATATATATATATAAATATATATATATATATATATATATATATATATATATACACATGCAAAAATGCAATATATTATGAATGTCGTATATACTCTTACAGATTATAAATTATATTTAATAAGTATTTAAAATACTAAACTATATTTATAACATAATTGTATAATTTAATATGCATAACAGTCTTTTATATCTAGAAAAAGCTGTTTTCAGAATAAATACAAAAGATTCGAATTTCATTCTTCAGAGAACTCAATATATATATAGATATATTACTGTAAAATAGAAGAATACAAATAAATGTTTTTGCATTTTGTTATCATTATAATAACATTAGAATCATATAGAATACAAATAAGTGTTTTTGCATTTTGTTATCATCATAATAACGTTAAAATCATATAAAAACGATAAATTTAAGCCTTAGGTAAATTTTTAAACCGAAGTACACACTTTCTAACTATTAATTGCAAACACTTTATTTTATAACTTATACTAAATATTCTCTAAAATTAAGTATTTGCAAAGTTTACGTTAAATAGAATTTAAGAAAAAATAATAAGGATGCTAAAAGAAGAAATATTTTGCATAGGGACCGTAATGTACAATGATGTGAAATGAAAAGGAACGATAATGTTACTTTAAATGCTAACGAATGTACACATAAATTGCGTAAATTGAGATTTAATGTAATTGAAGTACACATTTCTATTTTATAGGACGTTCAGTTGAAAGGGAGAGGAAAAAACAACATAACTCTTTTTGTTAAAATATTTAATTTAAATAAAAAACTCTTTCATTTTCTCACACTTTTTGAAAAAAATGCAGAGATTAATAAATCAAAATATATGTGTAGATAATTGTAACATATTTAAAGTAATGATGTATATATATTTTTAATGCATATAATACACAAAAACACTTTTATGAAGGAAAAATTAAGAAGTCTTTTATATTCTATATGTTTGAGAATGTAGTTTTTCTATCGGGAAATATTAAATTTAAAATGAAAGGACAATCGTGATTTGGTTAATAGAAAGTGCAAAATATGCTGAATTTGATGCTTGAAAATATGCTGAATTTGGCTAACTTTTCATATTTGGAAAATTCGTGTGATATGAAATTCTGTGTATCATGAAAAAAATCTAATTTTTCTTTCCTTAGAGCAATGTTTCATCTTATTATTTATTTATTACCTACTAAATTAGATTATTTTACATCAAATTGTATATACAGGAATATTTGAGCTGAGTTTTTGACAGAAGAGTATTATTTTAATGAGAGTTTTACTTGTGAGAATATATTTTCATTTGAATTAAAAATGATAATAAGTGCATTATGATGGCCGTGAAATAAAATATGTGAATGTATAAAATGTTTTAAAATACATTAATTATTTTTAGAGTATTTGATGGAAAATGGTTGATTATTGATCATTGTATTATTAAATGATAATCTTGGAATTCTAAAATTCTTTGAAGAAACGTTTCACACTCATTTTTGGGAAAACTATTCTTAGGTTCTCAGGAAGGAAATATTTATTGAATTAATTGTCTTTTCCAGCAGTATTAATCATATATCTGCTGTGTTACAATGTCTGGCAGAAGATCAATCTATCTGTCGAAAAGAACAGATTATAAAATTCCTAAAGTTGTTTCCTTTAATTCTTTCTTTGTATAAAGAAACAGTACATATTATAGACGTGGCATAAGTTTTGTTATACATTAATCTCATAATTCTTTATATTTAATTATATATGCTATTATAGTCCTCTATTAATCATATTAACATACATTATTAAATAAATGCATAAGCAAACATTTTTAGGAAAATATCCAAGATGCTTGTATTTTATTCAAAAGCTGAGGAAAATATTTATGATTTTAGTAGACATTTGTGTGTTTCTTCTTTTATTTTAACAAATACCGTATTTCCTCAAAAATGATATATCATTCTACAAGAAAAAGGAATAAATAAATAAACAGAGTATTTTGAAAGAACAGATTTTTTTGTCCTAACAAATGAAAAATATTGGAATTTCTTATATTAAATTCTAACATACATGTGATCAAAACGGAAAATGATAAATATTCTACTTCAAATGATTACTATTAAAATTGAATCTGTTATGATTTATTGAAGATATGAGAAATATTAATTCATCCTGTTATTTTATCTAAATGTTGAATAAAGCAAATGAAGTTCTTGAATTCAAAAAGTCGAATATTTATTCTGTAATCTTGATAAAGCGAAGATAAATCAGTCATTGGAATAAAATGTAATTATTGATTGCTATATTTTATTTTGATGTATATTCTTTCATCATTTAAAATATTTAGAAGATTTGCGCCTGCAGTAAGAAATCAATTTATATTAAGTATTTAGATCCTTATGATATTAATGTAGAAGTGAAATTAAACACTATTTTTTAATTTATAAAAATTTACTGAAAACGCTATCATAACATAAATTGTAATTATGAAATGTTAAACAATTATTCAGTTTATCAAGAATTTTTTGCAATTAAATCATAAGATATTACTTAATTTTAAATATTTATTGAAAATTGTATATCTTGTAATGTACAGTATATAATGATGTATAACCTAAGTAAAAAAGGAGTTCAAATCAATTAAAAGAAAAACTATTATGACATGGTATTAATGCAGCCAATATCAATATTAACTTACGTAAAGAATAACTTATCATTTTTTAAAAATTTATCCCAAATTTTAAGAAATGGGATTTAAATTATACATTAAATAATTTGATAAAATGAAACAAATTTATAGAAAATATATTAAATACAATGTCTGAAATAAACAATTAAAAATTTAATAATTTTAAAGGGATAATTTTAAAAGTTCAAAAATAAATATTCAAATAATAGTAAATTGTCTTTGTTAATAAAATTCTTCTTCTTCTTCATTGGCCTGACAGCCCAGGGTGGACCTTTGCCTTTCTTAGAAGTGCATTCCAGGACCTCCCATTTTTGGATTAGGTCATCCAGTTTGTCATTTTAAGTGTTTTTAGGTCGTTTTCAAGGCAGTCACGCCATCGGAGTTTCGGTCGTCCTCTTCTTCGGTACTTTATGTTACCAGTACGTAATGAGTTACATGCTCGAAAGATCAAAACATTTCTAACATTCACAAATTACTGCTGAGTCACGTAAAATAGCTCGTGGTTTCAATGTATTCAAAGTAAATTAGTTTATATAGCAAGAGCTGAGTAAATCTTTAAGGTTTCTAATCTTAAAATATATAAATTCCTGCCTTTGCACATTGAGGAATTTTTAGAATCTATAAATTGGAGAAGGAGATTGTCAGACTTTAAGAAAGTAAAGCAGGTGACATAAAGAAATATAGCTAAGTATCATCTGGCACAAAATGCTACGGTAAAAGCATAGGTGCCTGACTCTTAAAAATAAAATAATCGAATAAAAAAGTAAATTAATTGCATATTGGACGCAATTAATTTCAAAATTAAAGTACTAAAAGCTTTCATATTAAAAACCAATACATTTTGATGTAAAAAATATTAATCTAATTGGTTAATATTATTATTTCTAATAATAAAAAATTACTGATAAAATCAAAAAATACATAAGAAAAAAATATATCTATAAATGAAGAAATCTATTTAAGCTTTCTAATCAAATGGTTTATAAAAATTGGAAAGTTGATCATTTTTTAAAATGATTATATATGAATCAGAGAATAACTAATTTATCCTCTTTACTCTAAACAGATAACTTTGTTAAAATAGTGTTTTCAGAAATCAAATTTTAAAAACCATTTTGAAAATTTTTTATAAGAATTTAAAGCTATATATTCTCAATATTATCTGTTGCAAAATTGCTAACTAATATAATTTAAAATCTTTTTTAAATAAAGATTATATCATATAATATATTTATATTATGTCATATCACGTAGTTAATCTTGACTGTTCACTTAAAGTATGTATGTGCAGATTGTAAAACTTACACATAATTTCATATTAATAAAATTGTTTTTTCTCAAGACAGTGAATGACTGATAAAATATTATATTTTTAGTGATAAGGCAGTAAACTTCATGAATTTACATTCAATAATTCAATAAGCAACATTAAAAATACTGTATCATGTGTTATTTATGTCTTGTATATATATATATATATATATATATATATATATATATATATATATATATATATATATATATATATATATATATATATATATATATATACATATATATATATATACATATATATATATATATATATATATATATATATATATATATATATATATATATATATATATATATATATATATATATATATATATATATATATATATATATATATATATATATATATATATATATATATATATATATATATATATATATATATGTATATATATATATATATATATATATATATATATATATATATATATATATATATATATATATATATATATATATATATATATATATATATATATTAAATGTTCTTGGTTTGATATGATATATAAATCATAACAATTACTGCTATGTTTAGATATAGAACTTGCAAAAAGAGTAAGAAAATGTACGACAAATACTCTTATTAATATTACAGATGTAAACTTAAATGTCTCATAATATTTTTAGGGTATGTGATAATAATTTAAAACTATTGTATATATCAATTGTGTTTATAAAAAACAATAAAGCATTGCTGTTAGATAGAATTGTTATGCAACTTTTATAATTGCAAAATGATAAATTCATTAAAATCTTAATTTAGTTTATTAATTATGAGAAATATCAAACTATTAAGAGATGCAAATAAAATCTGGTTTGAATTTAATTCTTATGCTCTTTCCAAAGCTTTATTTTTTATCCTAAAAATAGTTGAATGAATTAATAGTATAATGAAATAAATAAATTAGAAGAATGCAGATATTGTTACGGAAAATAATTCTTTGAAAAATATTCAATAGAAAACCAATTTAAACAATTGTTTGCAAATTAAAAAATGTAGATTTCTTAAATGTATCTTTATCTAAAGGAATTATCCTTTTCACAAAGGAGATAATATTTTAACCTTTGTTTAATATGCCAAAAATAATAAAATAAATTTATTTTATCCCTTGAATTGAATAAGGATATTATATTTCCTGCCGCTGTGATAGAAGTGCTTTTATTTTAAGAAACTGCACTAGATTATTGATTAAAGAACTGGTAGAGAATTTTTATTTATATTATTTTTCATTGTCACAATTTACAATAATATATGAATATTCTCCTTATTCATTATATGTTTGATTTTTCTCAGTTATATGTTGATTAAAAAAGAAATTTAAGAGCCTTGTGACAAAATTATTTAAAATAAGTAGGTGAAATATTGATACAGTAGGATAAGAATGAGCAGCCCGGTATCTTAGTAAGTGTGCTTCGAGCTACCAAGCCACAGTTCTGAAGTTCGATCCTCGTACTGAGCAAAGGCGTTTCAGGCATTTATCCCTTCAGTGGGTCGATAAAATGACTACCAAGCATGCTTACGAGCTAAACACTGGTGGTTTCGCTTTATTCCGACCACCTAACCGGTACATGTGCTTCGCACCCTGGGGTCCTTGGCCAGGAAGACAATTATGGGCACTGTAGTCCTTGCAGACATATGAGCTAAAAAGACGAGAGCATTGACAACGTGCCTCAGGTTTAGTTTAGCTTAGTTATAATTTCTTATTGTACTTTCGTTACCATAAACACTTCAAAACTCTAAATTAGTACCTAATTTGTCATATTCTTCACTGTCTCTTAAAATTTAGATTACAGAAAAATATTTTGAGATGGGAAAAAAAAAAAAACACTCAGCGGATTCGAAAAATGACAAGTTTATTTTTGTCTAACAAATAGCAGTTGCAATTACAGGGAATACTAATAACATGATAATAATTGAATTCGCAACAGAGATCCACTGAGTGTGGAACGTTATGTGTTAATATGGTATTATGAAAATATCTGAATAGGTAAGAAATACTTAATACAGCAAAAACTAATTTAGGAGGAGAAATTGAAGTCAATTGAAAATAAATTTAAGTAAATTTTCACGTGTAATGAATAAAAAGAAAATAATGGCACCACAATTATATTACGTAAAATGATTAAAAATTTCTTTACATGTATAGCACTCATAAATCAGTAAATATATTTTGTTACATTAAATGTAAGTTGTAATAAGCAGTGTTGTTGTTTTGACAGCATGCTTCCTTGTACTTAACCCTGAGTTGGGCTTTATAAGTTAAAAGTAGCCGGGTGGAATCTTTGTGATTTTGAAGCAAGGACCCAGCAGAAGACCCCCAATACTTGGCCTGCAACCCCCAGAGGTACCGTTTCACTAGAAGGACATCACGACCACCCCCAGTTTCAACGTGCCCCAATCACCATTAGTGAACACGTTGGATGTTCGGTTAAGTCGGGATTCAAACTCACTACCTTCCGATAATGAGAATGACGCCCTAACCAACCAAGCCAACGTGGTAATAAGCAGTGTAAAAAATACAAATAATATTTTAAGATTTTATCAATCTATTACAAGACCATGCAAGTTCATTTGATTCAGTGTAAAACAGTTCTGTGTTGAAATTCGTTGCAGCAATTTGCCTTTGTATAGAAATTATTAAATCTATCGATATACTGCAATCAGCATTAAATAATGTTACACTGACAAATGTATTAAAGGATGTTTAATAGCTTCATAAAACATTTGGGGAATAAACTAGAGTTAATAGCTGCAGTGTCAATGCTCTCGTCTTTAATTTGACAATTCTTAATTTTGATTGTCATTTCGAACGTGAAATGTGGGAATAAAGATTGCTGTTTAAAATGTAGTTCCTGGTTTAACTAATAATAAATGCAATAAATTGACATAATTTCTCAAAAATGTGTCAAGAAACGAAGATAAAGAATACAATTGCCATAACATATTTCTGGAAATGTTTGGTCTCGAAATTAAAATGTATGAATGAAGAATAAAATACATTTATAGTATGATCTCACATAATATTAATATATCAGCAGAAATTATATTTAGCTGTATCACAACAGTTATGCGAATCAAATGAATTCTATCTATTTGAGTGCGAATCGCACATATATTTATAGAGTTATAATAGTTTTTGAAAAACTCAGAAAAAATACTTGAATTACAAAAATTGAACACTATTTTTATAATATTTATCCTAAAAAAATAAAACAATTTTTTTTATCAAAATGATTTTTATTTATTATATTATAATTAAAATATTCGAAAAGTATTTACAGAGCACAAATGATGTAGTTATATGGATATTAAAATTTTGAAATTGAAAGAGTGTAAAGCAAGATTACATAAAAGTTAATTCTCATTGCAGAAAAAGCTTGATTTTTTTTGCACTGACTGTTATAGATTTGTCATAAACTGAAGTTTCTTACTTTTTTATCTTTATCGGTTAATATTGATGAAAAGCGAAACTGTTTTGCAATTTCCGTCATGTTATTGTTTTAAATAAGATTGAAAAATGGTGCAAATTTGATAGAGATACACAACTTAATAAATGCATGTTCATTGATTAATATTGAATATATACAAAAGGAATTTCAAAAACAGTAAAGTATATTTTAAAATATTTACATTTTAATGCTGAAACTTGTATTTTAAAAATTAAGAAATATGGAAAATTATTTCCTTATTCACATTTATTGTTTTCTTTTTATATTGTAGATAACTAATTCTAAACTTTAAGATTATATTTGCTTTAATTTTTTTAATTTCAAAAGTGGTTATTTATGCTTTAATAGTGCAGCTTCAAGTAACCCTTTACTCAAGTAATGAATAAATTGTTTGGAGGAAATTAAGAGCATGAATTCTGTTTAAGTGTAAAATGTCTTCTTCGCGTTAGTAAAATGACATGCATACTTCAAGATCCAGATAAAATATTCGCAAAATTCTTTATGAAAGTAATTTTATAAACTGAAAATAATTTAAAGACTTGTATAATCTACAGTATTGCGTTAAAATTGTAAAATATTTCCTTAGATACCTAATGTACAATTTTTATAAGATACATTTAGCATATTTTTAAATAAATGCTTATTTTCAAAGTTAGCTTTTCAAGTGCTAAAAATTATTTATCAATTATATTAAATATTATATAATATATATATATATATATATATATATATATATATATATATATATATATATATATATATATATATATATATATATATATATATATATATATATATATATATATATATATATATATATATATATATATATATATATATATATATATATATATATATATATATATAATATTTAATATAATGAAAATAATTTTTAATACTTTCCCAAATGCTTTTAATATTTTCAAAATTAATTAAAGATTTTTCAACATATAAGTTAAGGAAAATATTTAATATTCAAATCTAAGGAAAAGAAACTAAATTTTTGAGCAAAAGTAAAAACATATTTCCATGAATAATATCAATAATCATAGCAATTCTCATTCTTTACACTATCTGTGTATATCATTTATAGAAATATAACAATCACATTATTATCATGTAAATAATAAGTCATCAATTTAAGGTGAGTCGAATCAACTTAAAAACAGTCACTATATATATATATATATATATATATATATATATATATATATATATATATATATATATATATATATATATATACATACATACATACATATATATATATATATATATATATATATATATATATATATATATATATATATATATATATATATATATATATATATATATATATATATATATATATATATATATATATATATATATATATATAATTAAGGTAGTATAAGGTAAGCTCCGGACGTTAGAAGTCTTTCAATACGTACGCACGTGAGCGAACATACAAGTTAAATAATAAACCTATATTTAAAGGAATTAACAATTTGAAATTTCTCAAACGTTACATAAGTTGATTGATTTAATATATAAAATGGACAGTAATAACTATTCAAATTATTGAATTGTGTTTCAACTTGCTAAAAAATTTTCATTTCTTAGTATTCATGAAAAACATGCATTTTTCAATACTAAGTTACTATAATATGCTTTAATTATCATAGATTATTCAAATACAGTTTTATTATTTAAACATTTAAAAATTTTTTATATACTCTTCAAGATATTTGAATTTAGTTTAAAACATTTAAATAATTGTTTTCAAGAATACTTTCCATAATATTATTTTAAATTAATTATCAATATATTTTGATATTTATTGATTTATTTTCTTATAAAGTTATCAAAAAATTCACAATTAAGTTTCTAAAAATAATTTTAAATGCATTTGCATGGAAAATAACTTTTAGGTAAAAATTATTATTTAAATTTATGTATGCATATATACATAACATGCATGGATCTAGATAAATACAAATTTTCTGAAGCAAATTTCTGTGTACATGTACCTGATGAGAATTTTAAAATTGCCCTAACAAAGAGTAAACAGTACTATGGAGAGTTAATGATATTGTAAAGAATACAGGCGTAGACTGAGCAGTAAATTTGAATCGTGGATTAATTTTTGAACAAATAGAGAAATCAGCACTCCAGTAACTATGCTAAATCAACGAAATTTAAAATTATAATTTAAGACTCAAAGGATTTATTCGCATTGTGCTAGGGATTGTAGGTAATCATATATGCCTTTGTCAAGAAAGATTTGTATTAGCTTAAGAATCGTAAAATGTATGTTGCATAATTTCCATATACTAAACAATTTATTTTAATTTTCATCTGCATGAGAGAGAGAGAAATATTTTTTATATTATTTCAATAAAGAAATTACTTTTGGAGAAGTTATTATAATTTCATATACATAAATAAAAGTAATGAAAATAGAAGAGCGAATTCTATTGTGATATATCCAAGAAACTTTCCAAGAAGAATATGCTGCAAAAAGTTTTGAATTCATTAGCAATTATTACTATAAAAGTATCATATTATTATTTGCAACATTTTTCTCACACACACTATTAAGATAATATAATGAACAGAATTAATAAATAATAAACGAGAATATTATTCTCGTTTTTTTATTTCATATAAAATTTGGACTATCATTTAATTTCAAGTGAAAGATAACATGTGCTATATAGTATTTGGTGTTAGTTTACAAAAATCATGTATAAAATAAATCAATAATTTGCAATAATTATAAGTAAAAATAATTTTTCTAAGCTTAGAATAAGTTATTTTATTTAGAATATACTGTAATGCTTTTTTCTTTTTGAGTTTTCTTTAAATTATAAAAAAGATGTTTTGTTATTATAAAACTTTTTTAATTCTAAAATTATAGTTCCTTATAAGCAATTCTTCTTCAAAAGAAATTGTTTTTAAGGTAAACATATTGTAAACTGTTAAAAAAAGTAAAGAGGTATAATAAAATACTTGCAAGGGATTTAAATGAATAGAAGAGTTAAATATATTTGTTGCTTTAAATTGCTCTATAGATGTTCTTTAAAAAATACTATAAGTATTTTTTAAATTCTTCGTTGGACTAAAAATAAGATATATTTTGTTTTTATATCTCCTTCTTACTCTTCTTTGAAAACATTTTTATGTCAATGAAAAGCTTAATTTATATTCTTTCTCATATATTTTTATACATGTGATTTTGAATTATTTGACACTGAATGTAATTTTTAAGGGTATTTTAAGTGAGCTACATCGATTAAAAAGTGCTTTAATTCGTGAAAACTTCAGTATATCAAATGCTAAAGAATATTTTTGAAAAATCTGCTTATGTGTATAAAACATTTGTATAAAGTTTGCGTTTAATTTATATTTATTGATAAAAAACTTAAATGAAATGAACTATATTATTTAAAACCAAAAATGAGTTTTAAGAAATGTTTTTATAAAAAATAAAAGTGTAGTATTTTTTACATAAGCTTAAATGTTTTTAACATAAGTGATCAAATGATGGATTATATCATTATAACAGTCAATTAGCTTTTAATTTTTTTATAGTAGTAAGTTTTAGGATAAGTTTATTTTATTTTCTGAGAAATATAATTTATTTTAGAAATAATTGAAATAAATTATGCATTAAATACATCTTTAATCGTTTCATGTGAAATATTAATTTACTTTGCATATAGATAATGTATTTTATTCTCATTTTACAAACATGCTTATTTAATTAAAGTAAATAATGACGAAATTAACTTAACAATTTTCTTTCTAAAATGATAATTTTTCTCTATTTTGCTTTCCTTTTGCATTCAAAATAAGAAAATAAGGAAACTATAGCACTTAATAATTATTTTCACAATTTGTTGAAATCACTTAAGTAACGTAATAACCAAAGATAATACAATAAATAACAATGAAAAGATAATTAAAAAATGAGAAATCTTGTCTCATAAATATGAGCATTAATTTTCAAACATTTTATAATACTATTATATTATAATTTCCGTATATTCTTATTCAATGCTTGCAATATTTCTAACTAATATTAGTTATTTAAAAAAATTATTAAATACTTTTACGTATATTTTCATACTCCATAGATACAGGAGTATGGACTTACTCTATCTATGGTGTATATAACATTAGGAACGATTTTAACAGTAAATCATTCAAAAATGCTTCAAACAATGTAAGCATCTAAATTTAAACACTGAAAATTTTCGTAATTCCAAAAAACATTAAGGATTTGATGCTGCATTAAAATATTTCAGATTAACGTAACATGAACTCAACAAAAAGAATGTAATTAAACATCATTTACCAAATTTTAATGTACAAATGATTTTACAATTTAAAGAATGAAATAAGAAATGATAAGCTCTCAAATTCTTATTATTCTCAAAGGAATCTGTTTTAATGAAAAATGTATGAAATAATTTCCATAATTTTCTTAAATTGTTAATAGCGACTGAAATAAAATGTAGGAAACATAACACATTTTTATTTAATTTCATAGATAGAAAAATGATAAAATTTATTATTTTAAACTGTTTATTGTATCGAAAAGGATTGTATCTAAATTGTATTGTATCTAAAGCATATTAATTTTCGTTTCTTTGTACATCTTTGATGCAACAAATTTAAAAAAAAAGAACTTTAAGCGGGATGAGTTCTCTTTCTATTTATCAAATCCAGTAATATTTAAAGCATTTAGTAGAAATTTAGAATTATTTTAAGAAATTTCTTCAAAAGGTGGCGTTAATATCCAATGTAAATATAAGGATTATAAAAATCACTTTAAGGCCTTCCTGAGTTTATTAATGATGTATAATATTACTTTTTAAGATTTTATTTAAATTATTTAAAAGAATGAGTTATATATACAACAATCTGTGGTTTAAAATCATAATATTCTCAGTAAGAAAAAAATTATACCCCATATTACTTTTGAGAGAAAATATAATATCATTTAACTACAATATCATGCGAATTCATTATACTAATTCTCAGTTGAATTATCAGAAATATCAGATTATTAAACAAATCTTAATATTTTTACTCTTGCTTTCTCGTTGATAAATATATATAATTTAGATGTAAATTCATGAAAATTCAAAATATTATGAAAACAATTTTCTCGTAATTTAATAGTTAACATTTAATTAAGTTCTTTTATATTTTGTTAATGTAAATTCACGAAAATTCAAAATATTATGAAAATAATTTTCTCGTAATTTAATAGTTAACATTTAATTAAGTCCTTTTATATTTTATTATTACAAATCGATTTCGTTAAAATGCATTACATTTAACTGGAATTATTATTCATTTAATTTTAGACACTACAATATTAGGAAATATATTTATATAATGCTTAGAAAATCGCTATTCAATATAATTAGATGGTTTTTCAATAGTTTTTACCTAAAAGTTCAAAATAATTTGTCTACAAATTTCTATTTATTATTTTCGCAAGAATATATTTTTTAATATTCAGGGAAATTTGGGTTACATACGAGCATTTACATTTGCCTTTAAGAAGTTGAATACTTTAAATACCCTTAAAATAAGAATGTATCAAAATAAGCATTTTATAATAATAATAAATCTATTTATGCGTAAGTAAGTAAAACCCCATTATTCAAGTTACTTCAGAAAACGTTACACATAAATTCACAAAAATTGTTTAGGCATAAGTGTAAAAAATATATATAAAGATAAGTTTAATATATGCAATAAATTTTATACATGTATAATATCTGAAATAGAGCAGTCAACACTGAAGTAGAATTATAAATTAAGCAACCAATGTTAAAAAAGTAAGCAGCTTGAAAAAATCCAAAAATAATAGAGCTACGTGATCATATAAACTAGGAAAATGTCAGATAAAAAATTGTCTGTAAACACTGAAATACAACCTTATTTGGTGCGTGCACACACAGCAAACATAGAGGGCTGAGTTGTTAAAGCTGCATCGCCCCATGCTCCCATAAGACTAGGGCTATGTAAGTATAATATCAATATTAACATTCTCCTTCACTTGCAATATACGAGCACTCCTGCATACTGACTTGGAATAATATATCAGGGAAAATGATTTACTCGATTTTAAGAATAAACTCATCTTTTAAGTAATTGAAATTTGGAAGATAAAATAATTTCTTTTAGGTTATGATTTTGTTCCTGTTTTAAAGTATTTCAAATGTATATAAGAAGTAAAAAAATAAAATGGAAAATTATAAATTGCCTTTGAAATCAGTAAATGTAAACAATGCATTATATTTTCAGACCAGCCATATCCATCATGTGTTATTTTTTAACATTAAATTTCATATTCAATGAAATAAGAATTTTCTCTCAAAATAGTATCGTCATAGATTTTCATATTAAAATTTCCTTAAAGCTTTTTTTGGAGTTTATTTAAAGTAATGTTATCATCAAAATGAAGGATATAATTGTTTTACAAATTATTAAACTATTTTTAATTAAAAAATAATTTCTTTGAAAAAACTATATAATCATAACTAAACAAAATATATAATGAAATTAATAAGTATTTCAACTTTTGAACCTTTAAAATGTTTTTCTATCAAATTGTAATACAAGTTCAATTCTTTGTAAACAATTAATAATATTTTGTTTTACTACTACTGTATATGAAAAAGGCTATATTTATGAATATCTTTAAAATAAATACATGATTTGAATAATTTAATGAAAACAGGAATTAAAGCAGAACTCAAAATTATACCGAAGAACTTCGACTTGATTATTACAAATTTAAATAACTACTTGCATATATTTATTTCGTGATTTAAAATTTCATTAAACTGATTTATAGGAAAAAGAATCTTAATTTAGGTTGAATGAATATGTATACAAAATTAAAAATTGTTCGCAAAAATCAGAAACTTTTGATATTTTTCTAGATTAGTATTCTTTATATCTCTTCAAATAATATTATATTATTAATAGTTGTAACAAAATTGGTCAACTCAAAAAACTTTGTATAGTATTACTTAAATAACACTTTTGAAATCCTCGCAAAAATTAACAAAGTGTATCTATTTAAATGTGTTCTATGTTATATCCTTATGATAGTTTATTTTTTGTAAATATTATTTAACATATTACACTAACATAAATTTGAATACGTAAATTAGAAAATAGATTTTATCTATAGAACATAAAACTGAGCAGTGACAGTCATTATCTTTATCTGAAACTTTTATTTATATAAATTTAATTTAAAACTAAAAAACAAAATAAAATTATAAATAATGAAAGGCAAGATAAAATTATGAAAATTGATCATTTTCAGAAATGTGTGCAATAAAATCGATCATATAGAAGATATTTATACATTTCATGTGAATAATCTAAATATTTAGCAGTACGCTTTGGTTCATAATTAGAAGGACGTCAATTAGTTTTAAATATGACCGTAAAAATTCATATAACAGATAATTTTTAAATGTCATTTGAAATTTCACCCTTAATTTTAATTTTGTAAAACAGTTTTATTTTATTTAAAATTAAAAAAACGTATCTATATAAACCAAACATATATATCTGAAGAAAATGACATATACAAAAGGACAATTATGAGGATGCAATGAATATTCTAACATTTTTACCTTACAGATAAAAATAATTACTAATATGTTGCAAAACCGTTTCTTTATACACATTGTGCTGTAACTGTTTGGTAGAAATTTTAGTAAATTTTCTAAGTAATTGAGTTATACAATGAATCATAAATGGGGTTATCAAGGCCTAATAAAGTTTAATAGTGTTTTCCACTGTTATATATATTTCTTTGAATAGTTCTCGAACATTTTAAATTGCATTCAGAACATTAACAGAAGGTGAGCATTTTTTATGAATGTATGCAATATACACTTAAGCTTCACAAATGTACAACACGTAGCTCATAGAAATAAGTTACTTAAAATATTAAATGCTTTATGAACAAATAATAGGAACAAAAATAGATACGTCAGTGGCCGAACATTTTTACAGCCTTTTTGCAAGCAATAATCTAAAACCCTCAAAGGTTGGGTATGAGAAAATAAAATAGTCTACATTTTGAGGTACTATTTCTGAACATTCCTATAAATTACTTGGTCTTACATTAAAACAGGTAACTTGCAAATTTACTGTGAACAAATATAAATTGAGGAAGAAAAATTTTTTGAGAATAAAGACTCGTAATGTGGTCTCCTTCAGATGGAAAATTTTTTTTAATAACTCAGCATTACAGGATGAAGTACATTTCTCATTCCTTAGCTAGAAGCTTTTTATAATGAAAAGGCTTATAATAGCTCTTTGAAATGAGTATAAAACATTTTCTTTATTTGTGTAAATCATTTTCTTTCAACATTAGATGTGTGATAAAATGTTTCTTACTTCTGGATTGTAAATTTCAAACCTCTTGAAGAATAACCATATGCTAACAACTGTTATTTTAATAACTCTTAATACTTTTTAGATTTTATATTTCTTAGAATCAGTATGAAATCAGTTTTTCCACTTTCAGAAATTCCACACCTAAAAACATAACTTTAACTCCCTTGAAACCGAAGAATCCTACTGACAAATTTCCCATCAATAAGTCATTCCAGTTGTGACTAAAGTTATTAAATCCCTCAAATTTTAAGCATTTTTCACATAAAAATATAACTCTGCAAATTAATAGTTTTCTGTAATTATCATACATTAAAGATAATTTCAATGAACACTTTTTTGAGTACGAATGTTTGATGTTTCACTAAATATAATTTTCAATCCATTTTTACAAATGGATTTACAAATGGAAACAAAATTTTCTGAAGCTTAGAGTATTAAAAATCTCTTAAATTAGAGAATAATTTTGAAATATTCGATATGCAATTGTCATTTGCCCTAGGAATGTTTTATCAGAACAATGAGACAAAGGATACGCATTTTATAAAGTGAAATTATATTAGATTTTATTCCTCATTTTTCTTACATATTTTATTTATAATTGCTGTTTTTCTCTTTAATATAACTTCAAAACATCTTTATATTTCGAATTATCAAACATTTACCCCGTAAATTTTAATTAACTCTTTCAATTTTATTTATCCCCAAGTTAGTTTCATCGCATTTTTAAAAATAATACTCAGACGATTAATATTTTTGCCAAAATTAATTTAAAAGATAATTTTAGAAAAATAAATTTAAAACTGCTGAAAATAAAATATTTTTCTGAAATTTGAATAAAAATATTAGTATCCATATGTATAAATGTCAAAGTGCATGACAAATATTTTGAAATTCATAAATTAATTAATTATAAGTATCATAAAAATAAATTTTTTCTTTATAAACATGTTTTCCTACTTTTCTATATAACCATTTTTTCATCAAATCATATTATAACAAAATAACTGCACAGATAAAAATCATGTGTTGAAATGTATGTTAAAATTTGATTGAACATTATCTTATAATTTGTTTTTAAGAAAACACAGCTATTCTTATATTTATAAACAGAAACGTACCGATGTTTTTTTTATGAAGTTTGGTTTCACTATCATATGTATTAACGTCACAATAATTAAATGCAAATATTAAAAAGAAATTTAAGAGTTTTCTTTGAATTAAATGCAAATATTTTTCCTTTTAATTTGACACAAGATGAGAAATAGATTTCCTAGTTTTATGTTTTTCTTTTTCTTCATCCCAGTTATTGAAATTAAAAGTTATTCTTACTTGATAGAAGTATAAGTTTAATCCAATTATTTTTTACACTTATTAGAGAGCTATATACTTTCAAAAATTTGCATTTAACAATTATTTAAAATATTTGTTTGTTTGAAAAATTGTTTAAATTTATCTTACATTTAATTGAATGAATTTGAATTAAACAATAATAGTAAATAAACATGTATTCTTTCTAGAATAGAATAATTAAAAATTCGATTGGAAGTTTCTTATGTATTTAGTGATATTGTAAAATTTAAATTCTTTTGCAATTTATAATCTGATGCTGAAATGCTGAAACATCATTGTTTTATTAATTCTCTTTAAAAATTAATATCAAAAAAGCATTTTATTTATTTATGAAAAAAAGTATATATATATATAAAAGTATATATATATATATATATATATATATATATATATATATATATATATATATATATATATATATATATATATACACACATACACACACACACACACACACACACACACACACACACACACACACACACACACACACACACACACACACACACACACACACACACACACACACACACACACACACACACACACATATATATATATATATATATATATATATATATATATATGGAGAAGGAGGCAGAATCTCAAAACCTATTTTCGCAAAATGTTGAACCGTTGAACCTCAATCTTTAAAACCTGGTTTTGATCTCTCAGAGGGAATACCAAGAGTCATCTTTCACTTTGATCTGAATTCCACTGCAAACAAGCAAATCACCTTAGACAATTAGCAATAGAAATTATTAATTGCATTCCTTGCGATGCAGTGCAAATGTATACCGATGGTAGTCGTACAAAAGACCGTACTGGGAGCGGAGTCTATATTAGAACCCCTCAGTCTGAAATCACGCTAAAGCAACGTAACCCTGACACGTGTTTAGTCTTCAGAAATGAGTTAATAGGGATTAAAATGGGACTTGCAGCTATCATTTCCAGCAACTGTGATTTTGGAGAACTTTGGATTTTGTCAGACAGCCACAGTGCACTGCAACATCTCAGTGACTTTATTCTAATGAAAATCTAGACTTAATTCAATCTGGCAAATTCCACCAACACACCAATGGTACTCTGGAACATTTACTGGAACTCTTCTGGAAACAAAATGTGACTGAAAATCTCAGACTCCCTTGGCCAGGTTCTCAAGTGGACATCTAAATTGTTTATCGTTTGAACGTGGTACAAAAACTTATCCCACTTGTAAAGAATTCTGTGAACATCCAGGCTCACCGAAACATATTCTGGATTGCGTCGGACTTTCCCGGGAGGATTTATCCTCAAATCCCTTTCTAGTCATTGACTTTCTAACTGTCAACAATTTAATGGAGTTGATCTAACAAATGTCAGATCTTTAAAGTGGATAAGCCGACAACATATGTATATATATATATATATATATATATATATATATATATATATATATATATATATATATATATATATATATATATATATATATATATATATATATATATATATATATATATATATATATATATATATATATATATATATATATATATATATGCGTATACTATATATAAGAAGATCATTTTTTCCTTTAATAATAAGGAAATATTGTTATATTTTTTCGCATATTTTGATGTCTATCAAGGAAATTCATTTAAAATATCCAATCAAGCTCTCTTATAATCAAGTTACTTGGAAATGCCCTATAAATTTGCTGAAAATTAAATGCTTAATAAATGAAATGATTTCATAGAAGTAGTATCCAGATTGCAACTACTTTGAAGTACAAAATAAAAATAATATATTCTTGTTTAAGCATATTTTAAAATTTCGGTAATAGCATTATTGAAATTTTGCATCAAACTACTAATAGTATATATTTATTAAGGAATTCAATATTAGTTCTAATATATTATCACGATTTTGAAAATTCCATACGTCATCAAAATATGTAATTATCTTATATCATTATCCTTAAATATGTCATTTAGCTATGACTGAAATTTTTAATAAACTACTTCTTGCTGAAATCCACCAATAGATCAATCTTTTGATATGGCTACCTTACAAAATTGACCAATTTTATTAAATTTTGATTAACAAATTGGTATAGCAAAATATAGATTAATGAAGGCAAATTTATATCATAATAGATTTTCATTAAACTTACAAAATTTTTTAATGTGTCGAAAAAATGAAAGTTCATTTTCCGCATATTTAATTCAAGGAATCAATTTGCATGGTACTAAATGTAATTACTTTTTTACCTTATAAAAGAAGAATAATTTATCCTCCCCGAAGAAAATATTTTCTTTGTAAATTGAAAAAATATTTTCTCCTGCAATGTTCAAAATGTTTATCGAATAAATTGTGATCCTCGTGAATTATATTTTTTACAAGATTATTTATAGAGTAAGAAATTTTTAGCATTTTGGTATATTTTCAGCATTAACATTAAATTTAATGTTTTCATCATGCAAACTGCATTTTGAAAATAAATAATACCATTTACCTAAAAAACTTGATTCCCTTTAGATTGATATTTATCCAGAATATTTTGTGAATGGTAAATTCATAGCAGCTCATTTTTAACTATGTTTTAAATATATTTTCTATATACTCCTTATACATGCACTGATATACATATATATGTAAATTAAAATTTTTTCATATTAATTTAATCTGTTTACTTTGAAGTAAAATTTTATTTAAACTATTTTATTCAATAATTTTGTTTGCTTAGAAATTATATATTAATTACTGAACAAATTGTTTTGAAATTTTCATTTTATTTTTATGAAATTAACTACTCGTAGAATACAGTTATAATCTATCATATATCTTATATTTTTATAACAGTATAACTAATATATTATGTATTTCATTATTTTTCATTTATTTATAAACTTAATTTATTTTTAAGTGTAATATTTGAATGTTGGTCGATTTATTTATTTTTAAGCCATTTAGTATCATATGCTTCTAATTTTTTCAGAAAATTTTAAGCGAAAATTTATTAATTTAAAATTAACGCAATTTTAAGGGAAAACATCAGTTAATGAAATAAATAAATAATAAATTTTGATTGTTTTTTATGCATTAATTTTTTAAATAGTTTGGAAAATTACATTTATTATATAATGACATTTACTTAGAAAATGATATTTATTATTATATATAACATTCAGTTCCAGTTATTTCCGGCAGTAGTTATACTTTATGAATTTATTTAATGATTTACTCTTCACAATTGATAGAAAATATGTAATAATTGCTTTACAAAAATATCTCGATCTTCAGATAAATCTTTTTCCAATCTTAGAAAAGCTTCTCTTAAAGACAAGATTCTTGATAAAAAAATTCACTTGAAATGATCCAATTTTTGTAAGCGAATTATAACATATTTTTAGGTTTAATAAGTTAGGTATAACTCTCCGATGTTAGTAAACTGAGTTTCTGTTAGTGCAGATGAGTAATTCAAGAATTTAAAAATTAGTAACGTAAATACTTACATTATATGCGAAAAAATATGTTTGTAATAGTTAAAAAATCTAATTTATTAAAAAATGAAATTACAATAAAATTTTTTTATGGAGGTTAGGGGAAGCAATTTTTCAAATGAAATTCATTTGAAATAAGGAGGTTTTATGTTATTTCGATTTAACATTTTAACGGTGCACTAAAACTTTGGTTAGAGTGTCAAAATTTAGTATATTAATTTTGCACATTTTACATTGATTATTTAATACGAGTAATCACATTAGCAGAGAAATTTTATAAAATTTTAAGTATCTTCAAATGTACAATAATCTTATATGAAATTGGCTTTTTGAATAAATTAAAAAAATTTCTTTCAAGAAAATGGCAGTTTCTCAGATATCCATATCTTGTCTACCTTTTCAAATTATTGCATGTATGAATTTAACAATTTTTTATTTATTTTGTAATAATTAAGAATGACGCTTATTACTCTAAATACATAAAATAAATCAAGAAGCGAAATTTTAATTTTCTTATTGTGTATTCAAAATATTTAATATTAAGAAAAAACATTGTTTTAACAAAAGACAGTATGATTAAGAAAAACATTTCATCATAGAAATTTAGTAAAGCACATTTACAATTTCAATTAACTAAGAGTACGAGAAAGTTAAAACAAGCAAGCTCATGGAAATAATTTATGCTAACTTAATTTTTAATTACAATTAGTGAGCTGTTTAAAGTATTTTGTATTGAGATTTTAATTCCTAAGAATAAATTAGATTCAATATTAGATTAAGATTAGATTAAGAAAGAGATATATGGAAAAATGTAGTAATTTTAATGTTTGTTGAATTAAGATGAAGTTAGACAAGCTAGAATATTTTAAATCCAACTCAGTTTAGTAAAAACATAACAAAAAAGTATGAGATTACTTTAATTATAATATTTCTAAAATATATCATCTCTGTATCAATTAGCTTGAATAATTTATTTTTCATTGCATAAAATTATATGTGTTGCAATGAAAAATAAATTGAAACATTAATTATATCTTCTCGTTAGAAGAAGTAACTTGCGACTCTTCTATTCTTGGATACAAAAATAGGACAAATTTCAACATATATATGAATTATTTCATTTTCTAAGAATTGCATTATGTTAAGACCAAAATACCAACTTTTCAATGCCTTTGAGTATTATACATCCGAGTAAAAATGAGTGCAAACAATTTCTGTCAGCATACAAAATGTCGAAAGTGTACTCTTGGAAAACTACGTTTTTTTCTCTTTTTATTTTCTAATGAACATACTTAAAAAACAAAAGCAGCTGATGTTACTTAAATTATCTCTTGATCGACAGAATCAATATTTTCTAAAATAAGGATATTACCAAATGAAACTACCGTTACTACTGATCATGAGACGTCTTTGTAGAGAAGACAATCAGACATCACTTGTGATGGCTCATAAAATATTGTACTAGTATTGATGTTGTTGTTCTCATATCCATGAATACAATGTAAAAAAAGAAGAGCAAAGAAAACTACAAATCTCTCTCTCTGTCTGTCTGTCTGTCTCTCTCTCTCCCTCTCTCTCTATATATATATACAATGGATAGTGCCAATGACAGTGGCTGTCAAATCTGCAGCATCTTAGCTATAAAGGGTATGTTGTAGGGGATCAATAAGCGTTACTAAACAAAGCTTTAGACCCATAGGAGAGAAAGATGGGCACTCGAAAATGTATTTTGGTGTGAGCAGGCTGACATCTGGGCAGTTTTTCCACAGTGTGTTAGAATTTGGTTTCATCAGGATGAATTCTCAGACTCTCAAAGTGATGAGTCCTTAATCTTGAAATTGTAGATATTGGGAATTTCAGGTCGTCGAAGTCTGTGACGAGTGTCTTCTTAAAAATGTAAGGTAAGTGTTGGAAATCTTGGCGATATTCAAAAATATTATGTAACCCTCTTTACCAACTGAGCATTGATGACGTCATGTTACGATCCCATACTCCCACTCGAAAAAATGTAAATTGAATACATTTATGCTTTGAGTCGGACGGGAATGCAGATGCATGCGCAGTGAAATAATTTCTTGTAAATATATCTGTCCTACTAAAATGTTTTCAAATATTAAAATAGATAAATATAGAGATTGCAGAATATTTCTTTGATCATATTTTTAGATAGAATGTCTCATGAAAGAATCCCGGGATGAATAAGGTAAGAGCAAATTTTCTCTTACCACTTGATTTATTTTGGTAATTGTATTGTTTCCGAAATTTGGCATATTTGCCGGGATTCGATTATTATTATTTGAAATATTTAAGAATTAGATAAAATTTAAAATTAGATATGGATGTTGATAGCAATCGTAAATTAAGAACACCGATGAGAGCCAATATCTCTACAGCATTAAATAAAGCTTTGAAAATATTAGAAAATGAGCAGGAGGACATAGATGTAATCGAAACACAAATTGTTATTTTAGAACAGAAGTATGAAAATTTAAAAGAGTTAGATAAAAATATTTGAATGATTTTACAAGATGATAAAAGCTGCACGCAGATTTATTGAACAGCGCTAGACGAAACTTATATGGAGTCGACTCGGAGGTCAGTGAGTGTGCGTTTTGTTGTAAAACTCATATGAGTCAGGATTGTAGATATGCTTTGAGTTTGCCGTATGAAAAAAAGAAAGAAATACTTTTAAAAAAGGGCATTTGTTTTCGATGTTTAACATTTAAACCCAGACATTTTGCACGTAATTGTAATAATAAAATTAGTTGCGCGAAATGCCATGGGCAGCATTTATTAGTAATGTGTGAAATGAATTAAGTATTTAATGAAAATAAAAATAATCAAAAGGCGTTAGAAGAAAATATTGCTGTGGAAAGTTCTTTAACTAATGCTACACGTATGCAACAAGTTTATTTACAAACTTTAGTAGCTCGAATTCGCAGTGATAATAAAAATTAATTTATTCGGGTTCTCATTTATACAGGTTCGCAGCGAACTTATATTTCGAAATATGATGCAAAATTTATGAAATATGATGTTATTAATGAAGAATCTATTTTATATTGTTTATTTGGAGGTATTGAAATAACTGAAAAACATAAAAATATTTGGTTCACTTAAATAATGTTGATAATAGCTATCATTGTAATTTTGAGGTACTGGATCAAGAAATAATTTGTTCAAATATTTCCAGAGTAATATTGTCCCCTTATGTACACACACACACAGGAACGTAACTCTCATAAAATATTTTTATTTAATACTATGTACATGTTTGATGATCAATTATTATACCAATATTCTCCCTTAGAAATTCATTTGTTAATTGGGGCTGATATCGTTGGCAAGCTGCTCAGTGGAGGGTATAAAAGAACTTAGATCAGGATTGGTTTGTGTGAAAAATATATTAGGTTGGATTTTGATTGGAAAGAGCGGAGAAGTAGAAAATCAGGACAGTACAAATTCTGTTTTATCTTGTCATGTTACTGATGCTAATATCTCAAATATATGGAAGTTAGATACACTTGGTATAAAAAATCCAACCGAAAGAAAAAGTAGAGAAGAATTAGAACAATTGGCAAAAGAGCATTTTTTCCAAACAATCTCTAGGGACTCAGATGGAAGGTACAAAGTTCGATTACCCTGGTTAGAAGAACATCCCTTTTTGACAAATTGTAAGGACATTACTGAGAAAAGACTTGTAAATTGTGTCAAGTCCTTGAAGAAGTTAGACAAGATTGCGGAGTACGAAAGTATTTTAAAGACTGATTGGAACAAGGCATTATAGAAGAAGTGGGTAGCTCGGATCCTGAACACTATTTACCCCACAGGCCTGTTTTCAAAGAAAACGCAACAATGAAAGCTAGGCCAGTATTCGATGGCTCTGCTGGAGATAAAAATTCGCCTTCAATCAATGATTGCTTAGAAAAAGTTCCCAATTTGGTGGCATTAATACCTTCTGTGATAAATAGATTTAGAATAGGAAAATATGGAGTGGTTGCTGATATTGAAAAGGCGTTTTTACAGATTGGGCTCGATGAGCATGATAGACCATATTTAAAGTTTTTGTGGTGGCAAAATGGAAAGAAAGAGCAGTTAAGAATTTTTCAGCATCGAATGGTAGTTTTTCGGATTTCTTCAATGCCTTTTTTGTTAGCAGCTACTTTAGAATTTCATTTGAATAATGTTCCTATTGAATACAAAGGAACTGCTCAAAAACTTTTAATTGTGTTCATAGTGTGACTGTGAAAAAGAATTAGTGAAATTTATTCAGGAATCCCAAGAAATTCTAAGAAAAGCAAAATTTAATTTAGGGGGTGGAAGCATACCCTTTTCGAAACAAGTGAATCTGACTTTATAGGAAACAAAACTGTTCCATTTTTGGGTTTAAAATGGGAAAACAGAAATAATACCTTGTCTGTTGATTTGAGAGATTTTGATCCCATTTTAGAAGATCAACCAGTTACTAAAAAGATTATTTTGTAAATTGTTCACAAAATTTTTGATCCCATTGGATACACTTGTCCCATAACTTTAATACCAAAACTAATGTTAAAGGAATGATGGAATTATTACTTTTCCCGGTGAAGGGATTATCAACGCTGAAAGAAGTAAAACAGTTGTCTGTGTTACCAATACAGAGAAAGAAGAAAAAAATTTACAACCTTTTCTCCTATTATCCTAAACTTCTTGGTTGTTTCATGGATTTATAGATTTTTTGATAATTGTAGGGTGAAAAAGAATTTTAGAAAATTTGGAAACATAACCGTAGAAGAAAGAAATAGATCTGAGATTTCATTATTTAAGTTAACGCAGCTAGAGTCTTTCACAGGACCACGAGATAAAAAACCCCAGAAGTTTCAAATTTTTGTAGATGAAAATAATCTTTTCCGAACTAAGACAAGACTCTCATTGAAAAAAGATTTAGATAATTTTAAATTTCCTGTTGTATTACCTAGTGAACATCCAATTGTTGAAAAACTAATATGATGGAAACACTATTCTCTTGGTTAAGCAGGTATTCAGATAGTAATGACATACCTGAAAGAAGAATTCTGGATATTGAAATGTAGGAAAAATGTAAAAAAGGTTATCAGAAATTGCCTTACTTCCAGAAAATTTGATTTACGCCCAGCAGAAACTCCAACAGCTCCATTACCAATATATCGTCTCAGAACGGCCTCGGTGTTTGAAATAATTGGAATTGACTTTGCTGGACCACTCTTCCTCAAAGGAAATAAAAAATCTTGGATTGTAATTTATACTTGTGTGCTGTATTTAGAGCAATTCATTTAGAATTGACTACTTCTCTATCCACAGAACAATTTTTGCAGTCATTCCGGAGATTTATAGCATGACGAGGAAGACCAGCTATTGTTTACTCAGATAATGGGACAAACTTTGTTGGAGCGAACATTTTTTTAAAAGAATTAACTGGAATGCAGTAGAGAAATACAATACTGTCAACAAAAATAATTGGAAGTTTATTCCCCCACCTACACCATGGTGGGGTAGCTTCCTAATAGTATTGATTAAAAGGGAAATAATATAAATTTAATGTTGAGTAGTAGGAATGATGTTTGGTATTGTACTTATAGTTACTATTAATATGCAAATATTATTAGACTTTATAGATGATTAGATATTACAATAACTTTAAGATTCTAACATGAAAACCACTTTATTAACATTCACGAGTATTAGGATATTCCAGAGAGATAAATTTGTTAATAATTTTATCAGATGCAATAATACTAATGAGTTTGCTTGGACGGTCAAGTAATTATCTTGCTCTGATGAATTTCACCTTATTAGATTAAATAAGATATTAGATATGCCAAATTAAAATTGTATAACTATAGCAAAGCATAATGGAAGCTCATTGAATCATTAAGTCTTTCATGGTGCACAATATTCTGGCAAAAGTTCTGTATGTTTATTTTATCTAAGTAATATAAAACTTAAATATTGGAAATGACATTGTCGTTTCCTTTATTAGGTTTATTTACTGCTATTCTTTCCCACTTTACTTTCCTTTTTCATCTTTTCTAAAAATTAGAATGACACAAAAATAGGAGGTTCTAAAAAGCCACATAAATTAGTTATAAAATTATTATAAAAAAATTAAATTGCCTTTCCTTTTAAAAGATTCGACTCAGTAACTGAATGTTATACACATTTTAATAAATGTACTTATTAAAAGTGGCTTAAAATTTTAATTTATTTTAGGAGAATAAGGAAAAACTGAATGAAAAACTGTAATAAAATATAATGTGCTATAATTTGGTACACTTAATTTTTTAAGGTAAAAAAATGTGTTTCATTCATACATGATAAGTCTAATCAAGTAATATTTTTAATAAAATAATTTGAAGTGAGAAAAAATTTTTTCGACTTTTTTAAAAATAATATTATAATTAATTACATTGCTGCGTGATGCTATTTATAAGAATTAATTAAAAATAAACTTATATTTTAATGCAAATTATTAAATTTTCATCCAAACTAAATAAAAACAAGAACTGTTTTGAATTAATTGCCTCTAAATATTGTTAAAATGGCCTAACTAAATATGCTTTATTCATGTTGTTTTGATAAACAATTTAAAGTCAACATGTTATTTGTCCAATATATATTTACATGGTTTCATGCCAACAATTTAAATTAATTGCATAATTGTTTGATAAATAAAGTTGAAACAAATATTTGTCGAAAAATCATATAACTAATTAAATACACGTAATTGTTTTTTGATAATCTTTTAATTATATACAACATTTATACTTAATTTCACTCTAGCATTTTGTAGAACTATTTAGTAAAAATTTATTCAAGTTCTTATAAGTTTATAAAATAATGTTCAATTTCATGTTATTAATACTGATTTTTGAAGGAATTTTAATTATTATTTTTTCATTATTTCTATTTTTTTATAGAAAGAAAACTGTAAATTTTTTATAAAAATCAGCTTCATTATTTATAAAATTAGTATTTTTTATGCCAAATGCTGGGGAAAATACTACCATTGACAAAATGATTTGGAATAAAAAATTGAGCACTGCAATTTTATGCACTTTTACTTTAAACTAATTTTGCTTATGATGCTTATTTAACCAATTATATTACATTGTTTTTAAAATGCGTTTATAAGAAGATAACGTGATTGAAAGTGAATTTTAAGTTAATAATGAACTATCAAATGAAGTTACCATTTATGACAATTAACTTTGAATCGTAATCGAAACTTCATTTTTCTCAGTAAATTTCACTGTAAAGCTTTGTACTGAAGGGTTAGCATGCTTACCATCCATTTAAAGGTTCGAAGATTCAATGCATATCCCTGGGGAAGGGGTATTTTTGATTGTTTGGAATGTTAGGGACCCATTTTAAACTGCAAGCAATGTTTGAATTAGCCTTAATGAGCAAATAATTATTGTAGGAAACAAAAAAAGAGCAATTCATAACGAGTTCTGAATACAAATGAGAATTTTAGATGTCATTTTAGTTTTAATAAATATAAAATTATATGTTTTAAGAGTTTTAAACTTTGTTTTAAAGTGTCAATATAAAGTAAGTTATTTGTTTCGTCATTATAAGAGATTATAAATATTATTGTGCAGAAAAGTGAATTTTCATGAAATGGGAATACATTTAAATATTTTTTATATTATGAAAAGAAAATTTTTCAACAAAGATATAAGGATTTTTTGATTTTTAAGTTTTATAATGAATATAATCTCACCTTGCTCAATTTAGAAAATTTCTACTTTGTTCATTTTAAATATCCAGCTACTAAATGTTTGAAGCAATTTGATCAAGTAATTTACAAGTCTATTAGATTTTTCGAAAATAAAATAGAATAAAGTGGCAGCGACATTATTAACATTTTCAGTCTTCGCTATACATTACCTTTGAGTAAAATTACCGTTTTTCAAACGTGAACATTTATAAAAATTCTTATTTGCGATATTGCTGATTTCGAAAAGAATATCAAGAGTAAGTGCCATAGCCTTTCTCTAAAATCAGTTATTTTTCTTGATGATGATGTGTGCGATAAAATATTTTCTTGATGATAGAAACATCATTTTCTTGCGAAACAGCGTAGAAGGCATATGAATGATAATATAACATTTCAGGATTCCTTTTAAATGTACTTCAAAAGAATGATTTCATTCGGATGATGAAGTAAGCAATGATGCGCAAAATTTAAACCCTAATAATGATTTTTTGCCAAAAAATGTTGAATCAATATATAATTTATTACGAGAATTTTCAATGTTTTTTTGTAATAATTTTACTTATTCTTTATTTTCTTATTTGGGATTGATTTTAAATAAACTATATGATTTCTTTATCTAGCATTTGTTTGTTTTTAGTGATATTTTTTTTTAAAACTAAATGATTAAAAAGTTAAGCGTTTAATCTTTTAATTCCTTTTTTCTTTAATAATTCTATCAGTTTATTATTCTCAAAATTAAATAGGACATTATAAATATGCACAAAATATTTTATTCACAATTTCATTACTCTAAAGGTACACACGAAATATTTTTGCATATTTAAGCTTCTTTGTTACAAAATAAGAAAATGACCAAAAAAGTTTCCTTTACTAAAGTTTCAAACACGTTTAAATATGTTATTTAATTCCCAATATATAGGGTGTCCCAAAACGACCGCATAAACTCTGCACAGCTAGATTCCTCGTTGGGAGTACTTAAAAACTTCCCAAAGAAGCGTTCCTGTACGATCCCTAGTTTACGAGAAAAATACGAATAACAAAGTATGACGTCACTTCCGGTGCAAGACTCTTATTGGACATATCCACAGCAGTATTTTCATATCTTTCCAGATGATAATGTTTAAAACGTTCACCGCGCATATCGCGTCATGGAATGACGTTAAGCTTCCGGTGAACTGGTATTTAAATGGCTGCATCTTGGAGCTACCGGTAGTTTTCATATAATGGCCATGTATTGCGTTCGTGACTACTGCGACATGTACTTGATGCACCGCCGATGTAATGAAAATGCCTTATACGAACTGCTAAGGAATATGCCCGTCGATATTCACTGCATATACTGCTGTTGAAATGTTCAATAAAGTGTTTTTTCTTGCACCGGCAGTGACGTCATACTTTGTTTTTCGTATTTTTCTCGTAAACTATGGATCGAACAGGAAAGCTTCTTTGGGCAGTTTTTATGTACTCCCAATAAGGAATCTATCTGTCCAGAGTTTATGCGGTCGTTTTGGGACACCCTGTATACATAATACTAAGTAAGATTTACGAGTTTCTTTATCTTTATTTCCCTTACGACAGTGTCTTACATTCATGATTTCTGGGTATATGTTTATATATTATTTTAAGCTTTTCAAGAAGTTTACAAAAAATATGTCATTCCGGTGGATGATTTAATATTTTAATAAATAAACACGCTGAAAAATTAAAACGAGCATGATTCAACTAATTATATTTAATAGCTAAAGTAACATTAGACTCGCATTAAAAGAAAGTGTGAAATAAGTTATCAAGATATCATTAAAGCAAAACGCAGATGAACAGAATAAGATGTGCAAACCATGCTCGGAAGAGAAATTCAACTCAACTGTCAATTATCTGGCCGTATGAGTTTTTTTAACATGAATTTTTTAATTCATAAAAATACACTGTTGTGTAGTGTTGACACCTGTTAGCACCAATAGTTAACATAAAAAATTAGACATTTATTACTTTACTACTTTCTACAAGCAAATTTTTTTCACTTTTGTTTTCTAAACACCAAAGTAGTAAATACAATACTTCTAATGGAATGCTTTTTGTATGAAATCCAAATAAGGATTAATGCTAAGGTTCCAATTTTAAGCAATAATAAAATATTATATAGTACTATATACATATACATACATACATACATACATATATATATATATATATATATATATATATATATATATATATATATATATATATATATATATATATATATATATATATATATATATATATATATATATATATATATATATATATATATATATATATATATATATATATATATATATATATATATATATATATATATATATATATATATATATAATATATATATATATATATATATATATATATATACATATATATATATATATATATATATATATATACATAGATAGATAGATAGATAAATAGTACTATTACATATATATGTGTGTGTGTGTGTGTGTGACTGCGTGTGTTACAAGTAATTTTATTCTCTTAAATATTTAACTAAAATCTGATAATCAATTGACCAATGAGGGAGCAAAAAGCTAATTGCATTTAAAGTTTCAACTTCCGTTGAGCTTCCACTAAAAATTCATTATTGTCTTCGTTATAAAAGACTTAAATTTCAACTGATACCGAGAAGCATTGAAAAACAACTTATCATTCTATGGATTGTTATCACAAAAATATTAAACTTTAACAAATCATAATAGATATAACAGTTTCTTCAATTAATATTAAATTCTACATGAAAAAATATTAATATTTTTTCAGATTTTATGACGAGTAAATTTATGCATTAGAAACGTGCTTGAGTTATGATTTTAATCTCTTACATTTATTAATATTAAAATTACAGAGTATAATTCTTTGTGATATTTCTATATTTGTATATAAACATGATTCAAAGAAATAAATAAAATTATATCAATGTAATTATATTAAAATTTGCTTTAATACAATATGCTTTCTTTCAATAATTTTATTGTTGAATTTGTGCTACTGTGCTTATCCTACTTGATTATCAGAAATATATACATCAAGTTCATGAAAACATTTTCAAAAAGACGAGTTATATATAATTGTGTCTCTGCAACTTCTTAACGTCCAGGACCGGGAGCCGCTAATGGTTGAATTCTGATTTTGCCAAAAGTGTGTAAAGCATTTAGCAAATCAAGTGGATGAACCTTCGTAATTTAGAATCAGATGCCGAACAAAAGACTTGGCTTACCACAACTTATTATTCAATGTGGAGAATATGGGGGCCATGAAATGTTTTACGTGTTGTTCCCGACATTATTGAACAAGACGTACCTTCGGCGTTATCTAGAATTTTAACTATCTGCCTTTTGTTATTGAGAAAAATGTCCTAAGAATGTAATTTAGAAATATCTGAAACCAAATCTATGTTGACAAATAGGCAACTGTTTTTTTATATTAAAATTAAAGCAAATACGACGCCGTATTCTATTTTGCTTTTGTTAAAGGACGGTGAAGCAAAACATAGTCAAATGGCCTTATTTTTCTCTTGTAATGCAGTCATTTTAGCGTTATTCCCAGTGTAGCAAAACGTCTTTATTTAAAAGTGCTTAAAACATGATTGTTTGCGATACATTTTTTCTCCTCTCACTATACATTCATCATATAATTAAGATATGGATAGTATATCCTTTTTAAAAATCCTTTTCAATCAAAAATAAATTTTAAAAAATTTTAAATTTTCTAAAAGTAGTTAAATGAACAATAATTCCGTGTTTTATTATTTTATTTAATTTATATCAAACAAAACATTTAAAACTTCCATATAATATAAAATAATGTTAATTTTTCCTATTCGTTTGATAGATTTTTAACAAAACAAAAAATTATAACAATATATTTAATACATAATTAATTTTATTTCATCCTATTTTAAAACAAAATGTGCTAAATATATTTAAAAGTGCTCACAAAGTTCCTTCAAATCTCTCTCTGGAAACAATCTATTTCCATTAAAACATTAAAAAATAAAACGCTTAATGCTTTGATTTACGTAATCCATGGTTTAGATTTAGATTAAGTAAATTATCAATCAACCGTTATTTTCTCTTATACTAGCACATGGCTTAACTATACCACGCGGTGATTTGTTAGCGCTTTAGAGTTGCCTGATATCATTTGCCAGTGAATTCACTTATCATTCATTTTATTTGTGTACAGAGAACTTTTCCATAAATTACTTTATTTTAAAATAATGTAAGAATATAATTTTTCACACTTTTGCTTTAGTTTTAAAAGAAAATTATGATGCCTTTAAGCAATGTATACCTATTTTGTCAAAAATATTCAAACCTTTTTATATAAATATTTTGTTTCATTTGCAGATGATAATGAACCAAGTATTTGGATGTATGCAATGATTACTGTTGGTTCAGCCTTTGTACTTTTTGTTGTTGTTACTCTGTATCTTATGTGGTAAGTATGACTTACAGTTATTTCAGTATTAAAGAAAAAGTATTATTAGCATTTAATTATTTATTTCTTAGTAACCAAAAGACAATCTATTTATAGTGATTTTCTAATTTCTTTACGCTTATATATGATGTAAATAAATGTTATATAGGAACTGAAATTTATCAGTATAATTCATTATTTCCGTTTACTAATTAATAGTTTAAATAATATAATAAAAATTCATTAGAGATTTTTTGTTCATTTAAATCTAAAATATAATCGTGTATAAATAATATTGTTAGTGCTTTTGTCTAATTTTGTGATATTTTATTTCTGGATGATAATTCATAATTGAATGGTATTTCATCACAAGGAGATATTTTTGTTTCCCTCCCAAAAAATGTTATTTCATAATGATGTAAAATTTAACTATATTTTCTTGAAATAAGGAAAATAATTGAAAATAACAATAATGGAAACTTTATTCTTAGCTGCTCAGAATAAGTTTCGTTATTATTTAAAATGATTTAATCTTCACATAGAAGTAATTTGTCTTCAGAAAGTATAAATTTCAGAAGTATTTGAATACTTATTTAAAATTATAAATTGTTACTCAAACTATATAAATGACATTTATAAAAAATAACTTCTGTATTATTATTTCCCTATTAATAGTTAATTTGTTTCTCAGAAAACTTAGGAGATTGGTCAATTTGGATACATTTATAAATATGAAATCAATAGGAATCTTATAAATTTTGCTATTAAACGATATCTTGATTCTAATATTGCGATAGTTCTTGGTGTTTAACTATGTTCAAATGTTATGTTCAAATATATGAAATTTTTAGTGAAGGATATAATAGAAATTTAATTTACTTTAGGCCTTTTATTTATGTTAGCATTTACTAATCAATAACATTTATTTTAAAATTTTATTTAAATAAACTTAAGATTTATGAGATAAATTGTAGGTCATCAGTTGATACTATACATTCAATTTAATTTCAGATGTTTTTAAATTTCAGTGAAAATTTAATTACGAAAAATGTCACATTTTTGTAACTCATTAAGAAAATATATAACATGTAATATATAAAATCCTAATATATTTTACTAAGCCTTTCCTTATTATATAGTCATTAGAAAATAAATAATGAGTTTTCTCCACAAGAAAAGGTTTCCATTATAAACCTTAATTAATTCAATTTTAAAATCAGTTTTTTAATTACTTTTCCAAATGTTACATAATTATTTACATATACGTTTTGTTTGAAAAATAGAGAAAAACAGTATTGTTAAATCAAGTTACTTTGCTTTTTCTCTTCATTGTTATTATATCTCTTTTAAGATGTAAATGTTTTAGGGAAAATTTTTATAATATGGGCAAAATATTTAAGGAATAGAGATGAGGAATCATTATTTTTTGTACAGTTCATATGAATATAATTATTTAACATGTTAACGTTTTTTTAATATTACCTAATAAATTATCTATAATTTAATTAAAAATCTTCGTTGCAGTATCATTATATATGTATTAAGAGAAACTAAGGAACTATATATATATATATATATATATATATGTGTGTGTGTGTGTGTGTATACATATATATATATATATATATATATATATATATATATATATATATATATATATATATATATATATATATATATATATATATATATATATATATATATATATATATATATATATATATATATATATATATATATATATATATATATATATATATATAGATAGATAGATAGATAGATAGATAGATAGATATATGACTTTGACGTAACTATTAACTAAACAACAGTGTCGAAAATTGTTGAAAATTTTGAAACAAAAATTTTTTTCAAAAATAACCATTTTATAAATATTTAAGGAATATATTTTAACTATATTCATTCAATCGAGTATGTCGACCAAAAATACTATCATTTGGAAAATAATTTTTTCAAATAAAGATACATGTGCTTACTTAATAGATAAATATTTTTGTTTAATTATAAAATTTGTATTTTTTTATATAAATAGATTAATAGATTCTAAAAGAGCTTTGAAACTTTTTTAATATATTAACAAATTAAAAGGTACTAAGCAAATATTTCGCAATAAAATTAAATATTTTTATAAAATTTTAAAATGATATTTTAGCATAATTAATAGGAAATTCCCATTCATTAATACTTTAAAACCAATATTATGAAGCTTTGCTTCAGTCTGTTGAATAAATGTAAACAACTTCATGGTATGTTTTAAAACATTTTAATAATCATCTTCTTAAAAATTTTTGAATAGGGAAATACTATAGGAAAGCAATAAGAATCTTTTCTTATTCTTCTTTAATTACCTTGTAAAGGATAATGCAAATATTTCTCTAAGAAATAATCTGAAAATATAGCAAAAATGTTACGTAAGATTTATTCAGAAGGGAAATAAACCTAAGTATTCAAATGAACTTAACTTGTACTTAAAACTCTAAATAAATTCTCGTGCTGTTCTTAAGAATCTCAAAATTTTCATCTTTTAACATTTTGAAAAGTGCAGAAGTTAAACTTATTAAAATAAAACTTAAAATATTTTTAATGAAAAATGTATAAATCTGTGTATTTAGTGTAGGGAAATTAACAACATTTCATATATAGATTGGCTTGAAGATTCTAACCGATTCTAAATTATAAAATTGAAGCTTTAAAATAATGCTAAAATATATTAATATTTTCAAATCTTCTAACAACATAAAAATTTTTAATATGTTCATTTTAATCGTGGTTTTATAAAGACTATTACCCGTGAAACATAGGTAAAGATTTAAATTCAATAAAGGAACTGACGTTAAAATAATTAATTATAATACGCTTTGAATATAGAGTCTTTTCTCAATTATAGAATGTAACGTAGTCAGTAGTCACTGCGCTAGTGTAACTCTAACATTGACCAGATTATGAAGTTTAGTGCATTCCATTTTAAGAGAATAATATATTTATAAAATCTATGACACACCCTCTTTAATTCTTACCTAGAAAAAGAAACCGCCCCTTGTGCATCTTTTTTTTAAGCTTATATTCTCCTAGTGTAGATAAATTTTTACTTGTTCTTCAATATTTTATTGATATAATATTCAACCAACCAATTGTCATCACATGTTATCATTTTGTAGAATAGATTGCTTAATTAGGTGATTTACGAATATTTTACGAAATAAATCAAATGTGAATAAATTGACTCGCATTTTTATATAAATATGCCTTCCCAAAATTCTAAATTGAAAACAAATTTTAATTTATAATTTCAACTCAAGAAATATGTATTTCTCTAGATATTTAGATATTCTTACTCTCCAAAAATACATATTCTAATTTTTCTTTCATTATTATAGTACAGTTATTCTCTATATTTTCGGAAGGATAAAAGCTTTAATAAGCAGTTTATTCATTTATGTAACTAATTGATTAAGAAATTATAGTTTTTATAATACTATTTTTAATTACCTACATTCAATCCCGATTCTTTAAATACTAGATATATCATAAACGTTTTATGAAATGAAAATGATGCAAACATATTATTTTTTTATATAGCCATTCAGCCATTAGACAAGTAGGAGAGCAAGATATGGTTTCCCGAACAACATCTAGAGGAGGAACTGGACACAGATCTTGCCAGACTGCATAGTGCTGATTATTGTGTAAAAGATGAGCTGCATTAAATATGATACAGGTGCCAATGAAGCGCAGTGGAAACACAAAATGTAATTTTAATGTTCAGCCCGTGTTTTGCAAAAACCTTCTAACAAGAACAATGACGTAATCATGCCTGAAAAATTATGATTATAATGCAAGAATAATGTATATATTTTATTTAGATTTTTATTTATATTTTTTACTGTCATTTTTGCATTCGATAAAAAGGGAGTATTCTTTTCATGAAACCCATTTATTAGAATGACATATAAGTTAAGGTGCTTGTATTTAGTACTTAATCATCAATTATAGTCATTTATACTCATTAAGCTTAACTACTGTTTTACAAACTAATTCTCATTACAGTAATATAAAAAAATGAAATTTTTATCATATATTATGCTGTTGAAAGGACTAAGAAAAATTAATTTCATGTTAAAGAAGACATTTTTTGAAATTTTTAAGCAATAACTAATAATATTGCAAAAAAATTCAATTTTAATACTTTAATATAGATTATAAATGTGATTATTCTCAAATAGAAGAACGTTTAATTTTATATAAATGAAAAAGATAATTATAAATTTTTGATTATTTTCAATTGCAAAATATATTAGCGTATAATATATTTGCTGAAATGTTTCCCTTTATAATGATACTTCTGGCAACAAAACTTTAAAAAACTTTCAGAAAAAATTTCAAATTTCTCTGATTCTATCTGCAACACAGAACGTCCTAAGTCAAATTTCTTGAACAAAATTTACAACTTACACTGTTTTTTTGAAAATATAAAGAAAATGTCATATATATGAAGATTCATTAAGCACACATTTTGTTAAACATGCTGAAAAAATTAAATATTGTAAAATAATATTCCAAATAGTAACGGCAGCGACTGTAATTTATTAAAACTGCTAGTTTTTTATTTTTTAAGAGTTCCAAATAGAATAATATGAATTAATGTTTTCATAATTAAAATAAATTCCTCATTTATATAAGGCTTGTTTTTATTGATCTTTAAATAATATATATAATAATTTCAAGTTTTACGTAAATTGTGTATTTAATACAAAATATTCTTTCCATGAAGTGAACATACTTTAATTACTCAGAACACAAATGAATTTTTTTTAAAACTTCTCTTCCTATGTAAATTAGACGCTAAAATAGCAAATTTTTATATATCATAGGTTAAAATGAATTGATGCATTCATAAATGTCTCACAAAAAATTTTAATTTTCTCATTTTAAGGAAAATAAAGTACATTTTTACATAAAAGCGTTTGTATAATTTTTATTCCTTCCTAAAAAAACTTTGATAAAATCAATGATGTTATTAAAAAAAAAAACTATTTTCCGTAGATTTAAACTGGGACATACATATTAGTTAATAATATATTAGACATGGTAAAGAAAAGTTAAATTTATATATAGTTAGCTATTTTTCTATATAATAGTATTTTTAAAGTTTTTTAAAATAGGCTATATATAAAATTTCCATTTTATCCATACAAATACTTTCTCGTCCCATTAATTTTTAAATACCAGTGTCTTGTGAACCATTAGATAAATTAGATTTTTATAAGAATAACTCAATTTTATTTGTAATTTTCTATGAAAAATACACAATTTTTACATATAGTTACTAGAAAACTTTGGATAAATTGCACTAAAATGTTAATTGCACTCTTGTAAAATTTGCAATAGATTCGTATGTGCTTAAGTTAAAATTGTACAGTAATTAGGAAGCAAACTTTCACACACTTTTTCAGTTTAAAGTGCCTAAAATAAAAATTAACTATATTTTGTTACAGAGTAATTTGCTTTATTAATGGTTTAAAATATTAAACATTTTAATTATAAAGTTACGGAAGTGTAAAAATTTTAATTATCAGTAATGACAATATCTTTTAACTAACAGTAAGATCAATATCAAACTAAAATAACTTAAGTTGTAACATACCTTATGGATCTTATTACAGTGTTGAAGAAATATCTTCAGCTTTCACATATTTGGAATCAAAATCCCGTATTCTAACAGAATTTCATTCTTTGGAAAGGTATACGTGACTTTCAGCTCAAATAATGACAAACATAAAACTGTGAGTGGAATTCGAGACTTTAGTTTCTAGTAAGCACTTCTGCTCATTAAGATTGATGCTAGGAAAGAACAACAGAAAATTATTTTTCTTTTATTTTCTGAGAAAGCTTTCTTACAGATGTTCTAATTTAAATATTCGAAATATAAGCATTTTCTGCTAAGGTTAAGTATAGTAAAATGTCATTTCTCCATAATTTAGTGCTTCTATCTATAGCTTTTAGAATTTTCTGCATCTTTGTATTTTTCACTCTTTTGGAATGAAACAAGTTACATACGAAAGACGTTATGAAAGAAATTAGTTTCGAGGAAATGAAACCAATTTACTTGTTAGTTCTTAATGATTTGTCAAAACTCTTGTTTACAGCTGTTGAAAAGTATACTTTATTCAGTGAAAGAAATTGGAAACATACCGCAATACAAGTGATTATTACAATACAAGTTATATTTAAATGTTTAACTAATATTAATTATCATTAATTTAGCTAGACAGTTAAGTATAATTTTAAGTAAAGTTGTTTTTTAATTTTTTATATCTATCAATTTACTGGAATAAATGTCTAAGAACTACAGCATCTTATCTTTTATATCCAATCAGAATAAAAATGTTTTTATTATTAAAAGAGCTTATTATCTTAAGTGGTATCAAAAATTAAATCCCTTAAATTAAATCTAACAATGTAAAAATACATAACATTAAAATGAATCCTGATACAAATATAAGAATAATTAGAAGACTATTTTCTGAACCAACGATATAAATTTTTTCCATTATAGACAAAACTATTTTAATAAAAGCTAAATAAAGGGTTTTTATAAAGAATATACGGATATATAAAATAAGTAATTAAAATATAATTTAATCATTCAATATAAAATAATAGCATTTGACGCATTGTTAAGTCCGTTAGATTTTCTTAATTTCTTATGAATATGAACTGAGTTTCAAAGAAATTTAAATTTAAAACTGAGCGCAACTAATGGACTTTGTTCTAGTGAAAAGAAAAATAATTCAAATACAACTTAATGAAATCAATGTTGATGTTTGTGTTAAAAAGTGCATGTACTTAGAAATGTGTTAAGAAAAGAACTGTATCATTCTTAAAAACTTAGAGATTTTGCAAGTGATTGAAAATATTTATAATATTATTTAAAATGTTTTGTATGATTTCAATGTTAGGGAAATCAAATACATTTGTTTTTTTTTAAAAACGTTATATATTACATTTGAATAATCATTTATATATACCCCACATTATTATATTTATTACCAGAATTAAAAATTTTCTCATCATTTCAGATATGGCTAATTATTATATTTATATTATTAATTATTATTTGTGATACTAATTATATTATAGGATATCGCTCCAATCATTCAATTTATTATAGGATACCGCTCCTATAATTTAATTTAGTAAATGGTTAGTATAATTATATAAGCTTCAAGATATTTTACGCATAAATATTTAAACAAGGAAACTACTGTATACAGTAACATTTCAAATTTAATTAACCTTTTCTTGAATGAATAACGGATTTTAAATGTTTTTACAGTAATTGGAAACAAGCAATTTCTGTAAAATATTGAATACGCTCATTAAAAGTTATAAGCTTTAATAGATTATAAATTTCAACGAGCATATTTAATCTTATATAGAAATTGTTTGTTTCTTATTATTGTTATTTTATTGATAGCTTTAATGTTATTTTTGATGAACATAGTTTTCCAATAATTTTCTTCCTTTATTGTTCAATATTAGTAAGTGAATACAATTCCAATATATTATTTGCACCATTTCTTTCTTTCTCTGAATTAAAAAGTAAAAATTTGAATTTAGCAAGAAAAAAGTTGGTTTTCCAAAACTAATTTCAGAAAACCAAATTGTTTTCCTCGTTTTTGTTTTTTCCAGTTAAAGAGTTTTTGAAAGTAGCTTATATATGCCTATAACAGTTCAATTCAAAGTCTAGCATGTCGTAATTATCATATTCTTCATGTGAAATGATATTTCTGAGGGTAGTGGGTCAAATATTATGGTTTTCTGCTTGACTGCTGCTTCTAAATAACAAAGACCCACCCACCTTTGGTGCCTTAATATGTAGAAAGTGACATCAGTTTTTTCTTCTTAAAGAGCATAAAAGATAAAAATCCATATAGCCGGGTATTATATAACAACAATAAACAAGAAGTGAAAATAATAATGTTCAGTTACTAATAGTAAACACTTAGAGAGAGATAAACTTGTATTTTTTAGAAATCACAAAGCGATAACATCTTTTCATCTACTTAGTGGTTATTATGTTATTGAATATTAATATAATTGAAAAATTAGAATACTTATGACAAGTTATGTTTATTAAATACCTATGAATGCAGTTTAATCACACATTTTAATTTAATTTAAAACTGTGAAATCAAATATATTAAACACTATTGTGATAAGAATATTTTACTGCGGGTTTCTTCGTTAAAAATAGATATATTTTATTCCAATAATAATTCAGAATTCTGTTGCATTTAAATGTATTTGAATATCTAACAAAGTAATATACACACATCTAACAAAGTAAAAGTATCTAACAAAGTAAATGTTTATTTAAAAATTTAAACAAATTAATCAATTTTCTAAATGCAAAGTGAAATTTTACTACATAAGCTTTTAAGTTACCATGTATTTTAATATGGTTTGGAAACACATTAAATGTTATCTTGTTTAGTATGATATCATTCTTTAAATTTTTTTTTATGAATTTATTTTTATTGTTGATTTTCTTTTTGAAAAATTTTTCTCTTTTGAAAAATAATTCCATACTTATTTGCTTATCATAGAGGGTTAACAAAAAGCTCATTTTTTAAACTTTTCTTTAAGAAGTCTTTCTGAAACAAATTTGTTTTTATTAGTTTTCTCCTGAGTAAAATCAAAGATTTGAAACCTATGAAGGTAAAAAGCTACATAAATGGTATGAAATTTCAGATTTTTTTATTTCTAATAAATTTTTATGTGAAGGTATAATAAGAGGATATCAGATTACATAGAATATATATAGAAATATATAAATAACACTACTTGCACTGAAAAAAATAAAATAAAATAAAGTATTTTCCAAAATTTTCGAGATAAAATTATATTTTGAGTCCTTATATCAGGCAATGATGTTACAGAGTCTATTTATAAAAATACAAAGATAATATAATCAAATAATCACATGTAAAATATACAGAAGTTATTAATAAAATTTTTAAATATTTTATTAAGTTTGTTTTTTTTTTCCAATTTCTCTCCAAAATATTTAGAACTTTATTAATTTAATGAATCCACTCATAGGTGTATGATAAATAGTTCTGTAATTAAAATTTTTAATTATAATTGATGAAAATGTTTTACTGAATATTTTTATATGTGTATTATATTATAATCATTTCTTTCATTTATTCCCTTTACCATGAAATGAAAACATTTAATAAATAATTCTTTTTCTTCCCAAATAATAAGTAAATTGCATATACAGTTCGAATAATCGATATTACAAGAAAACTTAACAGCTGACAATGTTAATAAATGTGTCATTTAAATAGTTAAGGCTTGAAAACTCGCTTGCGTTTAAAATGTTTCAATAAAAGCTGTAATAAAAATTGTATTGAACTTTATTTTATAGATTAATTAATAAATACACAATTTTATTTCTATACTAAAACCAATGCCTAGCTCAGTTTTCAAATGACTATATACAATGTCTCTTTAGAATTTATTTGAGTGTATTTTTCAAAAATAGATCACATAAATAATATATCTTGCGAAATCACTTTCTGAATCAATGATACGTAATTATAAATTAATAATTTTATAGTGTAATAATTTTCACAGTGTTTTAACATAATGATACTAATATAATATAATGATAAAAAGCTATTTGTTCAAAGAAAACTCATTTATTTCAATTATATTGATCGCAACTTTTTAAAACTTTGTAAATACTGTTGAAATTTTGAATCTTTCCAGTTTGGTGACATTGTATGTCTTGTTGAATGCATATAAAATTACTGCACCCTTTCTTTCTGCTAGTTTTTTGATTGGTTTTTTTTATTTCCTCTGATTTTTTATGACTTGTTTGTTTCATTTGACTTCAATATTAATTTGACTCATGTGAAAGTCATCAAAAATTCAAGAAAAATTTACGAAAATCCTTAAATCAAGAAATATGCACAATCATATTTTTGTGTTCCTCAGAACAAACAACCACCAAAAACACTTAAAGCTATGATCTCATTTCAGTTGGTTTGCTAAAAAAGTTTATTGTTTAAACTTTTAATTTATGAGAAATTATAAAATTTTAATATAAAATTTTGCTTACCCTTAAAGGAATGATAAATTAATTTTTTGAAATGGATTTTAAAAAGCAAAATACTATTAAAAATTCATTGTAAATAGGAATATCAATTAAAAATAACTATATGATATAAATATATTAATAAAGAATACCAATTTTTTCATGATATTTTAATGTTTCCGTCAAATTATTTACATAGTGATTACTTTTTAATCAACAAATTTTTTCCTGCTTACGGTATAATATATCATATTATTGAAATTAAAGATAAAAACATTAATTAATAATTTATGCAAAACTAAACAACTAACAGTGGTGTAGTCACTCATTTAAATGCTATTTTTAACATTAGAGGCGCAATAGCACTAAATAATTTTTTGCAAGTTCAGTTGTTATAATTTTTAGAATTAAATACATGCTTTTTCTCCAAGTTAATGTTGTTTAAGTTAAACCAATTATATTTATATATATAGTTATAATTTATTATGAAAGTAAATATAATTATCCATAAATTATAAAATGTAATGTTTAATTATTTTTTGCATAATTGAGATCTTAAGTTAACTTAGAAATATACCTTGAACTTGCAGAAATATATATGTTTTATAAAATCATTTATTTATTGATAAAACGTACAATTAACAATGCAATATAAATTATCCTATTAGAAATGGATTTCAATTTTAATCATACGTTTTTCATTATTAAATTTTGAAAATGATTAATGATGTATACTAGTAAAATCTGACTGAATTCTGCAAAAACAGGCAATATAGAAACAAAAAGTAATAATAATTCACTTCCTTTTAATATTAATATGTATTTGAAATAACAAATAAATTTCTAAAATTTCGCAGCGTGAGTTATTTTAATTATTTGATAATCACATAAATAATAATTCTCCGGATTTTGCACTCAATTGAAAGACTAAAAGTCCTTTAATAAGTAATTAATTCAGATGATTTAATTGTTCTTTGTTAAATTCATTTAATTTTTAATTTTATTATCAATTAGATTCTAAAATCTGCATTACAGTTTCAATTTTATACGTTAAATTTTTTTTTTAATTGTACATGTATGAAATTTAATGCTTGCAGTTTTAAGAGGGATTTTTATATACTACGAGAGAAAAAAATATTGGTGAACAACAAATGCATAAAATAGAACTTGTTATAAATTGAGCTGAATTAAAACTAAATCAACTATCCTTCAGTTATTTTATGAAATTAAATAATTATAAATTCATTTGTAATTTGCTTAAGTATTTTGTTTCATAGCTCCTTTGCGATTATTTGAAAATAAAATGTTACTGCAAATTTATATGTGAATGATAAGAAATAAATTGAGCTGTAATTGTGAAATATTCATAAAAATATCATATTTCGGCATTGTTTTGATATAGAATGTTGTCTAAATTTCTTTACTTATTGCAAGTATAGAAAAGTATTTGAATTATTATTAACTTTGAGAATATATGATTCAATAAAGAAAGCATAAGCTCTTCATTAGATGAAATTGTTATTGCTAATAACAATTGTTTAGAGTTATTAAAAGCCTAACAATAAATGGACTTTCATTTAAAATTATAAAATGTTTAACAATAAAAGTTACCAAAACCCTTTTTAATACCATTGTAATAAAGTATACGTCTAGTCTAAAATTCTTTGGAAATATTGAGAAATGTTATTAAGTCGTAGTAGTTGAGGTATGTAAATTAGTATAAATTCGAAAGAAAAGCTATTATATAGATCTTAAAGAATGATTATTAATAAATATTTTCAAATTTACAGGAAAAATAGAAATATCGTTAGAAAAACATAGTTAATTTTTTGAAAAAATTTAATTAAAAGCATATCTCACATTACACATAATTTGCTAACGTTAAATAGCTAAACATATGTATTTTAGCAGTCCTGTAAAACATAAATTAAATACTATACAATTAAATTTAAGGTTTTTGAGGATAGTACCCCTTTTACAAAATTTTCAATATTATAAATAAAAATCTATTCATAGTGTTTCAAAATGATTTGCATGAAACAGATTATTTAGTAAAAAAGGATAAAACAATACATCAGCAAATTTTTTTTATCATTAATAAGTTTCTTTATATAAATTTAAAAATGTATTCTGCTGAGTGTGAATAAAACCTGCCATGTATTTTAAGATTTATTTTCGTAAATGTGAATTGATATCATTTGAACATTTTTATAGCATTAGTTTAGTAAGTATTTTAATCAAATTCTACATTTTTCTTTCTTATATATGCGATATTTCATGAAAATTTTTACACTGGAAAAATTTGAGTGGATTCATAAAAGCTTTCTAGCAAAACACGCACGTCTCCATATAGACGTAAATGATTGCATTTTTGAAAATTAAAATAAGCAATATGGAATATCTTTAAAAGAAATGCAATCCTTAAATCTAATTCTAGTTTTTTACTTTGCAATCTCCATAAAGAAAAAATATCCTCTAAATATCCAAAATTTATTATTCTTTTCATTGTTTTTCTCATTCTGTAGCCAGAAATGATTCATTATTTTATGACCATTTTAGAATATGTTTAAGAATATTCATGTTTCTTTGAAAAGGAAAACATTTTTCTTTTATTTTTCATGATATAATATATATTTTTAATGACATATTTGAGTGAATATATAGTGTAAATAAATATTACGTAAATTCATTTATATTGCTTAGGTATAATTACATAATGAAACACAAATAAATAATGGAAGTAAATTGTAGTTACTACTAACATTTGGTTTAAATAGATATATTATGATCAACTCAAAATAAAGCATGTAGGCTAATTTATGAATAGTAATAATAAATATCATTAAACGCAATGTGAACAAAAATGATTTTATTTTCGTCCTTATAACTTTTCTAAAACTAATTTTGAACTCCTAAAAGCTTCTACTATACGGTAGAACTGTAACAGAATTTCGAGCTTTGAAGTCTTGATTATCATTTTTATTTCTAAAATAACAATTCAGATTATTAATACATCGACGTTTTTAAGGTTTCTCAGATGTCACAAAATGTACCATTTTCTAAAAGAACTTTCCATTGAAAATAAGACATTTATGTGTTACTAAGCAAGAAACTCAAATGCCGCAAAGATTTATTCAGACAAATATTAATGCTCAAAAAGTAAAAGAGCGCATTTATCATTGTTGTTCTACAGAGGGTAGCATAGAGGGTTTTCTCAGAAGTGATTCGGAGAAATTTTGGATGAGATAAATGCTATACCAGGAGAATATCAATCATTTCCATGTTGAAATGAATCGATTTGAATTTGTTATTTATACAAAATTCTTTTAAACCTCCAAATGTGTTTGGAATAATTTAATGAGTTAAAAATATTTTTTAAATCGTATTATAGCATTAAGATTATTTCAATAAAAAATAATTTTATGTTCTTCTACATACAGTGTGTGTCAGATGGTTGAATTAATACATTAATAATGATATAGATATGTTAGTAATATAATAATTAAATGAAACATTCTGTTTTCATTTATAAAAACCCAGTAAGTGGGAATACTCTTCTATTAAAACACTTATTCTGGTTGAAGTACAAAATAATTCATATTAATTAATATTAATAATTATTTCTGTTTATTCCAATAAAATCAGAAAAATCAGAATAATATTTTATTGTCTTAAAAAGTACTTATTGGATTAATAATTTCAATTCAATGATAGAATTCATATATTTGTTAGTTAAATGCTTAGAAAAGAGAAACAAATTATGTGTGCAAGACATCTAATTTATTTGGCTTAAAATCTATCATTCTCAATATGTGTATGTTCTACAAATCTATGAGATACAACGTTACTTCTCTGTATCACCAGACATTAACTTTAAAGGGGATTCAAGCAAATTTGAACATCAGAACTTATTAAAATCAGTGGAGTTTAACTCATACACACACGCATTGTTAATGTAAGAAAGAAATATATTAATGAAAAAATATGCATTTATTTTTAAGCAAAATATTTTCTTAGATAATATTGGTAGTTTCTATTCTTTATTGTCTTCAAATGAGTTTTTTAGGATCTTGTTAAAATTAAATTAAGTGAATTTACTCACGTTATAAATACGTTACCTTAAATATGAGTTATTTACAGTCACAAATGTAATCACATTTTTAACGAATACGTATTTTCTTATTTCTTCATAAGTAATTGGTTTTAAGTTTAATTATAATTGAACTAAAGTTATTGTAATAATTAACGGTAACACAAAATATAAGATCTATAAAATTTCAACATTACACAACTAATATCGCCAATTAATTTGAATTGTCAATATAACGAAGATTTAAAAATTCCTCTACATTGCAATTGATATAGAAGTTTTGTAATAGTTTCTTTTAATGTCATGGATTAAACTTCAGAAAATGAAAACAAGCTAAATATGGAATATAAAATTATTGTGATATCTTTATTAATTATGCCATTTTTCATTATAAATACTTCAACTGAAATTTCAGTGTGGCCTTTTATATGTATTGCTCATAGCTTCAGAAATAAATTTCAAGGTATTAAATTTCAAACTTTTAATAATGTATTTAATAAATTTAAAGCTTTTTTACATTTATGGTTCAATAACATGTTTGCAACTAATCATAACTTTATTAAAATTATTTAAAAAATTAAATGCATTCATTAGCTGATTATATTTTATATTTTAGCTACGTTTGAAGTGTTAACAAAAATTCTACATTTTCTCATGTAATTGATTTTGTCAAAAAATACTAAACTGTAAACATTTTTTAAAGTTTTATTTACAAAGAATAAAAATAAAAATGTAAAAAATGAAACTGCAGTTCTGGTAAGGAAATTCAATTTAAAATATCTGCTTTCTGAAAATTTCGCTTATAAATTTAATTTTGGACTTGAACCTTATTCTCAATTAAAGAGTATACCCAAGTGATGGCTCATGAGCTGCAGATATCTTTAGGCGAATCAGGCTTCATTTCGATCGGTAATTCAAAATTAAACTAAGAACAGATATAAACTCTAGCTTTTTAAGATTTTCATTTTCTTTAATCAAAAATCACTAGAATATTTTTATTCAATTTCATTTCTCACTTGAAATTGAAATTTAGCTTTTCCGTTTTTATTAAATGTCATTCCACCTCCGCTTCATTATGTGTAAGATTTTTTCATACTTCTGAACGAAGTTTTTTTCCTTGAATAAAATTTAAAAGTTAGGAAAGTATTCACGTTTCTTTTCACAATTCACGGACTGATATTCCAAACAAAGGAGATTTTTTTGTACTAACGTTCTTTTTTCAAACATAGAACTCAAACATTACAATGTTGTTTAAATTTTATAAAAAATGCTAATTCTTTATATATTTGTGATTTTTATATTATACTTGCTTAAAGTTTACAGTGCCTGTTATTATGTTGATCTGAAAAATCAGAAAAAAGGACTTTTCTAGTTTGCAATAGCAAGAAGAATTACTTGAAGGAGAACATTTCTATGTATTTAGTAATATATATATATATATATATATATATATATATATATATATATATATATATATATATATATATATATATATATATATATATATATATATATATATATATAATATGCATTTTAACTTGTTGTCAGTGCGAATCTATTTACTAATTAAATAATTTGTCAAAGAACCTCTGAAATGTTTACTTGAAGCCAAATTTGTATGTTCAATATTCGTCTTAAATATGAATGTCTATGGATAATCAGAATGCACTTTAAAACTTTTGGTACCAACAAAAAATTATTGTAGAACAAAAATAACAATAATAAACAAAAAATATTAAATAAAACATGATATTAATTTTAAATATTTATTTTTGATACTAGATTTTTGTATTTTTTTAAGTAATAACAATTCATAATAATTTAAACTAAATTTACCTTTTATAATAATGCTATTTTAAATACGACAATAAATTTATACGATCAGTACGTTTTACACATTTCTGAACAATTTATAAGTTGCTTATTTTCAAGTTCTAAAAAAAGGAAAAAGTTTCGCTTGTAATTTTTATGAATTTATAGTATTTTAATTTGATGTATACAAATAATTTAATGATAAAGATAGTACTAAATTAAATTATCTCTTTATATCAGATCTATAATTTATAAGTAGGATTTTAAATACAATTAAATTTACAGAACATATTTTAAAATAATTGATACCTATTCAAAGAATTACTTCTCTCCCATAAATTATCGTGCTCTATATTAATTTCTTAAGGAACATTTCTATTGATTAAGTCAATTCAGTGCATGTTTACAAGTCTATTCCTTAAATTTCTTTTTAAAATACTCGTATGAACTCTTCAATATTTAAATTTTTTCATAAATTGGATTAATTTCATTTTCATTATTTTGTTTTTCTGAATCCAATCAAACATTGCTGCAACAGACGAAGTCGACGTGAAAGTGTTTCTAACAGAAAATATTATCAAAAGAATACAGGGAATATGTAAATCACCTATTACATTTGCGTTTTTATAATTTGTTACATTAGGAAAAGATTTGGTTTAAATATTCAGATGCACATATGCGAACATTTCCGGACAAAATTTGAAGCATAAATGAAATATTCAAGAAATACATAATCTTTATCATTATAGTATCAGTTACTTTTAGAATTTGAACTTCAATTCAACAGTGATGAGAAAATTATTAAACCAAATATTAATCATTACACATTATTAATATTAGAGTTTCTGTGAATTTAATACCAATAATGTGAGTGTTATCAAGATCAACAAGAGAGGAAATGTTATTAAGTAAAGTGATGCATTATTATACGTATTTTAAGATTTATTCTTGTATTTTAAATTTATCTTGATTTTCCATAGTTTAAGATGATTTTTTAGGGTAATTTGAAGCTCTGTGTGTGTGTGTGTGTGTGTGTCTGTGATGTGGAATTTCATATACACACAGATTAATTTACATATCGGTAAATTTAATCTTTCCATGAAATTTATATTTTGATATAATGTAAATTCTTTACGACTTAATACCATCAAGAAAATAATAAAATGTAGCATGACATGATGATAATATTTTTATAAGATTTTGATTATACTTCAGAAATAAAGTTCTGTCTTAATTTACATAATGAACTATTTATATAAATTTGTTTTGACTCCTTTTTTTTACTTTTTCTGCATTAAAAGGTATCAGGAGTTCATTTTATGCTTTCAAAGAAGTACATTTCTATAGACACCCATGTTTTTTTTCTCAGGATCTGAAAAATATCTCACCGCATAAGAAGATTTGAATATTATTAATGTTGAATATTTATTTAGGGTAAGTTAGCATAATTAATTATACTACAACAATACTACCACAATAATATAAAGAACCCTATTTATCTTTTCATGATTGTATTGTGTCCCAGAAAATAGTTTTGTATTGCAGAGTTTATTTTTCTCTCGCAACATCATTGTGTTGCAAAGTTAATTGATGACACGAAAATTATATTTTAATTAAATTTTTAAACTAAAGTTCTAATAATTTTTAAGTTTTTTATGATTCGAAAATTTTTTAGATTTTCCTAACGCTCCTATGAATTTTTGTCGGAATACCTTTTTAATTGGTTCTAGATCATAAAATTGAATAAAACTCACTAATTAAAATGCGTTTTATATTAATTTATGTTTACATATATTAAATCTCTTAACTAAAAGAAAAAAAGCATCATTTATTTGGAAAATGTGGAGCTTTATTTAATACTTAGTAAGAATAATATAGATATGTATATATATGGCTGGTATTTTTCCTAAATTAATGGCTATTTATGTATTTCCCATATAAATTTGTATCAACGAATTATAGCATTTTAAGATAATATAAATATGTTTTATTAATTTTTACGCACAGTTACTATTTAAAATATAGGGATAATATATAAATATTATATCGTACCTGACAAAATACTAAATAATGTAAGATTCAAAATTTTTGTCCAGATACCTTGAATTTTCCACTTAATAACCAGGAAAAAGTTATACATAGATGTCTTTTTATCGTTTAAAAGATGCTTTAAAGAATACACATATTTTTTTCGATTTCTTTATATCATAAATTAATTTTAAAGTAAATCGAATAATAACTGTTGATTTATACTTGATTTTTCAAGCTAAAACGGCTCAGTTTTTTTCAACTGCTTATTGCAAGCAGTATATATTTCATAACTCTATATTTTAATATTTATTTTTCATTCTTCTTTAGCCATTTTTTTAAGATTAACATAAATCATTTCCTAACAGCATATATCCACATATGTTTAAAGGTTGATCTGGTAAATTTTCTTTTACAAATTTATTAATTTTGTAAATATACTTGAAATGAAGCCTGAACGTATAGTGCTTAGTTCAGCAAGAAGCGTAGTTCATTACCAAGAAATAAAAAAGGTTATTTACCAGTAAAAAATATTTACTTTACATTAAAATTCATACTCTAGTTTAAATCCTTTTAGATGATTGAAACTTTAAATATATAAACAACACATTATCCAATAATCATTATGATATTTTACTGATAGGAATATAATTATTTCACTCTAGTCAGAAAATATTTTTATTGCTTTTTAAATGATTAAATACAAACGATTTTCTTTAGAAAATACAAAGAAGAGTTTTTCTAGTTAACTTACAGGAATTCATTAACATAAATATATTTATAACAATATCCACTTTATCATTTTATAAAATCGGAAAAATACAGACGCTAGACATTCAGAGTGCCTTATTTTTATATGTATTTTTTAGTAATAAAAATATATTATTATTACTTAGGTAATTTCCTTAGTAATAATAATTAGTAATAATCCTTAGGTAATTTCCTCAAAACTTGATTTAGTTACAAAGAAAAGTAAACCATACTTATTTATTTTAAGGATGTGAAATGCTCATTTCTTCAGACCATAAATTATTTACACAATGAACATTGGATTATCTGTGAAAAATTAATTTAGAATTTGATTTTGACAATCGTGAGATCTGTTAGATAAAAAAACTAAATTTATTACAAAAAGTTTAACTATTAGTTTTTGGAAGAAATATGATCAATAATATTTTCACTGAAGTTAGTTTTAATTTAACTTCAAATAAAATAGCGCATTTTTTTAAATATAAAAAAATATGTTTTTTTTCATAATGAAATATTCTGGTAATTATTTATTAATATTCTGATAAAATAAATAATTTCTTATACAGTGAATAAATGTATGTAACTGATCTGAATTTCAAATATTCGAAAGTAGTGATAAATATTTTTTTGTTTCATTATTTTATCCTAAACATTATTATTATGTTTATCATTAAAATCCCATGAAGTTAAATGCATGAATTTAATAGCTAAAATATATTTTAGTAAAACACGAATCTAATATTATGATGAATTTCTCATTGTATTTATTTCAATAATTTTACGAAATTTAATTTAATAGAAAATCATATTTGTGTAATTTAATATAAATGCATAAATATTTTTTAGAATTCATTAAGTGACTTTAATGTGAAAAAGTATTTCAAATCAAGATAAACTTAAATGTTGCATTTTTATTTATAGCAGATTTCAACAGTTTAATTTATCAATGAATTATCTTTTAACTTCAATTTCTTATTGAAATGTTGATTGGAATTTTATTACATGATAGGATTGATATTAAATTCAACTTATTTATGATTTTTTAGCAGATTGCAACAATTTTTTGTTTATAATAATATTCTGTTTTTCTTGTATAAGATTATATTTTATACAATTTTTATCTCTCATTCAATGTTAAACTTGCAAATCTTATTTAAATATATGAAAAATGAATTGTGGTATCATAAATATAAGTCTTTCCATTCTCTAAATCATCATAACTTATGATTTAAAAAATCTGTTTTTTTTTGATACTCAAAGAATACACCAAAGAAAAATTTTTAAGTCTTTCTTTATTAATAAATTGATATTTGGCGATTTTAATAGGCCCGTTTTGCAATATAGTTTATCACAATTACTTAATAAAGCACAAAGAGTTTTTGTGCTTTATGAATTTTTCACCAGATATCAACTAATTAGTTCACTTCAACGTGTAAAAGATGTTCCAAAGATTGTTTTAAATCATTATTAGGAAATAATATAATGATGCATTTCCTATTTTAGTCAATTTATAAATGATTTATTAATGTAAAAACTGATTTCATGACGGAAATTAATTTCCTTAAAAGTTTTTTTTTTTATTCCAGTTATTAAAATCTGTTTATGAAATATTATTATAAAAATATGTTCCATGTGCATGGAGCTAAGCTATTTCTCAAATTTATGGGTTTTAATTCTATTTGTTATGAAAACTGGAAAACTTTGTTTAACAAAAGTTATTCATTCACAAATAACGAAATAAGAAGTTAATACGGTTTTCCGCATTATTTTGTTTTAATTGCAACGTCTACCTTATATAAAGAAACTTATTTGCTTAGTTCTACTGAACCATTAGCCGAATTACACTATTTTTTCTAAAACATGATAAATAATTTACATTTGGGTTTTTTTTTCCAAATCTGAACCGCAATAGACTGTCTATCTCATGACAGAGACATTAAAGTTGGGGCTGGAAGGGGTTATTATGTGACTATAAAAACCCATTCTAGCTGATTTTTGTCAAACCATGAAATAATGAAGCGTGACGTAAGAGCGTATGTATCATAATGTTAAAACAAATAATTATTTATTCCAAATTATTCTTATAATATTGAAAATATGATTCAAATCATCAATCCAACATATATTACTAATGAGCAATGAAGTATCCAGGAAAATTTCCTGGTTGACCCAAAATACTTCTGTAAATACAGTTAGCTTTTTATCATCGAGTCTAATACAAGTTCATCAGGATGATATACTATAAATTAACTTTACATGCTATTTTTTATTACTCCAAAATCCAGTTACTGTGCTCTTCACATCATTGCAAATAGCTCTGAGTGGAATAAATGGTTTCCTAGCACTATACTGCGCATAATAACAAGTACTTTATTTATCTGAAGATAGTGTTATGATAAGCTTGTTTATCTAAGTTAAGATCTTCTAGTCTTCATTTATCTTTGACAAAGATAACTATTGGTGTCTAGAAAAATGCGCTCCAGAATTATCTCGTATCTTACGCAAGCAGAGAGGTAAGCAGAGAGCAAGCAGAGGCATGTTTCTTACGCAAGCAGAGAGATAATTCAGTTCAAAAACTTCCATTGCTTTTCTATTTGACTTTATAGTTGAGCCAACAGAAAAACGGTCTAAGTTAACCGTGGGAAAATTGTTCTTTCTTATTTTGGTATTCAGTATGCCAAAATCTATGGACATCATGACTGAAACCCCAGAATTTCTGATTTCATCTAACACATTAATAACAACTACAAACACATTCATGAAACATGTAGTTTCGGAGAAGTGAAAGCATATCAAACCGGGAGTGTTTGCTTGAAGTATCAGTAATATATGCATTACACTTTTGTATATTTCATTTGTATTCCTTATTTATTTTTTCTTAAAAATGATTACAAATAATGTTTATCTTTCTAAGTTGTGAATATGAAATACCAAATACTACATTTGATATAAAACTGATGGATTCAAATCACATTAATATATTTTTAGTGATAAAAAAGAATAACTAAATCACATATTATATAGTACTTCTAATATGTAAGTAAAGCCAAGATATTAAATTTAGAGGATTTCAGGTCCAGATGATGCAGTATTCCACTGACTAAGATTTTCAATGGAGCATATCTTGAAATCTCTTTATTAAACAACTTTATAAATTATTGTCATATTATCTTCATTTTTGATTTATCTTTGCTTTAAAGCGAGAAAAATTGTTAGAAAATGAAAGTATTATTTCATTAAATTTCGTATAATTACTAAAAGTTATTTTATAACTTTTCTCTCAAAAGTGTTAGAAATTATTTAAAATTTCTTATTCTATTTATAATAATTTTGCTAATTAATTACAGTGTATGTATTACCGGAAGTTATTCAAAGTCATTTAGTTTCTATTTGGAAAGTTATTATTCTCGTTACATGAAGGTAACTTATGCCTGATCTGACTGAAATTAGTTATGTTTTGAAAAACCCTTTATGTTTACTAATTGAGGTTAAGGAGCAAATAAAATAAATCACGTAACTCACATTATCTTCCAATGAAATAAACTTTTGGAATCTTCTCCTTAGTTTATGCATTATGAGAATCAGGTTTATAATTGCACATCCATCGTATGACTCATACAAGTGGCATCAAAACTACCCCTTGCATGCCAAAGGCAAAATAATCATGCTGACTTATAAAAATGTGAAATTATTTTTTAAAACATGCATTGATATAAGGATATAAGTATTAATTTTTACTATTTTATAAAAGGATTAGAACGAGGATATCATTAATTTATGAATAATTATTCGCGTTGATGTTGCAGAAATATTTTCTTGTCATTAGCATAAAATGGTTTGCCTTTTTGGAAAGTAATTTTTAATTTTTGGTTTTCTTTTTGCTTTGAACATTGTACAAAACAGAAATAGCTATTTTCTCAAATAAAGCCAAATTTATGGGTTCGATGATATGATATATATGCATAAATGGATTTTTATAGTTCCTCGAAAATCCATATACTCTGTCACTTTGAAAGTGTGTCTCAATTTCAATGCTAAAATCTGAACAGGCATCTGAAAGATTATATTATATTTATCATTAGTTTCTTAACTTAAAAAAACTAGAAATTATTTTTCTACTTTACATTTTCTTAAATATGTTGCAGTGTTTCACTACCGTGAATCATAAAATGTATTTCAGCCATTGTTATACAATGTCATATTTTCCCATTTTAATACAGGATCATCTCAGTGGTACATGCTCAGAGAAAGGAAATGAATGGGCCAAACTGGATATTTGAATTTCATGTTCCCTTAACTTAAATTACTTTTCTTTTGTTGAAGTTTTAAGAACATGATTTATCAGACAGAAAAAGTTTGAAAATAAAGATTACCATTTACGTACACACACAGATAACATCATTATACCCGGTAATGGGGGTGAACGATTCATGGTAAATGGAGAAAAAAGCAGCTTCTGTTGGTGCAAGACCTTGGACGCCCGAGGGAAGAAGTCTGACTTTGTCCTTTGCCTTTAGCTGGGTATAATGGAATGGCCTTCCCACCTTAGGTGACCCTGCCAGGAGAAAAAATCTCCAGACGTACTTCACCCATTCCACCCAGTGTCACCACCCTCGCCATGATGAGGCAGCATAATAGGACTTGAGGGCAAGACTTGGAGGATCCCACCTACTCATGACTGGTACGAACAAAACCATCCTGGGGCTGCCTTGGAGCTGAAGGACAATAGGAAATTGCAAACCACCATTACCAGGCTCATTACTGGACATACTCGCACCCTTACATTCCTTCAGGGTCAGAAAGTGTTCATGTGTGCCTCAGGTGTAATTTCCACCAAGCTTCTCCGGACCATCTGCTCTCCTGTCTGGGTTTGGAGAAGAGAGATCTTTTTGAAAACCCTGCGCTGGTTCGGGACTTTCTCTGGGCGAACGATCTACTGGACTTGGTCTAGATTGTACTAGATCAAGTGGAATAAGGAACAACAACAACAACATACCCGGTAATACCTACTCTCACCAGCCCTGTGGAGTTCAAGATTAAAAACACTAATTTTTGTTCACTTTTTAGATCAGAGCTAATAGATATTAAAAAAAGTTTGCAGTATGCTTGCAGGATCATTTCTAAGACATTTGGATCTTGACTGATAATCTCCCTTCTGTTCAACACCTCTCTAACTAGAATGCTGTTGGGAATGAAATGTGTCTAGATACTTTAAATCTACTTGACAGGTTTTCATCCAGTTATACCATACATTTTCAGTAGATTTCTTCACATGTTGGGGTTGAAGGAAATAAAAAATCCTACTCATTGGCCAGACTTACTGCTGAAGTGAATGTCAGCCCTTGTGTGATGCTCACCTTTTGCGAGATTTCTTCCCTGGCCAAAACATAATTGAATAGGCTTTCGAAAACACCTCCCAGCCACTCTTTGCATTTTCAAAATATCAGCAGGGATCTTCCAACTTAGATCGAGAACCCACCAAACTGTTTTTTCGCGCTTCTTGAGTGGCCACAGAAGACCCCTCATTTTTAAACAGGGTCAAAAATATATCTGGATTGTCATTGGTGCATAGTTGATATGGATTCCCCTGCTCATATTTTGGTGCGTTTAAATTTTAGCAAGGGCGAGTTCTACGGGACACTTATATTTTTTTTTAGACTTTTTGGATATTTTCGGATTTATTGGGATTGTGTAGCTCTGCTAGATACCCAGATTAGCTACAGCATGAGCAATATACTCAATAATCTTAAGCACATGTCACAATTAGACACTTCGAGAAGAAGAAGACAACTGAGGACGGACAACGTAGTGGTTGTTTATGTGTTTTCTATATGTTCCATCAGATCTTTTGATGGAACGTATAGGAAACATATAAAGAATTACTCCATTGAGACCTACAAAAATTGAGTGCTTAAACAGGAATGTTTTTCACCACAAGTCTCTTCTTACATGCATCTTTTTTCATTTCAATTTGCAAGCAATTAATACTAATTTTTCATGGATTACTGAGTATATTTCACAAAATAAATCGTAATACATGCTTACTTTCAATTTCCGTCAAGAAAGTAAGCAGACAATTTCGTCCGAGAGTGTCCGATGACGTCATAAGCAAATATCTAATTGCTTATCCCGTTTTTATGGGAGTTGAAATGAATAACATGGTGATAATTTAAAAGTTAACTCTTGTAACATATTTATTCACCTCCAAATTATCACTGTTAAACATTTGTTTTCTTCTACTTACTACTATTCTTTCTATTATATTAATAGTCTCACTGTTCATAAAAGTTTCTACATTTTCAGCAATCAAATATTCTTTGCAATATAAAGTTCTTAGCATTTTTTTCTAATTTCTCTATTCTTATTCTACATTCTTAGCCTTTTTTTAATACAAAGAATTCATCTTCTCAATTGTAGGCAGAATCTATAAATAATAATTTTATACGAATAAAAAATAAAAATTTTACTTTTTATTAAGTGAAATTTTACTTTATTAAAAATGCAATTAAATAACGAAAATAAATAAATAATTTAAAAGATATCAGTATTATTAATTTGACTATACTAAATTTTACTTGCTAATAAAAAATCTTCTCTTTTTAATATTAAAATAATGCTTACATTGCTCATTAGATGCTAGTGTTTTTTAAAGCTAGCATCTAACATAATTACAAGAACATTTTTTTGCAACCATTTAAATTCTTTACATATTAAACTCAGCAATTTCTACAACTACAGACTAAGATTTAAATTTTATAACTCATTCTAGAAAAATAATTTTATATCGAATAATAAAACACTACTCTACATTTTGAGACAAAAAAATCAATTTTATCTTTCGATAATTTATGCCATATTATTCAAACATAATAAGAACTTTATATATAGTTTTAAAAAATGTGCTCATAAAAGTATGAAAAAGGCCTTTACAAAATATTCCATTTCAATGGTAAAATTATAAAAAAGGAATAAATGATATGGTTAAAACGAATAAAGTGTAATTACTCAAAATATAATCTGATTTAGCATTAGTTTGCTTACAAAATATTATTAGGAAAACATCCTATCTAAGAAAAGTTTCTTAGAAAAACTAATTATATTTATTTAGTCACACACATATAAATAAATATAAATATTCTCAATATAAGTAATTTTACTTCAAGTATTCCAAGCAAATATAGTTATGTTAAAATTATTTCTTACGATTTCTAATTAAAATAAAAGAAATTTGAGTTTTTACAGCGCAAAATAATAAAATTCCATGTGTACCCGAAAAGATAAAAAAATATATTATATTGTAAAATAGATCTTTAGATAGTATAACAAAAATATGCCCAAGTTCTGAGTACTTATAGATCAAAGAACACGTTAATTAGTATCTCTAATAGTCACCATTACGATATTTTGTTGCAAATAAAGAATGCCAAATGACATCTCAAACGAAGAAGTTTCTTGAACAAAACTACCTTAATTAAATGACGTAAAATGTTAATTTCTGCAACAAATCTCTTCAGATGCAAACAAAGACGACAAATTCGTGTATTGAAGGAAGGCTTCTAAAAAGCTTTCACGACAGTTCCATTAGCGGCGTACTTGTATAATTCAAGACCTTTAACTTTATTGAAATAATTATCTGGGTTGTTTAATTAATCAAAAAGCATCAGAAATAGAATACAAGAAATGCTACTTTAATTATATTTTCCATTATATTTTATTTTATTTAGTTGATACTTTTATGAATAGTTTAATTTTCATTCATGAATTTATAACAGGCAAAGTTTAATGAAAAGAGTAGAATGTATCAAGCTTATACATTTTATAAAGCATTTACTTCTTATTCTATAGGAAACATTTAATTTAATTATTTTGTGATACAATTATAGGCATAATGATGTTTTCAATCAAAATATTTATAAATTAATGACAAGCAATATGTTGTATAATGTATTTACTAGGCATATTTTACTAATATTTAAACACCAATCAGGATATATATTTCAACTGATTTCGAGTTGAAATATTTCTTTAATAATATTTGAGCTAATATTTGAATTATAATTACTGAAAATATAAAAATAAAAATGAACTTTATTGAATAATATTTTTAAATTCTATTCAAAATATTGTGAAACAAATAAAATTATTTAAACAGTAAATCTTTAAATTAAAAATACTTAATATAAATAAATTCATCTTGAATGCATGCTGTTCTTTCAATTTTCGAAATATTTTATTTTCTAATGGAAAAAAAAAATTAAATAGTTATATTTTCAAGATAAATATTACGGCATGGCTTTTAAATCTTGATGGATAATATAATCTTTATTAGAGATAAGTAGGAAAGATATTTACAGTAATTCTTAAATCAATATTGCCATTTCATTTCATTTCATGTAGTACATGAATATTTTATTATTTAAAGCACTAATTTTGGTGCTTGCAAAAAAATTAGAAAATATTTTTGTTTCACGTAAGTACTATGTACTACTCATTAATTATTGTATTTATCTATAATCATCGGTGTAAAATATTTTAGCAGCCCAATTCCTACAACTTTCTTGACTAGAATTTTTGAAATACATGTTCTTAAAACTAGAAAAAATAATTGATTATTTTAAAAAGATAATTAATGTTATTTTGTATTTGAATATTTTAAAATGCGCAAATAATTAATAACAATTTACTGAAATTTGTTACAGCTTGACCATATATTCCTTTATCTTAGTATTTAACTGTTTACACATTCATTTTAACTATTTATTAAGATAATAATTTAAAAATATTATTCCTTATTATTTCTTTTTTGTTTAAATAAATGTTTAGGAAATCTCACATTCTCTTGCTTAACAGTTTGAAAAAATATCACAATTTTGAAGCAAGAGGTTTCGTCATATATTACAATAGTAATTTACGGTGATATCAGAAAAAAATTATTTTAACTATTTTGCAAAAGATAAAAAATGAAAATTTATTCTTCAAATTTTAATTTTTATGTGCTAGTCACTATTAAAAGTAATTTAAATCAAATATTTAAATCAATTTCGCTATATGACTAATGAAGTCATTAAAATTTTAAAAGTTTAAATGATGACAAAAAGAGTTATTTTAATCACTTTTTTTCAATTTTAGAGTAAATCATTATTATGTTTATTCTTCAATCACACTAAGACATGTTTTTCCGACTTTACATGATAATAATTTTGATTCTAATTTCATTTAAAAATTGATATTGTGATTTTATTTTATTTATTTATTTTCTGATTTATAAATATACTGAATCACCTGAATGCATTTCATTTTTTTAATCATTTATCCTAAAATTAAAATATTTGAAAAATAGATTTTTATATTAAACATATTTTTGGAAACTCAAAGAAAAAATTCTACTAAAAATTGTAAAATATATTACACTTTCAGTGATTAATCTCTTACTATTTTGTGAAAAATAAGTTTTATAAATTGTGATAAATTGACTAAAATATATTACAATATTCTCTTTTGGCTAGAATATGTAGAATAAATAAATAAAATCATGAAATTGTATTATAAATGTACAATATCAAATAAGAGCATAAAAGTTACAAGAATACAACTTTGAAACAAAGAAGCAACATGCGCAAATGGAAAATTCCTTGTAACACACATAAGAAAAATATCAACTTTTTTTGTAGTTCAATATACAACCTTACGGAACTGTATATTATATTATAGATATTATCAGGTACATACAAGGAGGTATCCTGGAACAACAATTTAGATATTCAGTCTATGATAAGATTAATGCCTTTAACTAATTATTCACATTCTTTGCCACGTTTTTCAATCTGGTGTACATGAAAAAGTACTACAACAAGCAGAATTATAGAACATTTATTAACAAGGACGATGACTCCAGAAAGGAACAAGAGCATGCGGTGCTTTCGTTTGAAACGGGGATTCATAACAAAGCAGAAAGTCTGACTTCTTACCCAGTTTTACATCCATGGTTATTCGAGATTAAAACCCGAGCACATTTGGTAAGAGCCGATGGTCATACTACCATACAGGCTGGAGGACAATTATTCGTTTATTTTAGCAAATTAAACTTACTGTAAAAATCATAATTGTTTAGATAATGCGATTTTGAAATCTATTTTTTAGATTGATAGATTATAAAATTCTGCTATCTATTCATATCTATTTCTGCATTTAGATTTAAAGTGTTACTTTTAATAGGTGAAAGGAATTTTAAAATTTTTTAAATTTTTAGATATAACAAACAAATTTTGTAATTTATTAATTTAGGAAGCATAATGATATTATGATTAAATTAGTCTTTGAAAATGTACAATTTTGTGAATGTATGAAATAATTGGTTTCTTCAAATTCATATTACACATGAGATATGTTGAGTAAATATTTAACATTTTTACCTATACAAATATTACACACATATTTAAGCTGAAACTAACAGTAATTGAATTTAAAAACAGTATTTTTTGTGCGACTGTGCTTTAAAATGGATCAATAGAAAGATTTTGATTTTGAGAAATAAGTAATTTCCAACTACCATCTCCGACTGACAAATGGTAACGTGTCAATTCATTGGCAACAATTTCATTTGCTCAAAGATTTTAGGAATTTGCTGGCGAAGGTATCAATCAAATATTTCCTTATCAATTTAAGTTCTTACAGAACAAGTAACATGTAGAAGTTCATTATCTTATGCAAACCTAGCATTGAAAATCGTTGATCTAACGAAAAAAGAAATGAAACAGTTATTGTTCATAGTGACATAAATGAACAAGAAATTACCTAGACATGCATCCATCTGTACCTTACCCCTTTTGGTAATGCTGTGATAAGAGGATATATACGTTTGGCAATATACGTTTTCATGATGCCTCCAAATATGGTTGCGACCATCATAGTAGCGTAATTATAACTGTGATTTTTTGAAAATCAGGAATTATGCCATTCCTCAATTGTTAATACTATCACTGAAGACTCTTCTATCTTTGATGTACAGTTAAGATTTTCCAAAACCATGATCATCATCTGACAGCCCAAATTATTGTAAAAGCTGTTGAATTGTTCATATAGACATTTGTTGTCTTGCAAATTACCCCAGTTCATTGACTTAGATCTGATGTGATTATGGGATCTATAAGACTCTGGAAGTAACACATCTGTTTTTTTTTACTGCTAGGTGTTGTAGATCTCTGAGATCCAGCATGCCCGTCTGTATAATTATCTTGAAACTATGGATTTCGAATTTCCTCAAATAATCATGAGATCTGCAGCATTGCTTTGCAGCATCGTAATGCGATAAATTTCAATCCATAGCTACAATTCAAAGTAAGAAAGGTATTTCTAATTATAATTGTTTCTTATAAAAGGTATCTTAATATATATTCACCAAGCAAAAATGCTCAAATATAATTCGAATATAAGAAATCTGCTATGCAATTTTTTATTTTAATATCTTCAATTAATCTATTATGCAGGAATGGGTAAAAAACTAATCATTTTAATTTTACATTTTCCTATTGCTTAAATTGTTGAAGTGCAGCAAGTCACCTTATTTGTACAGCATTTTTAATGACATGAAGTGTAAAAAATGGCTAAATATGCTATAATACAGTCACTGCTTCGAATGTTGGTTTTTCAACGAAGGAAGTAGACATTTAGTTATTTTTAAAATCGTATTTTGTAAATAATTAAATCCTGAAGTTTAAGTTGCTTATAAATTTATGCTTCAAACAACTATTTTCAAATTTTTACATTCAAAATTTAAAGGTGAAACTTATATAATGGTAAAATGGAACTTTAATGTGAATAATTAGTTTTTAATGGAAAACGTGTTCACGCAATATTAACACGATTCTATTTAATTTATTATTTTTCAGAAGTTAAAAATAAATTGAATATTTAACAGAATGCGATAAATTGTTACTTTTGGAAGCAAATGTGAAGTTATGAAAAACATTTCATTGGAAGTGATTTTTTTAAGCTAATAGCAAAATATTTTTTAAAAAATCATACGTTTGAAAATTATTGGTCATTTCAAAATAAAAAGTTTTCTTAAGAATATTGAGAAAATTCTTAGAACATTTTACAATAACTATAGAAGGAAAAATGTAAAAATATAATTAGAAACAAGAAGTGGTGTATTACCTTAAAGTAAAATATTAATGCTCAAAAACTTCAGGAAAACAAATGACAGTTTCTGATTTATTATGTAATCGTGCAAATATTCAAATCATTTTAATATTTTTAAGCATAATTTAAAATTATTCAATAATTTTTTTACAAAATAAAAAATCATAAAATCATAACTGAAACATTCTTAGCAAAATAAAATAAATATAACCAGTTAATAATATCTGCTATAATTTGGATATGTATATTTAAAATTTAGAATAATATTTTTATTGATAACATGAAAGGGAGAAATCACACAGGATAATACAATGGAAAAAATATATTTCCCCTATTTAAATGTCATTATATATTTTTAAACTTACATAAACATTATACAAAAGGGATTATTTTTATTTTGAGAAATAAACTGCAGTTACTATTCTCATTGTTCAGTTGTATTTATACTAAATGAATATTCTATTCTTGGACATTTAAAATGTACACCACACTTTGTAAATTCTAGCACATCAAATATTTCAAAACAAGATTTAGTTATTACTATAGTTAAAAATATTTACAAAATAAACATACTTATAAATGCATAATGAGTTGTCAGATGGCTCAATATTAATTTTTAAATAAAAGCGTTTATTCTATATCATAGCTTTCGAAGATTCATATTTAATATAGATAGCTGTTTCAATTTTTTGTTGATATTTGTTACATTTAAATGTTTTCAAATAATGTGCAATGATTTTTATTTCTTATTAACAAAGCAATTTAAATAAATTACGATACAAAATATTCTAATGTTAAAAAACCTTTATGCATCTTTTTAAAAAAATAAATAATGTATTCTGAATATATATGTATATATATATATATATATATATATATATATATATATATATATATATATATATATATATATATATATATATATATATATATATATATATATATATTTTTTTTTTTTTTTTTTTTTTTTTTTCAGGAATTTCAACAGAAAAATAAGTATTGAGTGACATTTTGGTATTAACTTTTGAATTATTTTTTCTTTTCTAATTTTGTAACCAAATAAATTATTTAAAATTCCCTAATTTACAAAACCACTTAATATATTTTTGACTATAAAAAGTTAGTTACGTTAGCTTGGCAATAGAAATTTCATTTTAAATTGATAAAAAAAATGTCATTAAACAGTTGGTAATGATTTTTGAAACTTATAAAACTAGAAATACATCTATAAAAGAGAACTATTTTTATTTGCATTATTTATTATAAAAACTAAATGTAGAAAACTAAGACATCATCTCCACTTATTTAAATGAATGACTTCATTAATAGCTAAAATTAAAATAGTTGTTGAAAATATGAATATTAGGTTCTAATGAATTTATTATTCTGAGATTTTTATGGAGATTGTCCACCTTTGCTTGACAATTTGGAATTCGAATTCGTAATAACAACAAGTATTTCTTAAGAATAGGAAAATTTTGGTTTCAATGTGTATGAATATATATAATTAGGAAAATAATACAAGATTGAAAGATTCAAATTCTAACTCTATTTTTCCTAAAGATAGAACTTATGGGGTTTAATTAAAGTTGTTGAGTATAAATTCATCAAAATTTGAATTCAGTAAGTTTTGAAAGGTAATCCTATGCATAAATATTTAAATCTTGTTTTCATTTTTTTGAATGTGCAATCTATTAGATTCAGTTTAACAAAATATCAAAAACTTCCATGTTATTTATAAATAAATAGTTTTAGTTTTTCATATTAAAAATAATTGCTAGAAATATTTATTAAAATCTTCATTTTTACAAATTGTAAAATTGGATTTATATATTTAATTTTTAATATGTTTAGTCTTTATTTAAAATAGATACATTAATTATCAAAATATATTTTATAAGGATAAGTAAACTAATATTGGGTTTATACTATAAATTGTTTTTTTTTTTTTTTTTTGAAATACATTTACATAAAACTTTAAATATTTAAATTAGCATGGGTTATATGAAAGAATTCAACAAAATGATGTAAAATCTTATATCATTAAAAATTATTTTACACAAAGTACTTAAAAAGCTAAACTTATTCTTAAATTATAGATACTTTTGCGAATAAATAGTTTTTTCTTACATAAATGAAATATATAATATTAAGTTTAAAATTAAGGTGTTAGTTATTTTCTAATTAATAGTCTTACATTTTAATTTCTTTTAATAATATACAACTTACTTTTATATTAATTAAAATATATTTTATATTAAATTGTAAGAAATTAAAAGCATGTTTTCTTTAAAATATTTAAAGTGCATACAATTTTTTAGTTACAAAGATTGAAATTGAAAGTGATACATATACCTAACTTTGTTGTCAAATGACGAATCATATTATCAGACTTAAGAGGAACATATTAGTGAGAATTTTCATGTTTATGAAATTTATTTCAACACAGATATTTTGAATTATAAAATATCATACGAAAATTATAAAATGAATGGATAAAGGTGAAATTAACTTGGCAAAAGGACTATCAAAATAGAGCTACAGTCAAGGATAGAAAAGCTAGAAAATGCTGAAAATAACACGCCCCAGACTTTCATTCACTAGGTCATCTGGCACGTACCGAAAGTCGCAATATGAGCTTAAGGTCTTATAACAGGATGACTAGATGCTCTAGTAAGATCATAGTTCTCTCTCTGTGACACATTCTTATTTATTTTTTTATTTCTAACATAAGAGCATTCTTCCATTCTTCCATGTCGCCTTGAGATGATATATTTGAGAAAATCACTGCTATGTTTGCTTTTGCTTTTGAGGATTTACGTAGTTGACGGAGAATAATTTCTTTAGTGTTATCTAAATTTTTTTAAATTATTCAAAATTAAAAAAAATATGTACTCTGCATACTATTACTTGCAATTACTGTTAATGAATGAAGCAAAATTTATTATTAAGGTGAAATATTTACTTAAAATATCATAAATGCAATAGACTATTTTTCTTTATTACATTATACAATAAATGATATATTATTCTGTCACAGAAGTAACTTTTTAATATCTAATTAAATTAGATGCTATAATTTCAGGCCTTAACACAAAATCAAAAGAATTTTCTTTTCTGTACTTAAAATGAATTCTTAGACAAACATATATTTATTAGACTTAGAACATTGTTTTTTATTATCCTGTAAAGTTCATATTGTTATATATTAAGAATACTCTTTCTTTTCTAAGTTATAAAAGGTTTATTTGAATGTATAAACTATGCAAATGTTATACGAAGTTGCAAAAATCTATTATATGAATGTCAGCTAACCATATAAAATACTTTAATGATAAAAAAAACAATCTATGTATTAGAAAGAATTATCAATATGAAGAAAATGTATGTATTAAATTTAAATAATTTATTTTGACTCACACCTATACTTATTCGCGTGATATTTTACAAAATTAGTAATAATGATAGGCTTAATCTAACTCTTTAATTTATGAATTAAATAATATTATATACTGTATCACAAATAAATATTCAGTATCGTGTACTGAATGCCAATGATTTAGCAATAATTCAAGCAGTTTGTGTGTTAAAATGCATTTTAAACCTCAGATATCCATCAAATAGCTATTAAAACATACAGTAGTAGAACTATGATTAATGCAAACCTTGTGATAAAGAAAAATTAAGTTTAAAAACAATTTTCAAAAAAGTTATTTTATAAATTTTTATTAAAATTTGATGATATATTAACTTAAATAGAATTTAAGTCAAAAAAATTTGGAAATTATAATAAATAATCATAAAAATTATTAGTTTTGATTTTTAATTTGGCTACCTATAAATCTTTTTCCATATATTAAATATTATTGAAATATAGTCAGATAATACATCATGTAATATTTAACTCTTTCAAAAAAATTAACATAAGTGTAATGTCGAATAATTCAATCTTTTGAATTTAATGAAATATTTGAAATTTACTCATTAGCTTGGTTATCTGATTTATTAATTTGGATATCTTTTCAATATTTTTATATGAACTATGTGTTATTAAAATGTAGTCAAAAAACACAACATGTAATACATAATTCTTTCAAAAAAGAGAAATAGAAAAATAAATTTAATTTCTCACCAATAAACACATAAAATATTTGAAACTTACTTATTAATTTGGATAACTGATTTATAAATTGGGTATCTTTTCGATCCTTTTATACTCGTATGAACTGTGTATTACTAAAATATAATCAGAAAACACAAATGAAATGTTTGAAATTTGCTTTTAGAGTACATTCTTGAAAGTAGAAATTATGAAAACTGATTTGCAATCTATTCTTGTTTAATTCCAGGCATACAAGAAAATTTTATCACTTAAACATTTGTTTTAAATTATTTTCTGTTAAATTTTAATTTATTTTATAATTTATAATATGTTAGTAATCATCTAATCACACATATAATAAAGGAAATGAATAGCTAGTTTTTAAAATCATAAACTAACATTTAAAGTAAAATATAATGTAAAATTGATATTTTTCTTGCAATAATAATCTAACTAAAATCAAATAATAAATATTTGCGAATCCAGTTTTACAAACAAGAGGCCAAATATATTTAGAAATAAATGTTATTAACTCATATATTCAAAAGTATGACTGATTAAATAAACGGAATTTTTTTATAATTAAGTAAGATAATTACTGAAAATTCTGAAACAATTTAATTAAAAAAGTATAATTAGGATTAACGTAATAAATACAATTAATTAAAAGATATATGTATTAATAAGCTATACATTATTTAATTATTAAAGTCTGTTTTGTGCGCGTAATGAATGTTTGAAAAATATTAAATAATCTTAAATTTAATATTCTTTGAAGCACATTGATATATATATTTATATATATATATATATATATATATATATATATATATATATATATATATATATATATATATATATATATATATATATATATATATATATATATATATATATATATATATATATATATATATATATATATATTTGTAAAACAAAAAATTGAGGCAATTTGATGGTTTCTAATATAACTATTAAATTTAAAGTAAGGGATATTAAAATATCTAATTTAAATTTTTATTTGATTCAATTTTAAAGTATTGTCTAAAGTAATATATATTCAAATTTTATGTATTCAAAAATTTTTTTTATCTTTTTGAGAATAATAGTCGCAATAATTTGCTTATAAAAAATTTTGTCTTTAGAAAAGAATGCAAATTTAGTGCATAACATTTTAAATAAAGTTTCTGCTTTATTCAAATAACGAATGCAAATTAAGTAAGCTTGAAAACTGCTTGTTAAATGAATAAGGAAATATTGCATTTACATGAATTCCTTTTCAAAAGCATGACCTATTTTTCAATTTTTTACCATTTATTTCTTAAAGTATGTATTAAATATATTTTAGAAGATGAAAACAATGAAAGTTATTAAATCATAAATGTATATTAAATTTGTGTAAAATTTTTCAATTGGTTAAAAATTTGAATAAAACTAAAATTAAAAAGTAATCTATAAGCATTATGTGTTAGAAATAAAATTTGAATTTATATTCATAAATAAATAAATCAACAATAATTTACATTGTAAAACACCGCCAAATTTATTAATTTAAATCTTAGGGTATAATTTAAAATTATTGCGGTTTTAATTGAAAATAATGTAAATAATTTTAAATAATAATAATCCGCACAATTCGAAACAAAACGTATAATTTTTTTAATATTTTGTATATTATACTTTGTGTGGATTTAAACACACAGAGCTAGTTTTTAGAAAGTAAAAATTATTCAAATATTAATTTGTTAATTAAGCTGCACAGTAATGAAAATTCAAAGCCATCAATGATAATTATAAAAATATGTAAACTGTAGGATATACAGTGTACGGAACTATATAAATAATAAGAAATGCTTCTCAATCTGAGATAGATGAAGTGATTCATAAGGGAAGAAATCAGCGGAATTATCAACATAATTGTGCTGTTTTATCAATAAGAATAATCTTGCAAAATAAGTTTCTCTTCTAGATCGGTATTGAAGGAGCCAAGGTACAAAAGATTAAGGCTTTTTTGGCATACAGATGAGTATATCCAGGGTATAGTCATCAGACTGAGAAGAGAGACTTTATTGATTTGCCGAATCAGAGGGGATATAGGCACTTATATGAAACTAATGTACACCAGTTGTGGCAAAGGTGGTTGAAAGAAGGGAACGTGATGTGTTCTAGGATTGACGATGCTGCTAGAAAAACGTCAGAACATGTAGAATGAAACTTTTGCTTTGGTTACCATACAGATTATTTCCGTTCATAATCTGAAACAAAAGCAAGATATATTTGAGGGTGTTATATCGAGCAGGAACATAATTCAACAAGTGCCATTTGAAACACTCCATTCATTACTTCTTACAAGAAGGTTACTAGCGAGTCCTTATTAGCACAGATGCATTTGTTTGTCAGGATGTGGAAATAAGACCTACCATTGCAGTCATGGTTAAACGATATTTGGAAGGAGTACTCTCTCCAATAACGCTACTCTTTCTCCTGATTATGACAAAAGCCATTGATCAAGTATAAACGTGCAAGTTATCAGAAAGCCATTGGATGCGTGTCTGGCCAGATCTCTTACCAATCGAAAGTCTTTTGGATGTGATTGTATGCTATTTTCATAGATTTCTACCACGTGTTTAAAAGATGAACTGAGGCGAAGTGTCGATAAAATATAGACAGCTATATATCTCAGGTTTATTTCTTTAACAAGGTAGCCGATATTTTACTTTCGAGTCAGAGCCAGAAACTAACCCATAGAAATCATAAATAATTTTTACTGAGCTGAGTTGAAATCTGAAACATTTCTAAGTAAATATTCAAGTATGTGTACTTATGCTTTTACTTTTTATTGTTATTCGGATAATAAAAGACAATTTTAAGTGAATTTAAATTACGTAAAATATGCATTTTTAAACTAAATATTTAGCTAAGAGAATATTAAGATTTTAAAAAGAAAGTTTAGGTCTATGATGCTAATAATCATATAGATAAAAAATTACAATACATATTAAAAAAATACTAATTAATTCGTAAAAAATTGTAGAAAAAATAAAACTTATGTGTTTATAAATAACATATTTAATAATTTAACCCAAACAAATTATTATAAATTATTAATAAATTTATTATTACTAATTATTAATAAATTTTAACTGAAGAATAATGTATTCCTTGTTTTTTAAATAAAGGTTTTAGAAAATATTGATTAAACTAAATAATTTCAAATATGAATAACTTAACTTTGCTTCATTTTTTCAAATTCACGCATTTACAACAAAAAACATTTCAGTTTTATTACAAACATAATAAAATTGAAATGAGGTTCCTCATATTAAAATATTTCCAAACCAAGTAAAAAAATTATTCCTTAGATAGTTTGTGTCATAATATCTATTTTAAACGAAATCTAGATTTTATACACTTGCATAAGTATTTTAAGTTTTTTTTAAGGAATAAATATTTTATCAACCTCTACATTTATTCGAATTTCAAATATTATCCGCAAAAAAGAAAACAGTATAATAAAACATTTTAGTAAATAAAATATATTAATGAGTTATTATTTGGATGCATAAGAAAGTTGAAACATGCAATATGAATTTTGTTAAACAATCAACCAATTCCTAGCTTTAGAATAAATTATAAAGAAATGTAATGCAGATTCTCTTTTCAAATTTATTTATTTATTACTTAAGAAAAGTAAAGCCCTTTATATTATCGGTTTAGAAGTATACTTCTATAGTTAATCATTGTTTGAAAGTATCACATAGGAAGTCTTCTCACAGTCAACGTTATTAATAATTTCATTTGGAACAGGTGAAAATATCTAGAAGAATTTTGGATAAAACTGGAATTGGTGAATTTGGTTAGATTAGAGTTACAATCTATAGGAAAAAACAAACTAATTGAATGTAGCGTACATTTCTTAAGGTTTAATGAAACAAAAATAAGCCACATTGACGTCTTAAGAAAATGATAGCTTATAGTATTTACTCAACTAATTTTACCTTTCAATTTCTAATTACTAGACAATGTATTTTAGATAAATTTAGCGTTTGATAACACTAGATTCTGAAGTTATGAGTATGAGGCCAAATTGTGCATCACGTTGGAAAATATGATAAGACTCGAATGAGACTAGGCATTTTTACTAAGTGCATGGATTGTCAGATAAAATGAAATTTTATAAGTCAGACAGAATTGACTAAAACTAGGGAGTGAATTGAATGCACTTTGTATACTTCTATTACACATGGGTGTTGTATGTTAATAGTTTTAGTTCATGAAATTCGTACTTCATCACTTAAAAGGATAATTTAATATGTATGTGAATGTAACGCACAATTTCATGATTCTGATGTCGATCTTTCCAATAACCCCTCGGAATCCATAAAGCAAATCCAGTTCTTGTGAATGAGCGTTTTCTGGTATCATTTTAGGTTACGGAAAGAGTGAGCAGATCACAAAAGTAATTTTCTTTTTATGGTTTTCAAAATTTATTGCATTCTCGCATCTTTCTGCTGAAAACCTCCTTTTTGTTCAAGATGCCCATTCCTTACATTCTAAAGTTTTTTTTAATATAATAAAATATGAATTTTTTTTTTAAATTTTTTTTTAAAATTTTTTTAAAAATTTTTTTAAATTTTTTTTTTTTTTTTTTTTTCAAATTAAGGAACAGAAAACTAAGTGATCATATTTTTCTTTTTTCTCATAGGAAGAACTAACTACATCTGTTCGATATGTCTTTAATGACACTTTTCAACATTTTACACTAAAAAGAAATCAGGAAGTGTCAAATTGCCACTCTGGTCATACTGATTTAAACACTGAAACAAAATATTTGAGATCATATGAAGGTCATAAGAAATAGACAAAGTTAAATTTTTTGTAATTAATTGTATGCCACTGCACAAAACTTGACCAAAGTTTATATTATTTTCTTAACTGTACAGGGTGGACCCCTGAAGCCTAAAGCAATGCAGAGGAACGTGATCAGAATTTTACTGACAACTTTTGTCTCGATATGAAATATGATCACGTAACATAATTTTTTATAAGATATAAATATATTAAATGTATATATTAAACATATGTTGTCTGATTTTAAAACCCTTGTGCGTTCCTCAGTATAAAAGGGTCATTGTACTAAACGGTTACTGTGAATATTTCAACAGAAAATTACGCATTCATCATTATTTCGATATAGATCAGTGATTGCATTTTTCTGAAAATAATTATTTTATCCTTCAAAGAACAGTTCCACATTAAAAATATTTATTTTTAATAAAAAAGTAATTTATAGTTTAATACAAAGTGAAGAAATTTATTTTACTTAAAAGCCTAATAAAAGAAGGCACTACTGTGGCTGTTTTTTTTCTCTTCATTTATTCTAGAAATTTACAAAAAAGAATTAACATTCTAGAAATTTTTAAAACGTAAAAATGATTTTATACGTATAATTTTGATTTTCCCTGCAACATAGGTAAAATATAGGGAATTTTCGACGTCTTTATGAGTTAATTTTATTTTTATTGAGCAAAAGTTCGTTTTTACAGTTTGAAACATACAATAAAAAATAAACATAACCTTTTGTGTACCTGCAAGGACATACTTACAACAAAATCATTTTAATGTCAAAAATATTCTTTGAAATAATTAGTTTACCTAAGAATTTGGTGCTTGAGTTCGTGAAATCCACAAAATGTCAGGAAGAGAAATTTCATATTGGGCTTTAACCAAAAAATATTATATTGGAAGATAATTAATTATTTTTATTTAATGATGAAATTTTTTGCCATTTACAATAATAGAGGAGGATGATCATCTTTCAACAGTTGTGTATGCTTAGTTAACCAGCATAATCTGAATCTTATTAAATGTTTATTAGATATCATCTTTTAACCTAAAGTCTGATTTATGTGATTTATTTAATTTTGGGGTAAAATAAATTGCTTAGAATCATCACTTATTTCTGATTCGTGCTAGATCTCCACGAATATAAATGACTTCTTACTACCCACTTATTTTGATTTACATTCAAGTTTAAATGATTTTTTAGTGAATAAAGTTATAAAACTATAACGTATATAGTATACACGCAAATAGTACATTCAGATAAAGAAAATTACTGAAAAGCCTTAACTAAAATGAGAAATTTGCTTGATAAAACTGTTGACAAATAAGAATTTTTTACAACAGTGCTTTACATTTATAACTATTTTCGACCCTTAATCTAACAATAATCAGCACAAGTCTTTTGGATACTGATCAGCAATTTTAGACAATAATGCAAATGAATACAGTAATTACATTTGAAAATTTCAAAAAAATTTGCAAAATTCCCTCTATTTCCTTATAAAAAACAATAAAGCATCTTATGTCGTAAAACAAATTTGCTTGTAAAATGTTTACATATAACATGTATCAAAATTTAAAATAATAATGACTTATTATTGAATATTTTGCAAAATGAGACCTTCTTTAAATAAAGTACATTATTTTATGAGTACATATTAAGCTTATTTATTTAAATTCTTTAGCTTTTTATTTTTATTCAAATTAAATAGCAAAACATTTTTACTTCCATATAACAGGAATAGAACGATTTTGTTTTACTATTTTATATTAATTATTCTCAGTCAACGGATAGCAAAAAATACATGTTCTTATTTAAGATAAGAATGGTTAAATTAATAAGTAATATTTTCTTAAACATTTGTTTTGTCTTATCGGACATGTAAGTTTTATTTCAAGTTCTAATAGTTAGTCTAATAGTAATATTTATAGCTACAGTTTTATTTAATAGTTGATATATTGCAACTTTAAATTTATTATTTTTACAGTAATCCACGTTATGGTTGATCACATAAAAACAAACATGACTGACAATTTCAATTCTAAATATTATATATAAGTTAATCTAATTGAACTATAATGAGATTAAAACTTATAGGAAGCATCATTATGTTCAAAAAATAACACCATATTCAGTATGGAAATAAGATTGGTTGATTAGTATTTTATTTTAAACAATATATGAGTTTAAATAATAAGGTATTGCAAACTTTTAATCATTGAAATTACAAATAATCAATTAGGGAAATCTTTAAATTTGTAATTCATATGAAATTTACAAGAATGGTTTTTCTTTCGTGAAAACTTTTTTTTTAAATGACTTGTTGAGCAAATGATAATTTAAGAAAAAAATTTTGGTCAGTAAAAATATTTATAAGATATGAAACGTTTGAAAATATCAATAAAAATGTGTACGCTATTAACACAAATTAATAATGAAGGCTTAAACATGAGTTATAATTACTTATTTTAAGTTATTTAAAGAGTATCAAAGGCTTAATAAAGAAGTAAAAAAATCTCAATTTTTGTAAAATCAATCCCAGGAATTTTATATGAATCGTTCACTCTCATGAAATTTAGACGAAACATACTTTATAACAATTTACACTAGTTATAAAACTTTCATTTAATATAATCTTCTAATAAAATCTTTTGAAAAAATTTGTTGATTTATAATTTCGTAGTTATGTAATTAACTACAATGAAACATTATATTAGCTATTTTATTAAAAAAATACATTAAATTGTAGGAAACATTTAAATTATTATTTGGATAATTTATTTCAGTAAATATATCTCAATCTATGAACCAAAATTCTTTCACAATTTCGAAGTATCACACCATTTAGAAAATGTTATAATTTTATGGGAGGATATCCATGAAAGTAAAAGAAATTATCGTACCTCACAGTTCCATTAAAACGATAATACTGCATTAGATATTTAAATATTTTTTCAACATGTGTTTCTTAGAACTGAAAAATATCTGAATGGTAAAAATATATAAGTTACTTAAATCACTAATAGAAATTAGGATTCAATTTTTTAACTTTAATTTTCTATTGTTTTTATGTACATAAAAATCTGCTTTATTTTCAATACATGCATGCATTTAACTCTCTGTTTTATTTAATAAATTAAATATACTTTTCATAATAATAAGGAGCAATTTAGTTAAAATGTTATAATTATTTTGAAATTATAATTATTAATCAAATGTATAACATTAATGTTTTCCAATCTTCAATTAAAATAAATGCTATATGCTGAATAACAATAAGTATGATCTTGTTCCAATTGCTTGATATAAATTTCAACTAATTATCCTTATATTCAAATTCTTACACATTTTCTTATTTACTCTCATATAGTTAAAGTGATTGTATTATTATGTTTTATGTGAAGAAAATAGTTTTAAAATAATAGCATTATGATTTATGAAATTTAATCTAAACAGTACTTTATTTTGTTTTCATTGGCTTTTTCATAAAACAAGCCTTAAATTTGAACAGTAGAATATAAAACTTGCAGAGCATTTTATGAAGATATCCCTGATAATTTTTGAGAGTATCAATTTTTTAGCTGATGCTTTCCCATTGAATTTAATTGCATTCTATAAATGTTGATAAATATATCTTTATTTTTTAAAGAGCTTATGTTTCAGCATCAAACATTTTGCATGCAATTTTCTCGAAATTTTATAAATTAATTATAGCCTATTATGAATAATCAATCACAATTTTATCTACAGTTTTTTATAATTTATGTTTTTTTAATAATTATTTACTATGGGAATACTTTTAAGTAATATGAAAATAATGTAAAGGAATGAAATTCCTCAAAATATTTTCAAGAATATATCATTGGTATTTTTACTACAGCATTTTATTTTGTTAAGGAGATACATGCTCTATTTATACCTTCTGATGTTTTTCTTTAGATGATAATTAACAATTTTTATTTTTAAGAATTTTGTTATAAATAGATCAACATATTAAACATAAATTATGATAAATTTTTTCTTACAAAAACTGGCTCAATTTAAAATTATTTTTATATAAAACAGAACATGCGTTTGGAGTAAATGCATAGAATTTTCAGTTATTGTTGTTTTTTATATAAGGATTATCAGTCATGTTTCAGATATAATATTTAGGTTTTAAGCTGTCAAAAATACTATATTGAAAAATTTTACAAACTTATTTCTGGTAATTTATTTCGATTAAATATAATAACCAACAGCCTATAACTAAAATATACAGTTTATTTAAAAATATATAATAAAAAACAGTCAATGAAAAATTAGGGAAAATGTTTTGTATTTTAATATGCGAAAATTTTAAAGCCTATATATAGACAACTTTAATCCTATCAATTCTAAAATATTTCTACTTTAACAGCTAATAAATAATTTAATTAGCTGTAAATTTTATAATAAAAAAGAAACAGAGTATTAAAATATATTTGTTTGAGACATTTTTACGAAATCAGCAATGAACAAAATCTGTGATGCTTTATCGATGCCTATATTTTAAAACTTAATCAATATTCATAATTAACATGTCGATGAACATTCGAGAAAATAAGAAGATTAACGTGTTCATTATCTTCTTATTTTCTTGTTCATATGTTCATTATAAACGAATAATTTTAATTCTTAATTCTCTCTCTAGATTCATATGAATTTAATTGATTATAAAGATTCGTCTAGCTGCTGAGATTGCCATTTATGCAGAAAATATAAACGTAATTTATTTTTATTGGTTTAACAATAAGTTGAATCGAACGTATGACCTCCCATTCTTCAGGGTGTAAACTTGATGCCCTTTCGTGTGGTATGCATATCTTTTGATGTAAATGCTCAAGAATTTTCTGCATTTATAGAATTCAGCATGTGAGTAAGGCTCTTTATTTCATTAGTTCCTTACACTAGTTCCTAGCTGTTAGGTCGTCTACGATGGGGCATCAAAAGAAAAACAGCTTAATAACCAAATAGTTTCACATAGTAATCAGATTCAATAGTCATATTTCTTTTATTCTATCAAGCAAAAGAATAACGTAATAATTAAATACTTATAAAAACATTATTTTCTTAAATTAAGTATTGAATAGAATTTTTAAACTATATATATATCATTATTTTATTTAATTGTTCTGCTTAAGGTAAAAATTAAATAGCAAAAATTGAAGTACACAGTTACACAATAATATATATATAAATTAGAATTTTATATAACTGAATAATTTTTATGATTTAAAGTTTATCCCATAAAGTCTGTGCTTAATTAATCTTAAAATTTGTCATATTTATTTGAGGTGCGCACTACAGGAATATTAGAGGGATGTAATTTCATATTGCAACTGATCAAGTAACTTTAAATATCCCTATTTATAAAAATTGCTATAAGTAATATTTTTTCAAATTAAATTAAAATTTATGATTTCAGAACCAAGTATTATTTTTCCGAGAAACCTCATTATCCATATTGTCATATTTTTAATTAGCCACCAAGAATATTTGAAGTATTTTGACATAGAAATTAAAATTCATTATAAACTTTTTAAATGGGGCTTGTCATTGTGCTCTCAATAACTATAAACTACTATGCTTAATAATAATCTGATATAATAGCAATAAAATAAGTCAAAATAAAGTTAAAAAAAGCTCTATAAAATCTGCATAATTCAACTTGATAAGGCAATTAATATAAATGTGTACTTGAAGTATACAATAAAATACATTTTTTCAGGAAATATTCCTATTTAATTTGTTTACATAATTATAATTTAATTGAAAAGGGTAAATCAAGAATACTGTTAGAAAAAATGTATGATGAACTTAAAATATGCTAAAATATTAATTTTTAAGAGTTCAAATTTTAACATTCCTTAAGTTTGCTTCATTTGTCTTAATTCACACAAATATTTATGAATGAGATGCATTTCTGCAAATGGGATATTTAATAAAAGTTTAAATGAAACTCATAGCATATGAATGTTGTGAAGAGTTGGAATCTTAAAACGTTTTTATTAATGAACCTAGAATTTGCTTGTGCATTCTAGTTAGAAATATATGTTCTGACTATAAGAAAATCAGAATAAAAATATATCAGACGCATTGCGTTCTATAGTAAATCTTACTACTGAATTCTTTGTACAGAAAAGACTTCTGTATTTGAGTTATGATGATGTAGATATTTTCAAAAGTATTAGTAATTTAATCCGTAAGCTCCAGAACTTCACTTGAAGTGAAGTTTTTATAAGTTAGACAGAGAGAAAGTTTTTTTCTTTTGTATCTAACTTTTTAAATTTAATAACATCTATCGCTCATGTCAAATGCACTCGTCATATTTATTACCTGATTAATATATAGCAAGCCAAAAATTATATTTTTCAACTTATGTATATATTTTATATTTTACTATATAAAAATTTTATTCTTTGCCTACATAAAAATATTAGAAAAGGAAATGTAATTTCTAATAAAATATTTTTTAATTTTGTTTTTGAATATTTTTTTGATTTTATTAATATTTTAAATTTTTATTAAGAAATAATACTTTATTTCTATCTTTAAATGCTAATATCATCAAAAGATATTATTTAAACGTAACCATTGTCTAAAATTAATATATACATACATATATATATATATATATATATATATATATATATATATATATATATATATATATATATATATATATATATATATATATATGTATGTGTGTATGTGTATGTATAAATACATCAATAGGTTGAAAAATAGCTTCCAAATTACTTAAAAACATTTAAAATGATCAAAACTCTCATACAGTGGTAAAGCACCATCCTGCATCTTTGTAAATAACTGTTATATAATGGATTCAATCATTGTCAGCATCTACTTATGGATGAATTCAGTCAAAGTTTTCTAAAATTGGTTTTTGTGCCAGAAATTCATGATGCTCTGAGTGAACTGATAAAGCAAGATATACAGGAGCTATATCATGAGATTGAGACATGTTTTGGCATTGATATGATAATCATCAAAATGACATCAAATGAACATCCAGCCAAAAGCAGTATTTGTTTGATTTGAATAGCGCTTAATGTGTCAAACGCTCAAAAAGGAGAGCCATGTTGATTGGTGTCACAAAATATTGAAAAAATATGTTCAAGATCTATCAAATGCTCTATATAACATATACACAAGTATCGAATCATGGACCTATGCATATGAGTCCGAAATGAAACAGAAATTGAAAGTATGTTTTTTCGAAGATGAACCAGATCCAACAAAATTTGTTTTCGGAAAAATAACATTAATGTTAACATTATCATATGTCTTTAACATTACCAACAATGTGTTGACAGTAAAGTTAAAGCAATGCAGGACAGTCAATTTGGAAGGACAAACAATTAATTTGCCAGAAGTCATTAGGAATTTTTAAAATTAAAGAAAAAAATCTAAAGAGGCAAACATTCTTGATCACGATTTTGCAATTTCTTACACATCAACTCAATAAAAGAATATTTGACCACCCAAAACGTTAAATTGATAGCTTATACAGTGCACAGCTTTGATTTTTCATAAATTGACATTTTTTCTTCTTTCACATCAAAAATAAATTACATGGTCAATGATTTTCGACACTCGAAGAAATGACTAATGCCTCCAAAACTTGTGTTTCAGAGATTCTCGATCGAAATAAAAAAAGTGGTTTGAAAACTGGTTCGAACCCATCAAAAAGTTTTTGATCTTCATGGGGAATGTTTGGAAAAACAATAAAATTATCTTCTGTCATAAATACTTTTTTTCTTTCTTAGTATAAAGGCATAAATAACAGATATCGTAAATATAGCATATATCACATACCAATTAAAAATTAAATTCATCATACGGAAAAAAGCTTGGAATTAGAATGATAAATTTAACTTAAGCAATTTAACATAGGTATTCATCAATTTTTCTTAACCTATAATATTTTGGAAAACAAAATGAAACCATTCTATTTAAATTATCATAATGAATATTTTCTCACTATCACATAAAAATATGTATCTATTCTCAATAACAAATTTAGTCAATTTAAACCAAGAAAGCAGTAAATGAATAGATAAGTTGATTTTATTGAAATTAGTCTTTAATTAAGTTTTACTTATATGATCCTGCTTATCAATACATTAATGCGTTGTTATTATGAAGAATTTAAAATATGAAAAACACACTTAACTTATTTCGCAGCAGTAGAATATTCGAACAAATTAATGAGTACAACTTACTTATTAGGTTGAATTTATATAAACTACTTTAGCAATAAAAGAATCACAAAATTCTCCAAAGACATGTTATTTCTAAAACAAGTTAAAATATCTGTTTATTAATTTAATTAAAATCGTTTGCTTAAATTTATAGTTTCAAAACTTTAACTTTGAATAAAAGTTCTAAATTTAACTTGGTTTTAAAAATAATTAATTAAATTGACAAATGTAAAATTGCATGTTTTCATTTATTTCCAGTAAATGTAAGAAATATGTTTCTATACAAATAAAAAGTTTTACAAGTCAATACATTTTTACTGTAATTTTATTGCTTTTTCTGAAGAGGACGTCTCTTTTATGTAAATATACATTACGGGAATCTGAAATATTTTTTATCTACACCCGATTCTTTACTGACAGTTTATTCTTGAATTTTGTTAAACTTTGCCAAAAGCAAACATGCTGCTTCAGAACTTTTATCTTATACTATTTTTATGCTTGAGATGTTAATATTACCTTATCAGAATTTTTATTAAAGTTTTAGTATTTTTCAACATGTAATAAAATAAATTTCGAAAAGTATTTCACACTAAAATAAATGAATGTTTTCAATGAGGACTCATAAGTAAAACTATCTTTTGATTAATATTTTGTACTATGGTATTAAAGTTGAGATCACGTAAATAAAAATATAATTTCTGAATAAATACCAACAAAATATTTTACCAGCATCTGTCTTATAAATGATTATTTAATGTGTAAAAACTTTGTAAATGTGTTTCTAGACTGCTAATAAAGCAAATTTATAAAATTGCTAATGAATTGTAAGTTTGTATTACACTAAATACTCTAGAAAATTTAAAAATTATATTTTGGAATATTTCATGTAACAAAGATCTAATTTGTAAAATCTTGAAATATTTTTCAAAAATTTCAATTTATTTTTTTAAGTATTTACTACATTTCATTGCTTTGACACAGACTGAAGCAAACATATTACTGATATTTTTATAATAATTATTCGTGTTTTAATACTATTCACTAAAAGTTTGAAACCATAACCAAAGACACTATTTTAAATTATCAACTATTTTAAAATGCATGATAATGTATATTTCCTTTTCATTTCTGAACATGCTTTGGTATGTTACTTTATGTGTCATATAAACTTTGCAATTTCATACACAGTTAATATTTGAAAAGATCAAATCATGAATTCTTCATGAAAAGATTGAATCCTGCAAAGATCAAATCCATAATAAAATGATACTTTGAATTTTAAAATTTGTTAAAATACAAGCTATTTTAATGATCGATTAAAAAAATCATGAATGCAATAAATGATGTACATGAATGCATTAGAATCGTTGAGCTTATGAGCAATCTTTTCAAACATAGTTAATGGATGCAAGTTATTTCAATAGGTGCAACTTCAAAAGTTATGAATATCATTCTATATTCCTACACAATAACACTTATATTGAATATAAAATCTATTGATAATATTTGTGCTTCTTTATACCATGTTTCTATTTACAGTATAATTTTCTAGTGTTTCAATAATTTAATGGTTTAATATTTTCAAGCAATAAATGTAGGTTTAAAATTTATAAACCAATTGAAAATGTCTCGTATATAAGACTTTTAATAATTTAAAAATATTTACAACAAAATTTGCATTATTTTTGCTGAATTCACTTCAGAATTTTAAAAGATGATTAATTTTTTCGTATCAAATTTTTCGAAAAAGTTTATGAATTTGAAATGAAAAACAAATTAAAAAGTATCGGTTTAAATAAAAAAAACATTATAAATCAACACAATAAAGCGTACAAAAATATTGGTGAAAAATATTTGCCCCGTAAAATCTAAATAATAATCACTCAAAGTCAGTTTTCATAAGTACATTTTCTCTCCTATCGTGTTTATCACAATAAAGGAAACGAAACAATTCGGAAGAAAATGTTTCCAAAGTTGTATGCTCGAAGCTATAAAAGAAAATTGTTTAAAGATAAACACACCTCGATTTATCTAATAATGGAGAGTTAATTAACTGAACAGAAGAAGTGCAAGATTAAGACAAATCCCAAGACTAAAGTGCAAATAACTGAATATATTTGAATTTTATTGCATAATTTATATATATATATATATATATATATATATATATATATATATATATATATATATATATATATATATATATATATATATATATATATATATATATATATATATATATATATATATATATATATATATATATATATATATATATATATATATATGTATATACATATATATAATTTTATATATTGTATCTTTACTATTTTCAGACGTGGAACCAAGTCTTCATGCATTAAAATTTTGAATCATGAATTTTAATTTCTGCAAAACTTTCTTAAAGTAAAAATTAAATTATAAAAAAAATTAATAAAAATTGTTGTTTGATTTGGTTTTATCTTTAGATATAAATATAGTAAATATTGATTACATATTCAAAATATATAAGATCAATCTTAATATGAAACACATTTTCTTTTTAAGCTTATCAATTAAATATCAATTATCAATACATGTGTCTCGTGCAAACAATTTTATTATTTAAAATTTTATCTACGCCCAAAATTTAACTAACTGAATGGATTTTTTTCTAAACATCAATGAAAGTTCAATTTATGAAATCAATGGTATTCAATTGAGCCATTTCTATTGAATGTTACAGAAGAAAAAAACAAATATTTGAGCTGTGACACATATCACATTTTATACTGTCTGGTATGCAAAATGTTGCACTTTGAATTAAGATAGTTAATCATGGGAAATTTACGACATTCAACAGCGGCGTCAGCTATTCAAAACATTATCATCGTAGAGCATATGCACATCAAGAGCTACTATATTGCCGCCTAAAAACTCTATGTAAAGAGAGATAATTTTGCCGATTTATTTTTTAAGTACGACAAATATATTTTTAGCTCTTTTGTAATCAGCTATTTAAATATGCCTTACATACATTCAGCGTTTTTCAACAATGTTTCTAAGTACGATAGAGGAAGAATAGTAGTCTTTAAAGACTACAAATTATCCTCCAGATAGATAAGTTATCGTGGTGAAGGTCAACAAACATTTGTGATGTGAATCTGTAATATCTTGATGCAGGAGGTAAAGGCGGACCGATGGGCTCGATTTCATCACCTCGCTGTGTGACGAAAAGCGTTTTATGATAATGACAATGATGGATCTTTCAGCTACATCAGCAGTAAATACAGCCTATTATGTATCATACAGTATGCATTCGTACCATTCAATATCGTTTACAGCTGAGAGAATGTAACAAGAAGTCCTTATTTTCATTTACATTTGGCCTAAAACACTAGCTACCACCACTAATGGGGCGATGAACAATGGACATGGACAAAAGAATGGATCGAAAATGTCTTTATTGATGAATCCAATTTCTGCCTGCAACAACACGATAGTGGGATTCTTGTATTTAGATACCTTTGTTAGGAATTGTTCCGTTAGACATTGTCACTGGAGTCCTACACCACTAAAGTAGTTAGAGTTTGTATTGGATTTCACTCTCGCATTCATCTAGTACTCATTGCTGATATGCTGGGCAATTATCACTAATACTCTGAGGTATTGGATTCATACTTTCAGCTCTTACTCTGTCAGTCAAACAAAGTAATGTTTATATTATATTACAACAACAAAAATAATGTTTGAATACAAGTGACACGTAAAGATTTTCTTTATTCGTCAGATCGAATGGCTTATTTGGCTTGATTGTTTTCCCGATCTATTCCTAATCAAAAACTTGTTGTCTATACTTCTAAATAAACTGGCCCGAAATATACCCCCACTTCTACATCAAATCAACTTTCACAATATATGGAAGCCTCATGAATAGATCCAAAGATTTTGTGACGATGCATGTGACAGTAGTTAAGACAAACGATAGCAACTACACCAACTACACAACTTTCATCATCATCCACATTTCACATTAAATTTTAACTTTTTTCATTTGATATTTGCAAAGCATGTTATTTGCTAAATAAGTTCTGCTGTGATATCTCAAATCTTTTATGATGTAGCATTTTAGATGGCCAGCAATGTATTTTAAAAATCTTCTCTGTTTCTAATATTTCTATTTGAAATTTCTATGATATTTCATATATTTGCATGTTGGTACAAATCTTTATTTTGAAAAAAATTCTTCTTACACGATAGCATGTTCATCCAATTTTATTGGTTGTTGGTAGTTTTGGAAAAAATAAAAAATATACATTTTTTATTTCACAAAATTTAAATTAAATAATTATGTAAGAGCAATGTTTCTAATATTTTTAATTTTGGAGGATGAATGCCTCGAATATATATTTAGTTAAAATAATCTACAGAAATAAATAATGATTTTACTTTGAATTTCGCAAAAGATGCATTATTAATAAAATAAATTATTAACTATTTATGAATTTTAAAAATATTTGAATTTTCAATTCAGAATACAATTAAGTATTTGCATAATATATTATTATTGTAATTGCTCATTAAAATTTATTTTTAAGAAACTGCTGAAAAATATTGACAAACACAATCGCAATTTTTATATAGGGAAAATTATCACTTTTGTTTCAACAGTAGTTCATAATTTTAAAATTTATAAGTGAACTTTAAGCAAATAATGGAAAATAAAAGAAAGTAAAAAGTGATCTTCATTTAATTCACATTTTAGCCTTCAATGATTAAGATAAAGGATTGCAGAAAATATCACCCAGCATTGTTAAATATTATTTTCAGAAAAAAATATGAACCTGTTGAAGTTTGCATTTTAAAAATTTCAAAAATTCTGATTTTTCATGCAATGAAATGCAATAAATTGTAATAAAAATTTATCTTGTCTCAAGTATCTAGTTGAATTTGACTGAACTTTTAGAAATTCTTCTTGACATAAGACATTCAGAAATTCAGGGATAATTATGTATTTTTGGCCTCTTCAGAGAAATGGTAGCATTTTTTCCTAAAATATGATAAGAAATTCTAGATTTAAACTATGGATATTAATGACACTTTTCTAAAATTTAACAAGTGTCAGATTTATATCGATTTATATTATACTATTAACTGTATCCAATTGTCATTAGAATTTTCAAGACATTTTCTTCTAAAGTTGGAATGTATTTGTAAGTATTGAAATGATCTGCAAAATAAAAATGAATTTTGACAAGTACAACATATTAAATTTTAGCAAAATTCAATTGAAATATGTAGAATATTGTACAAAAAAGATACACTTAAAAATGTCTATGACTTTCATGTCATACCATCCCTTATTTTTATTTCTAGATTTCTTGAATAAATATTAGTTTTCTAATCCAATTTTTGCAAATTAGTTGATAAAATATTTTTATTTAATAATCTCAAAGTAAGTCAAATAAAATTTTAAATGGCAAGAATTTTTAGTTTTAAATATATAGTGGGATTTTTTGTAAACATATTATCCTTGTAATTTTCAAATAATTTTAACCACTCTCTGATTACTAAAAGTTAATTTAGAATGTATTTGATCAAATTAAAGTAACTTAATATGTTGCTCAAAATACACTTTCTAAAGTTTATTTAATTTACCATGCTTAAAAGACTTTTAGAAAAGAATTTTTCACTCTTCTGTGAACTCAAATATATTTAATTGTTTCATCAATAACATTATGGGAAATAAGGCTTTAGGACATTATACTAATTAAAAAATATCCTTTAATGTTAAATAGATTTTAAAAATCCAGTTAATAAATTAATAATTCAATTCTTACTTATATCGTTTTCTCATATTTTGTGAATTGTTTGACTCAAAACTTTCATAAAAATTATTCGGATCGTCATTTTGTTAAGAACTAATATTTATTTATTAATATGTGGTACATAGAACATTTTAAACACTGTAAAAATTTTATCATCAATAAATAAATTCATTCAAAAATGCATATTGTTAATTTTGAGTAATATCAACATAAGTACTTTGATTTCTTTGAAATATTTAGTCAAAATATTAACGTAGGAAAAAAATTTATGGCTCATAATAAATTAAAAGAAAAATTTTCAAAATAATTGACAAACTCAATTTTAAACAGTCTAAGAGCATTTTCAATTTTTCTGTTAGTATTAGAAATCTGTAAAATGAATTGAGCTTTATAAATCTGAAAGATTCATTTACTTCATATTTTTTGTTTCTCTTTCTCTCTCTTTTTCTTTCTCTCTTTGTGTCTGTTGATAAAATAACTCAAAATGATTCTTTTAAATCAAATGATATTTGGTTTGATGTGGATTCTTTTATTCTACTTTTATTTACTGATATTTTAATATCGATTTCGCAAGAAAACAGCATTTTTAACTGAACAGAAAATTTAATTCTCAATAAAATCAACAAGTAAATATTCATGTATTTACTCACAATTTACATCATTTGATTATTTTTCACCGGAGGAAATCTTTAACGACAAATGCAAAAAAATTACTATATTGCTGGAATTACTAAAATTTACGACTTACATCTTTACTCTGCAACACTTTTATATACATTTTATTGTTTTTACATATATTTATCTGACGTTATATTATTTTACTTCTGATTGTGTTTGGGTATCAGTTTGTGCAGTTAAGGTTCACAGTATTTTATAAAGACATTTCTTCATCTATTCCTTACTCTTAACACTATGCATTTTGATGAAATGAAATGATGTGTATTGTAGTTGCTTATGTGTGTGTATTAAGTGTCTTTTCAACAAATTCAGAAATAGTATTGTACTTAGTTTATATTTTAAATGTTATTAGGTTTCAGTAAATTAATGAATTTCTAAGTTGTGCATATCAAACAATATCGTATGCATTCATATTTTGCGAAATAATGCTCAGTTTTTTTTCAATATAATTTTCCTAAAATTTAATAAATTGGGTAATTACACTCTTGAGGTTTTGTTTTTGTTTGAAATCCTTTACCATTTTTCTTATTTGTATTTTCCTAATTTATAGCAACATTTTGACATAAACCCATTTTTAAAATAATGATAGTTAGTAGCAATTGAGATAAATGTATTTAATAGTTATAATAATATAATTACAGATATTATGCCATGAAATTCACATATAAACGCAAAAATAGTATCGAATAAAACAACGTATACTATAAAGTTATGTGTCTTAGTGTATTACATTTATCATGGGAAACTGAATAGTTTTTTTTACAGAATTTTTTAAATTATTTAAAAATATTTCAGTTGCGGAAATTGTGCAATTACCCAATTAAATTTTCTTGATTTACTTATAATTTAAAATGTAAAATTTATACATTATGCACACGCATTTAATTATCTTATACATATGCGTGTGAATGTTTATATATACTAAAATAACCGTTAACATTTTCTTAACTTAATTTGCCAAAAATTATCTAAATTCTTTTGGCATAAAAATTGTTTATATAATTATAGAGACTTATAATAACATAAAACAACCTTCATAAAGTTGATAAACTCATATATTTAAAGGTATTATGAGAGAATATTTAAAATAAGATAAAATTTTATGGTAATTAAAGCAGTATTGAATATTTGTCTTACCTTGTATTCAGTTCAAGATTATAAATAAATTTTGCATTTAAAAATGTTATATTATTTAAAGTCTTTTGTAATATTTTTTCACCGTATAAATGTTTGTTGAAAACATGTCTGTATATTTAGATTGATTTGAGACTTCTACATTTATTCAACTATATCTAATAAGAAGTTTGCTGTATTTAATCTAATCAATTAACTTTAACTTACTTGATTACAGATAGAATTTGAATAAAACTATGGAGCAGAAAAGTACTACTCAAAATGCTCCAAATAAGAGCACTGTTTTCATCATAATAGACAAATCTTAAGATTATAGAAAAAGTTATATATATAGATAGATATAAATACATGTATAGGTAATAAAATATTAAAAATATTTTAGAGAAATTTCAATTTGCACGGGAAAAATTAATTATTTTGTTGCACTTTCTAAACACGTAACAGTTATTTTTTTATAAAAAAATGAGATTTTTAAAGTAACACCATGAATATTTAAGTTAAATTAATTCCATGAACATTCATTATTTCATCAGATTTAATGCATTATTTTTATTTAACCTTAAAATATTGTTTAAGATGTAAAGTTGTTTACTGGTGACATAATCATAATAAATTCATCAACATATCTAACTATCGGAAATATTTGAGAAATGCTAAAAGTACAAATAAAATTTTATTCCTTGAACGTGTGAGGGAAACCAAATACCTTCACTCACAATATTTGAATAATATACTGGTGAAAATTGTACGATTTATATGCATTTCTCTTCAATTGACGTGAAAATGCTTATGTAGATATTTAAGAATGAAATAAAAAAATTCTTTTGAACTCTGAAGGGAGAAATATGTTTTTTCACCCACCGTTTCTATGGAAATATCCTCCTATAACCACATAAATTTATTTTTTGACAAACAATTTTAGAAATTCTTAAAGTATTATATAACTTGATATAGGAAATTTACATTTAATTATTGATTATTTATATAAAATTGTAATGTTTTTTTACTATATTTAAAATAGCGGATCAATAAAAATTATGCACATATTTTAATAATTCCTAAATGCGTAAAAACATAGTTCTGAAAAACTTTTTGTATGCACTTAGAACTTAATGATCTAATATGTCATAGTAATTGTATTGATATCTGCGTTATACAGATCTAAATATCAAGAGAAAAGTACTGCTTTTTTGTATTTCCCTAATTTTGATTTCGCCCTAAAATTACCTTCCAAATATTTCTTAAATTTTACCTTCTAAGAATAAATATAGATTTGTAATTCAATGCAATGAAAATGTATCATAATTATGACCATTTTGGTATACGTGTGCTTTATTTTTATTTACAATAGAAACAATATGTTATAAACTTCTGTATATTTGTTGCATTATATTATTATTGCTTTTGTCTATTGATTTAAAACTTCAAGTATAAATAAACATTTCGGAGATTTGAGTTATTAACAAAAGATATAATTGAAACCTGAAGTGTTGTGTCCATCTCTCTAAAATACTGTACCAATGTAAACATATTTGATAAATGGAACATATTATGTTAAGAATATAGTGTTATTTAGATTTAAAAACCAACTCTAGTTTTAGTTTTTTTTTTACAATATAACCCAGCTTTTCTCTTTAGAAAGATAAGTTAAAGGATATAAATTAAATGGTTTTATTTTATCATAACCTCTTTTTTCTTATATCCTTGTAATATAATCGGCATGTAAATATGGTAGGCTAGTAATCAATAAAACTAGAATGAAACCTCACATAACGTTAACTTGGATTTTGTGCAATAAAAATATCTGTGGCAGCAACGATTATAATCTTATAAGTTTTCCGACTTTAACGGTTGTTTCTGAGTATCTAAATATTGTTATTAACACATGCAGTTATTGGTTTTTATAACCGTTAGTAAATTTAGTTCAATCTATGTATTTAAATAAGTATGCTTTTCATAATTTAAGATTACACAATCATCCAAGCAGACTAAACTTGGTTACTTATTATCTTATAAAATTCTTGTTGGATATTGAAAATGAAATCCTATGACTGCAGATCATGGTGTCAATTGGTGCTTTGTATGTTGTTGTTGGCTTATCCTCTTTAAAGATCTGACATTTGTCAAATTAACTCCATTAAATTGTTGACAGTCAGAAATTCAATGACTAGCAGGGGATTCAAGGATTAATCCTCCCGGGAAAGTCCCATGCAATGCAGAATATGTTTTGGTGAGGCTGGATGGTCACAGCACTTTTTACAAGCGTGATAAATGTTTGTATCACGTTCAAATGATAAACAATTTAGATGTCCACTTGAGAACCTGGCCAAAGCAGTCTGAGATTTTCGGTCATATTTTGCCTCTAGAAGAGTTCCAGGAGATGTTCCAGAGTACCATTGGTGTGTTGGTGGAATTTGCCAGATTGAATGAAGTCTAGATTTTTCATTAGAGAAAAGTTCCTGGTATGTAAGTGATGAAACAGTGGGTGTATTTTCCTCACTGCCTTCTTTGGCCAGTCGATCTGCGGTCTCATTGCCACTAATATTTACATGGGATGGAATATATTGGAGATGTACAATATGGTCTTGGGAGATAATTTTCAATTTCAGCAGAATAATTAAACTTGTTTCATAATTTATAGAAGACCAGTCACTGAGATGTTGCAGTGCACGGCGGCTGTCTGAACTCTGATGTCTACTCACTGCCATTAAGAATAATCATTTCATTTCTATTCATACACGAATTACTTTTCAAAATTATTCTCAATTATTTATAAAATTTTTTCATATTCTATTATTGTATATTACTCATTTAATAACGAACTTTCCAAATTCCTCTACATTAATGATCGATTCTTTCATCTAAGGTCTCTTCATTAGTGGTTTTGAAAGTTAAATATAAGTACCAAACTTAGGCAAAATATTCAGCATTGTTGAAAAATTCATCAAGATTTTCAATAGTGGTTTTGGTTTATTATTACTAAAAATTTTTCTTTTTTACAATATAAAATTAAATAGCAATAAATATTTCACCAAAAAACCAAATGCACTAAAAGAAATAATTTTTTATATTAAATGTTTATATTGGCGTGTGTCAACGTTTAAAAATCAAACATAACTCTTTTGGGAAAATTATTTTATAAATTTGAATAGTCAAATATTTAGGCAATTTTTTTATTTTATTAATATATATGTGTGTGTGCGTAAGCATACATTCATATAAATTTATATAGAATTTTATTAGCAAATGATACTTGATTTCTGTAGAACTCCATAATAAGGTATTTTTGTGTGGAATTAAAATTGTTCGCTTAGTATTTTTGTTTTCAATAATATATTAGCCGTCAATTTATTCAGTGTTTAAATATGTGCTCTTATCTACGAGCCTAATTATTCGAAAGTAGTTCGAAGTCATTAGTTAAAGATGGGGATTTATTTACTCGTGATCACTTAAGAGATGTTTCCAAAATCCCCTTCCAGTCAATTTTTCTAACGAGCAGAAAAAATTCTGATATCTCAACGAGGCATCATCGAGCTTATTTCGTTGTCTTTATTTTTTACGTTAAGCTTAAAATTAAACTTGTTTTATTTGATTCTTTTTAATTTTATTTAATTTTTTACTTCACTCTTGTACAGATAGAGAAAATTTATTATAATCAATTTGAATTGATAAAGTAAATGGTCAATACTCCAGAAACCGATGTCAGAAAAAAAAATTCCTACACTTCATTACTGAAGATTTAATTTTGTATGCATAAAAATTTTGAATTCTTTAAATTATTTTTATAATCTAAATTTAGGGAAATGCAATATGATATTTATTTTTTAAAGCCCAGCTACCTCTGACTTTCATTTTTAGCACACAGTATGGAACGGGATTGAAAGCAATTTATGTAGTTATTTGTTATCAATGGCCATAAAGTGATTGATTCTTCGTAATTTGGAAGCAGTGGCAAAGCACAAAATCTATAAAATTAACTTGACCTAAAAAGACATATTATTTCATATTGAAGACATTGTAAATATGTCTGTTTAATGTTCTCCGTCAACTATTCAATGACCTTCTATCATCTAATGGTGAGGACCACGATAGATTTTTGGTTAACATATGAATAAAACTTCTACCTTCCAGTCATGAGTAAAAACCCCTTTCCATAAAGACACCATGGCCATTTATTCATAAAATGGGAAATTTTCATTTAATTTTAAGAACAGCAAATATACTATGAGGTTATGCTTGAAAATTTGAGTGTTTTTTTTATTTAGAGAATATGATCTACTGTGTTAATTTTAAATAATATTTTTCTATTGCTTTTCAAAATAATTAATTTTTTTATAATATAATGAACATGTTTTTGTATCTTATAAATTTCATTCGTATAATTTCAAAGTGTTAATGCTTTATATTGCAAATAAAAAATATTAGTATTTGAAAATTATATAAATTTGTTTACAAAATATAAGTTTATTTGTTCTTGTCTACAGAGTGAAATTAAAAGATGATTTTTTGTAAAATAATAAAAGTTGTTTCATTTCTTTAAATTTAGCTTTGACTATTTTATTTTTAAATGTTTTCTGATTATCTTTACAGGTTTTAATTGAAAATATGAATATAGTATGTGCAGTTTTAATTTTTATTCATGAACTAATATTTTTATTAAAGTAGTGATTCATTTTCTTGAATGCTTACTTATTAATCACATATATCTTATTAGTAGTACAGAAATTATAATCATTAGCTTTCAAGATGTGTAATTGTCTTAGTTTAATATGATGTAATTTCTCATATAAAAGCATAAGGAAAAATAAAGCTTCGAAAATTTAATATGAAAATGTTCCGTAACAAAAAAGCAGAAAAATGAAGAAACATTATGTATTTTTATTATCGAAAAATTTGCATTTATATTTTTATACTGAAATTCTAAAACGAATATAAATTCCAGTCTTAATGAGCTGTTCTGCTATATAACTTGTAAAAAAAAAACAAGTAAGTTACGAAAAGTTTATCCTTTCTCACTATCCTAGAGATAAAATGAATAATCTCCATGAAGACACAATCATGTAATAGACAAAAAGATGCAAAAAACAATATCTACTAAATAATTACTGGGCCCAATCTTGCCATTGATGATAATATTTGCAAACCAAGTGCTATATTCCTGCTTAAGTATGGATCCATACTATGAATCATTAAAAACTCAAGACACTTAGCTAAAATTCAGCTTTATGCTCATTCAGGTCTTATGGGAATCTTACATTAATATTAAAAACTTCCGCAAACCATTGTTGTCAATCAGCATGACTATCCCGAGACTAGTACATATTGTTCATAGTGGATTTTCTCTTTTGCATTTAATTAGATTATCATCACCTTCGTGTATGGAGGAACTAAGACATTTGTTAACCTTTTTTTTACAAAAGCATCCATCAGACCGTATTTATTTATTCTGTGTTCAATTTTAACGGTGAAGCGATGTTTTGATGTCAATATGCGACCGGTATCATTAATATTCATGCCACATCATCTTGGGGCCAGTTTTGTACAAGTTGATATTGTACATGCCATGGGTGTGAGTATACTTTGCGGGAATGTCGTTAGCTGGATTAAAATTAAGTTTGATATAACTTACATATATATGAACTGTTCCTTGCATTTAATAAATTTTGACCAATATAATCATCAGACTCTTTAAAAATAGCAATAAATATAAAAAACATGGAAACATATTAAACATGTGATTGGTATTTAATTTATAAATCTACCTCAAAATTTTGCACATCTGGGACCACAACTGATGAATGTTTGACATAATATATTGCCAGGGGCACTAGGAATATTTATGAGATTAAATTTACCGGAACAGGCATATCAGCGAATGGTAGTTTCACCAACAGCTGATTTGAAAATTCCTGGTGCAAACTTCTAATACAGAAGAAGTGTATGATATTGAATTTTCAAATATTTCCTTATCTTTACAAAAACTCAACATATATGTAATCTCCAGAATAAGTCATTTTCGCTTTTTTTTTCTTTACAAAAGTGTGTACAACATAAAGTAATTTTAATAAAATATTTTTACATCTTAAATTAATTATTTTAAACTCATTAATAAATAAATTTTATTTTGTCTTCTTTTTAACAGTTTTATTTTTCCAAGCCTTATTTATTTAAAGTAATTATTCCATGACAAATGATCTCTGATGGTTTAAATTCAAGATTCATTTATTTACCATGGATTAGAAGAAGTTTACTGTGAAAATAAATTCTGTTAACTACTCATAAGCTATTTATTTGATTAACAAACACTATAAATAGTTTCAAGTGAAATAAGATTTATTTGAATATGTTTTTCTAAATTTAGAAACAATTATAAGATTTCTGTAAGCCATATGTTTTTAAATTTTTTTCTATTTATAACTTCATTTATCTTTTATTAAATAACATTCCATATGTTGAAGGCGATCTTTTTTATACTTTTCCAATGTTTGATTCATTATCCTTTATGCTTATTTTTACGAAGAAGATTTGCAATTTTAGTTAATAGAAACGCTAATTTTACGTCTAAAAAAGCTGCTGCAACTTTTTAAGCTTCTGTTCAAAATTTAAGAAATTTTTTGTTCCTCTGGAGAGCAAAATATGTGTTTGAGAATGTTTAAAAGTATACATAAAACATTAAATTTCCAAATACTTTCGGTGAAGTTTTTAATTCTGCATTATGAATTTAAGATCATTTTAATGTAAAATTTTATAAATATTTAATAAAGTTTTTTAAAAAACAAGATTAAATATAAGTAATGCATAATCATGTTTATCCAAGTTCGTAATGTCTATATATATTCAAGCATTTCGTAACAAATTACTTATCAAAAGTAGCTAAATAACTTTTTATAAATATCTAAATTAAAAAAACTTAACTTATCAGTTTTTAAGCATCTTTAATTTAATGCATGATTTTAAGTAATTTATTGAATTATTCAATACAGAAATTTTATAAGTTAATCATTGTCTTACATATGCATTGAATGTATAAAACGGAAATAAGAATCTGTACTTTTTGTTACTTTAACATTTAAAATTTATAGCAGTCTTTTAGCAACCTTTAATAGACATTACTCAATGTCATTAACTTAATATTATTTCATGTGCATTAAAAACTATTTTCGTTGTTAATATGAAAAGAACTAACAAATGAGTCAATAAATGTTTTGACTCATATAGCAAATAGAAACAAAAATAAATATTTAAAAAAATTAATAAAAATGTACTTTTGAAATTAATCTTCTTAAATATGTGTTATTAATTAATGTATTATTTATTTTAAGCTGCAAAAACTACAATGAAAAGAATTACATTTTACAAAATATTAATAATTTTGTAGATACGAGTACAATAAATAAGCTTTCATTCAAAATTTAATTTTCGTTAATAAGCAAAACTAAAAATAGAAAATCAATTGCTTGAAATTATTATTTTAAATTCAATTATTTGAAATTTATAATGTATTAAAACTACATTCCTATGCTTTTTACTGAAAACTTTTCAATTTTATGTGGCTATTTCATTGTAGTTAGAATTTACTGGTCTTTATCCAAATTCTTAAAAATATTATAAATTTAATAAGTACACATTTTCAAGGTATTTTAACATTAATTACATTTTCCGAAAAAAGTGTTTGATCATTTATTGAATCTTTAGCAAATACCATTTATTTGTTTAAAATAAAGAATAGTCATTTACACTTCGTAATAATTTTCATTATTTTTATAGTGTTTCACGTAAAATCACTAAAATTAAATAAGTCAAAATGTATATGTGAATAATATATTTTATTTTATGCTCTTTTTGCGTCCATAGTATAACTTGCAAAATTCTGATTACTGACTTTGTTGGCGATGGCCTGACATTATCTGCAATTACAGTCGTCCTTTGCGAAAAGTATAAACTTTCATCAGTATATATATAACCATAAGTACCTAACTTAATTTTTTTCAACGTCTCCTTCATGTTTTATTTCCTATTTTTTCAGTGATTATTTTTCAAACAGCAACAACGGCGAAAATATCGCTAATTCTGCCAGCTCCTCATTTTTTAAAAGCATGTAATTTTAAAATTGGATTATTCCTTTAATAATTAATGGATAATTCCTTTAATTTAAAGATGATGATTAACTTTCAAACGTTTTATTTTTTTATAATTTATTTCTATAAATTTTTTAATGTAATTAAAAAATTTATAATTTTACATTGACGTATCCATATGCTGACAAAAGCAATTTTTCAAAAATATCAAAGAACCAAAAAGCATGCGGTTGTTTTTAATAAAATTAAATATGTATATAGCTCACAAGAAGATAATGAAATGATAAAAAGAATCAAAGTCATAAGTCTCATACACGGCTCAAGATTACACTTTAAATGTTCAAATCAGTAGTTTGTGGAATCACCGACAAATAATTCAATGCATTGTTACGCAGTGCATGCAATGTCCAAGAAAGGACAACCCCAACGGGGGCGGTACATGCTTGTACACACCTCGGTAAATAGTGATTGAGATTGCTAATGTCTCATCATGCAATACATTCTGATAGGTTGCTCCACATCTGCTATATTTTTGGAGCCTAAATATTGCGACCTTATTGTCCCAGACATGTTTGATTGGTGAAAAGTCTAGCAATAAGGACTATTAGCTACCCGAAGGCATTTCAGAATTATAGTAGAGGTATAGGGCCTGAATTATCTTCTTGAATAACCTTGTCCCTTGGATGACGTGCCATGAAAGTATGACCACGGATGATCACGTTGGGTTGTTATAGATGTATAGAGGTTTACTAAAAATGACCTGCTGCTGTCATATGAGATAGCATCTCACACTGTCAAACCAAGGGTCACGGTAGTCTGTTCAGGGATTGTTCTCATTATCTGAAGGTAATGAATTAGAATCCCAGCTCAACTGAAGATATATTGTGTTCACTAATGGCGGTGAGTGAACCTTTAATGTATCTTGGTCGTAATGTACTCCAAATGAAATGAAACTTTTGTTGTTGTAAGATCAAGTATTCGGGAGTCCTCATCCGGCTATTTTCCTTCAACTAGTAGAACATAACTCTGGTTTAGATTCAGGGAAGCATGCTGGTGCAACAACAACACTGTCACATCAGACGATGTGACTGTATACCTTTGTAAAACAAAAAGAGAGTGTGACCACTAGTCTAGGTCTCACCAGACACGAACGCGATAGTCCTCTGTTTTATGAGTAAAGTGGGATTCATAGCTGAACACTATAAATTATTATTCAGAAGGATACATGATGTTCGGCTGCGACACAACTCCAGACGATCACGCCGATGTTGTGGGGTCAAAGTCACCCTACAGAGTCTTAAAAGCCACTGTGAGCTCAACCTCTCCCAATCAAGAGTCACAAAATGGGGGAAATTACCACTGGATATGAAAGTGGGTGTAATACGTTGAATAGTGGACGATGATATCGTAGAGCAATTTGATTCTGTCATACAATAATCCAATTTTGCCTCGCATTTGTGTACCTAGCTATCCAGAACCTTCCATTTAACTTTATAAGTTCTTGACAGCAATCATTACTGACAGCATCTTTGCGCAGCTGTGTCTGTAAATTGAGGGTGACGACCCATTTTTTGGTACGACTATCAGCTTTGCCTATTTCTGAAAATACGACCACACTTGAAGTTAACTTCAGTTGTGAAGTTAGTCATTTAGTTTCTTAAAAAATCTTTGAAAACATCATAATGTTATTATTCGTTACTTCTCTAGGAAATCACTACACCGAAAATGAAAAAAAGCAAAAATGTCCGCTTTTTTTAACGGTTTAATACTCTGTGATTAGTTTATTCAAGATTCAGCATTTTGAATTTCATTCAAGATACCTTTAGATATTAATTTAGCCTACGGCTTATTTTGTTGGACTCTCAGCTCTGTATTTTTATATGAATATGCAACAAATTTCTCAACAAAAAACATTTTACATAAAAATTCAAAGTGGGTATTACAAGATAATTGTTGATCTACCGGATTTTTTGGCACATGATTCCACATTATTTTTAAAATACATTCAAATGATTTCTGTATTAATAATTTTTATATCATCTAATAAAATTTTTTGAAGGTAATAAATGGAAAATATTACATTTAAATGTTTATGAATCTTGTTTATATGTAATTAAAACAATCAGCAATATTTTTTCAAATATTTATAGTATGTTGAAAGGTTTCAGAATTATTATTTAAATAAAATTAACTACTAAATATAAGAAGTTTAATTTAAGTCTAATTAATTCATTCATAATTTCTTCATAATTTAAGTCAAATTATTCATATATATATATATATATATATATATATATATATATATATATATATATATATATATATATATATATATATATATATATATATGTATATATATATATATATGAGATAAAAGAGAAACACTAATTTCTTCATTATCAATAGTTATGTCTATCAATAATCTCATAGAAAATCAGTTATCAGTTACAGCCTTAAATCTCCTTGCCAGGCTTTCCTTAAGTGTTTCGATCGTGGACAGTGACTTTTTCTCCCAGTCGTCTTGGAGAAGTTAAGTATGTTCTCCAATAGATTTTAGATGGTTGCTTCATCCCTCAATTTAGCAACCCAGCTCATATACTTAAAATGTTCTATAAAATGGAAGACTGGATTCTGAGCAGGCAAGTCCAATAAGTTTATCCCTATTATCAGCATACAATTTAATGGTAGACATTGCAACCGGACAGATGCATTGCCACACTGAAAATAACACTGATCCATGCTGTGAAATTACCACAGAGTAAGGAGTACATTGTTGTCTACACTAGTGGAGTCGGATTCGACACATTCCTAGGCAGTAATTACTACTCATCAAACTTTATTGTAGATACAATGCATTATTTCAAAAAGACGTTCTTCAGGAATATGCCAAACCCAGCTTATGACATCTGAATCTCAGAGCTTGTACTTGGATTCATCCATTCAGAGAACCTGTTTCCATTCATTCACTGTGCAATTTTGACGTGCTTCTCACCAATTCAACGCAGTATCATAAGTGTATTTTATAATCAAAGGCTTACAGAAGGTATTATAACAATCCTAGTTGCTTGTTGAAATTTCTGAAGAATCTAGAACGTCAGATTGTTGCGGCTTTTCAAATTTCTTTGGAAGCACTCGTCAGTCTCTATCTCTTAGTTTCATGGGTCTGCCTGGTCAAAGCAAATTCCGGCAATCACCATTTACCTTCCACTTTTTAATCATGAGAATTGTGGCTCATTTTGGAATGTTTTTATTGCTCACTAGTTATATCCTATAAAAAAATTGGCGATATCTATGATATCCGAAAATTATGCAATAAGTCTGAATATAAGTTATGAATAATTATATAAAGCTTATTGAATTCAAATAAGCAAAATTATTACAAACGTCTCAAATAATGAGAAAAAATATTTTTATTGAATTAAAATACCTCCTTAATATGTAATAAATTAGAAAAAATGAAATATTATAACTCAAAATAACGATAACATTTCATTGAAAATCTTTATAAATTGTCATTAAAGTGTTAATAAGTTAATTTTTCCGAAATAATTAAGTATTCGTGAAAATAGATAAATCAGTTTCAGGGAAATGTTAGTAGTACTGTTTTGATGCAATTAAACAAATTTTCTTTTTTTACCATAATATAAACTTTCATTTTTTAAAAATATTTTATGCTGCGTAATAAAGTTCATTAAAAAGTATGATGTCAAAAATTCTTTAGGTCTCTTTATTTGCAATTGATGAGACAAACTTTTTGCTATGGTTAAAATTCGTAATAAATAGTAAAATTTATTTCTATACATAAAGTAATTTGAGCATGAAATTATTTTTAAGGAGATTTTTTAGCTTTACTTGTTATAAATGTTTGTAATTTTTAATTATGATTATAATTTTGTTGGAAACACATGCCCTCAAAATATAGTTTCCCAACACAATTTGGGAATAGAATATGGCTTATTTATATATTTATTTTAATTCAAGTTAGTAAAAATACGTTTTTCATGTTATTTATGAATAATTACACATATATTACAGTTATCACTTAGAAAAAGACCAGATAAAAATATTGTATTCCATTTATAGTCGAAATTAGCTTATTTTTCTCAATTAAATTACTCGATATCTTTGTATTATGAAATTATGTAGGTATTTTCCCCTTAATTTATTTATTCTATCTTCCATAAATCATTGAAAAACAAAAGAAAGCAAGATTACATAGCCTCGAAAATAAATAAATTTCAAATCATTACTTAAAATTAATGTTGATTAATGATTTGTTTATATTTTATATTCAAAATAGATCCATTATTTTAATATAATGCGGCTTGATATGAGACGAAAAGTTCTTTCAAATAAAGTAATTTTTTCTGCAAATATAGAAAAACATTGAAATTCTAAGCTAATTATATAATTTAGTATGTGGGTTGAGCACCATTTGTTTGGGTATAAAGAATGATTAATTGTTACTTAAAGCATCCAGTTAAGTTTCATCATCGATAAAATATTTTAAACAGCGAGTTCTCTTGTTAATTAATGCTTGTGTAGTTTTTTCTTATTTTCATGTTAATTTTGAAAAATATTTCAAAATTAAATATTTGAGCAAATCATCAACAAAAAATTATTGTTTCTTCAGACACGTAATAAAATTACTTGAAACTTTATTTAATTGAAATAAATATCTGATTTTCTTAAGTAATAATGAAACTTCGATTTAAGAAAAAAATTATGAAAAGGTTAGCCTTATTTGTATTTTAAGGTAAGTGCTTTTATTGGGATCAGAAAAAGAGAGATTTTTTAAAATTATATTTGAAAATATTTTTAAATAAAATATGTTGTTATAAAAATGATAATAGCTTAAAATAACTCTGTCTTTCACTTTGTGGAAATGATAACGAATGAAACACAGGAATTAAAGTTTAAAAGCAGGTAATTAGCTAGAAATTGTTTTGTCATTACATGAAAATTTAAAAATGATTAACACAGTGAAACAAAAAAATTTTTATAATAAATAAATAGTAATTTTTGAGCTCAAATTTTATTATTGCTTATTATAATACGAAAATTTTTCATTTTGCTATAAAAAAGTTATTTTCTTCAGAACTTTCATCATTTATTTGTATATTGATATATATTTACTTTAAAAGTATTATATTATCGTACTGCATAAAGACAAAAGTTTATACAAAATCAAAGGAACATAGCTATTACTATTAAGCGTAAATAAATGTAAGAATTAAGTGAAAATTAATTACCTACCAAGTAATCAACAAAACTGAATTAATTTATGCACACAATGAATATTTTTGCTCATTACTGAAGCGAATAAAGAACAATAAAGTAATATATATGATATATACTATATATATATATATATATATATATATATATATATAGATATACTATACCTATATATATGATAGTATATAGATATATATGTATATATATAATGTCGCTTTTTCTATTTATGCAAATTTCGAAAGGATAGTATCCTTATAACAATGAAAAAATTGTTTCCCTTGTTTTATTAATAAAAGAAAACATTATTTAATTACATAACTGTATTAAAGTGACGCGTTATATATAGACAATTCACGTATATAACTGTCGTTAAAGTTATATGTTTTTAAAAGAGACCTTTATTAATGCATGTGAGCATCTAAAGCCAATGAGGGCTTATGCTTTGCATTTTTAATTAAAAGAATTTCTATCAACACACAATTTTGTTAATGGAATTAAGTCTAATGAAGGTTTAAATTAAAATGTGATCACGAAGTATTGTTTAATCGCAACCAGTTAAATTTCTTACCTTCACTCTTCATTTCGTTATTTGATTATTTTTCTGTTCTTTGTTCCTGCATTATAGTTTACCATTAGAGTTTGTATAAATTATAATTTCCTTAATTAAAATGCAATTAAATCCATTAAACTTTTTCCATAATAATTGTAATAAATTATTTTTAATTTAATTTAGTTATAAATTAGATTTAAATTAACAGATCAAAAATATTTACAATCTCCTTAATATTTTAACTGCGATGTCAATAAAAGTTTCGTGGGAAGAAATGCATTTATAGAAATTGAAATATGAATAGAATATCAAAATTATAATGATGGATTCCAAGTGCAGTTTGCTTAAAATTCAAAAAGGTCATTTTTAATATTTATTAAAACTAGTTTTTTTATTTGTTAATATTTGTTAAGCCGAATCTGGTTCTATAAAAGCAGTGACTGTTACATCTTATGAATAATTTAATTTCGTATAAATCATTTTATATATGTGATACTAAATACTTACACCAATGAAAGATATGATCAAATATTGTATACAGTTTGCTTAAAAATCTAAGATAGAAAATGAAAATTTTAAATTGATGAAACAAATATGCATTAATTTAAGATGTAAAGCCCATGTACACTGTTCGACACTGAAAATGCGAAATCAAGAAAGAGTTGCTAGGAGGTGATGAAACTAGGCAAACGGAGAGAGACAGCAACAAACAATAAGTGATCTAAATTTTGAAATTATATGCATAATACAGAGCGGTAACAGGGTCCGAGCAGTAGGTTGTAGGACCATCGTGGACGAATATTCACAAAGCAACACATTTAGGCACATAATTACCGATGAATTAACGAGAGTACAGATGGCGTCCTGAGAGATGGCTTTCCGTTCCTTGTCAACAATTTCCCAGTGCTTCTTCTGAAGGAAAAAGTGGCAGATACTGCAAATGGAGTTCAGTCATATCCCATATCCCAAACGTGTTCGACTGGTGAGAGATGGCAAGGGAAGCAGCTGATCACCTTGAAAGGCATGGCGTTTGTTCCAAGCAATGTCTGTTTGGGCGTTATCGTGCTGATAAAGTGTATTGGGCATCTCCTGCAGGTAGGGGAGTGTCACCGGACATCATATATGTAAGTTCGATTGTCATTACGCAGTAAATGTTGAATAGAAATATTCTTGACACATACGCAATGACACGCCAAACCACGATGCCACTTTGTCACTCGGTGAGGAGTTCCTCAATTGATGCAGGATTGTACCTGTCTCCACATCAACGCCACATTCCGCGGAGTCTATCACTGAAGAAACAGAAGCGTGACTCATCTTTGCCTCTGCGTCATCCACATTGCGCTAATCCAGCACGATTCCAGATGTTGGCGTCCATGCTATGGGAGCAATGGCTATCTTCTTAACGGATACCATGAGCGTTGGCTACTAGCAACCAATTGACGGTAAATAGCTCTGCTCGATATAGGAGCATCCAAGGTGTTTTGCACATGCTGTAGAATTTCGGTAAACGTGTGATTTGCGGGACCGCAACTCCGCAAACATTCCCCAGATCCTTGTTCCAACTATTTTTTTTTCACATCGATGCATTGTGAACGCGTTCAGGTGTCTGTCAGCTGAGATTTGCCGTAAGGATCAACCTTCCCTTCTCAATCCGATCACCATGCCCTTCGTAAAACCATCTGTCTGTTAGAACTGACTCCGTCTACGATGGTCTGGCATTCTTTGCAATTACCATGCCCTTTGCCACAAGAAAAAAATATTCAAGAATTATTTTCCAAATAGCAACAACGGTGAGAATATTGCCCATTCTGCCGGTTCCTAATCTTATCTTACGTTGCGCATTTCACATCATTTGAATAACTCGGTAAGGTTCACCTGCCCGGAAATTTAACAGATTTTTTGGCTGCTCCTTTTTGAAGTTGCTTTTTTAATGTCAAGCAGCGCATAATGAAAGTCAGTGCAGTAAAAAAGCAAAAGCAAATTGCATGTGTGTATAATGTTTGCTAATTTTATCGGATTTGTACTTTAATTGCTGTAATTAGAAATGGAAAAATTAAAAGTTAGTATTAATAATTGTTAAGGGTTGATCATATTATAGCAACGAATTGAAAATATGGAAAATATAAAATAAATTTTGTCATATGATTCTCTTGTACACCTAAGACTACAGCACATTTACTTAAAATTTATGTTCCGTTCCAATTATTAAAACCGTTCCAATTACCAGAAGTAATTGTTCCGTTCCAATTATCGTTCCAATTAGTAAAAAGGGGAATTTCTGAGAAATGGTAACTAAAATCACGTATTGGTCAATCGATACTCTTTTCCACTTTTAAGCATGCTCTCTTTGCAAGACTAGTTACGTGAGTTCTGACTCTATCATGTGTTAAAAGAAAGATATGTCAATATTTTGAAATATTATATATAATATGATATTCCAGTCTCTTTCTTATACATGCAGCTATCAAATGTCTTTTCAATTGATATACATGCTGACATGTACACTGATGCTAATTCCAGCTTATACCATTGACTCGTGTACTCTTTAATCAGAATTTTACATTCCACGCCACAATTTGTCTTATTTTACACTGCAAAATAAGTCAAGATTTGTTATAAACAACATCTGGCTCAAAATGTGCACACATATTGGATCTATCTTAAAAATACCACATTAAATATTAAAAACACCACTCTGAAGTCAACTAAATAGGCATCATTCATTCTTATTTCGATATTCTTAAAAACAATTGTCACGTCTTCATTAGTAAATTACGGATATAAAAAGCACCATGATGAATCATCTATTTGATAATCCAGTTTGAGATCCCTTCTTGTAAGAATTAAATGTTTGTCTTTGTAACTGAGTACCGTTGTTTTATCAACCCAATTATCTAAAATTGGTTGCATTATTTACGATTTAAAGTGGTACTGTGTAGGCGATCTTGTTCTGGTAAAAGTGATGAATTTCATTAATTAGAGTCAATTCTATAGCATTGAAATGACAATCATTGCCACAAAGCAACATCATCACTACTCATTTTTGATTTGGCCCCAGATCCAGTTCTTCCGATAATATCGATAAGCCACGAATTTTAAATGTTTTCTGGTACACATTCAAGTCACTTTTTTAAAACAAATATGAAAAGCTAAACAGTAGAATTCTATACCTAAGGCAGTGAAGAAAAGTAACTTTACATGTTATGTAATTAATGCAAATAAATCCTTTTTCTGTTTCTCAATACAATTTTTGCAGATTTGAATATGAATTCTCTTTATTTATTTTTTACACACCTTATATTATGAATATTTCATTTGGTGTTTACTAATGATTTAATTATTAACATAATTTCATTACAATTGCATGATCGCATATTTTTTATGCAGTGAGTACATAAACATATATCTCTGTATCTATGCCTTTCTATTTATAAATTTAAATATGTGTTTTAAAATTTATCGTATATCATATTACTTATCTAGATCCTTTTCTCGATAAGAGTTCATTTTAAGTAATTAGAAACTGAGTTTATTTAGGGAATTATTTCTGTGTGCTAAATTTTAATCATATAGTTTATGAAAATAAGATAATTCATTACTTTAAATAGTTAAATATATAATTAATTTCTTTTATCTAGAAACAATGAAATATCTTATTTAAGTATGATAAAACCTTAAATGTAAATATATTTTATACATGTTCTCTTGTTTAATACATGCTTGCTTATTATTCAAATAAAAAAATTCTGAAGAATCTAATTAATATTGTCAGCTGTTTATAACTTCTTGATGGAAACTGCAAAGATTAATAAAGTCTCATCGAATTATTTTCCAATACAATGAAAATAAATACATATGTGAACTTATATTTAAAAAAGAGATTATTTTTCATTGAAAATAATTTATTTACTCATTTGTTCACTTAAAAAGAATACAAAAACCATTTGTTTTAAGAAATGTTTCATTCGGCAAGCTTTAAATAAAAAGAAAATTTAATTAATTTATTGCAAAATAGAAGAAAAAAATACTTATGTTTAAGCTTTAGAAAAGAGTAATAATTATTGTCCTTTTATTTTGAAATGTGTGAGATTAATGAAATTCCTAAGTAATTCAATTCTTAAAATTGCGTAAATACAAATAATTATAATATATCGTAATAAAAGAAAATTATTCTTAATTTAATAAATGCCTGCATAACTACATTGGATAAATCAATAACAAAAACCATAAAAATGAAATATGGGATTTGCTTTACACTCTACTCTCTTATTTTGTAAGGAAATGAAATATAACCTTTCAAAAGCTTAGAAAATTAAATTCTTTTCACAATTATTAAAATTAATATATGGCGATTATATCTCAAAAGGCGAAATTTATTTTCTGAGAACCAATAAGAATATTAATATGTCATAATTTAAATTACTGATATTTCAAGAATTCAAAAAGTTTATTCATTTATTCATTCTATTGAGTTGCAAATTTCGTATCCAGAATATGGATCTTTAGAAGTGTAGTAATTTTGAAAAAAAATTTGAATCTTTTGATAATTAATTTTATTTTTATTAAACTATACATATATTTAATAGGAATAAAAATTACAATGGTATAGCTTATTTCCTAATTCTTCTTTTAAATAAATACAAGTAAAAAGAAACCAAAGAAAATTATTTAAATAGTGATAAAGCAGCGCTCTTTGGAGCAGAAGATCTGATCATAACTCTGGCCATTGATGCTGTAACTCTGAATTTTCCATGTACATCTGTCAGGATGACTATTTAATAGTTTTCTGTCTTTCCTCACTTGTAATGTATTATGATAGTTCTCTGTTCATGAAAATTCCTCATGGAAGGCAAATATTCAATGGATATTTGAAATGTGTATAATACCATCCATATCGGTTACACTTTACGAAATAGGGTATCAAAAATAATTCTGGTTATTTCTTCATAAATCCTAACTATTTATATAATTATTTAAGTAAATTAAAAAAGATCAATGTTAACCTTTGATATTTTGATATCATAAGAGTAATAAACATTTGGTTACAACTTCAACTTCTAATTTGATATTTTTGAAAAACAATTTAAATGGTTTTGAACAGAGTCAATTTTTTTATTATTAAATAAGTTTACTGAATATATTTAGGTACTATTAAAACATTTTTTGAAACATACTGAAATAAGAGGGAAAAAGTTTGATTTATTATATTGAAAGTTTTATGGTAATGAAATATGTGTGGATATTGATAATATATAATGTTATTATTTCTCTCTCTCAGAAAAAGTAGACTTATTAAATTATCAAATTATGAGGGATCATTTAAAAGTAGTAAGAATCATACCAAATTTATATTATTTTAACTATTTTCTAAGGGAAATCTCTTGCATAAGACACATTAAAGATAATAAAACATAATAAAATTATAGAAAAAAGAAAAACATCCAAGAATGTTTAAATAAATTTCATTTACATTTTTTCAATTAAATAAAAATATTCCTATTTTATTTAAAAGGCTGATAAAAAAACTAAAAGGAATTTTTACATTTTAAAATGCAATAACTTGAGTAAAACATTTAGACAGCACTTTTTATAATTTTTAAAATTTAAGTCTTTTATTAAATTATTATATATATTTAACAATAATATTACGTTAATGAAATAATGATTTCTCTACTAATTTGATGATAGCATCATTGTTCCTCAAGCACATAATTTTAATTTTCAGACAGTACATCTTACTATCTTAAAATGTATTCAAATTATATGTAATACTTTAATTCAAGTGTGCCTTAAAAATTAATATGCTGATAAAATAATTTCGATTCATGAATTATAAGCTACCTTTCTGAAATTTAAACTATAAATAAAGAATTTAAATTGAAAATTTTTCACAGAAATGATTATTAATAATAAACTCCAAAGAAGGTTCAACAAAATAATCATGAATAGATCTGACAATTTAAAAGCCTCAAACTTTTTATCACACTAGTTTGTTAATTTTGAATTTTTGTTCCAAAAAATATTTCTACGAAATTATAGTTTTATGAGAAGTAATTATATACTAAAATTGCTGAAATCAAAGGTTAGCTTGAAATCATTTGATCATGAAAACAGTTCGATAGCTCTGTGATAAAAAGTGCTAAATTGATTTAAAAATTTCAAAAATACTAAGTTTATGAATGTCCTAATTTACCAAGAAGAACATTTGGAATGAGTAAAATATAGTGGCAATTCATATTCCTATATTAAACTCAAAGTAACTAATCCCCACTATCTCTTGTAAATGTGATGATTCTGTACGGTGTAGAATCTAACAGATAAAAATGTAAACTGCTTATTTATTTAGTACAGTTTAGTTTATTTCTTTAGTAATCTTTTTTATTTCTAGGAGTACGATTGAAACTATGTTTTGCTTGTACTCCTACAATTTTTCTGAATCAATGTCTTTCATTTGTAATCTTATCTAAACACATTTGGAATAATTTATTTTAAAGCATTAAGTATTGCAACTTCTCACGTTTTTTGAATAATTTTTAAGATTTGACTTCATATTTGTAACAGAAAATTTGCTTTTTTAATAACTTGAATTCACACCAAGCAGATTTTTTATTGATAAAGCAAAATCTATTTTATCATAAATTATGAACTAATTATGCTATTTTAACAAAGAACTTTTTGAAATTGACCAAACAATTTCAGAAATTTGAAATACTTAGGTGTAAGTAAAGATAAATATCCATACAACAATTACAACATACTTTTTATTCGTACTTAAGTCTTAGTAAATTGATTTTAAGCCTTTGATCTAAATTTTCTTATCAAATGCAGTTGCATAGTAAATATCGGTTAAAATGAATGTAATATTTCCCTAAATGTATATATATTAAAAATTGGAAAGTATGTAAATTTATCTTCTCTAGCTTTCATTGTATCTCTTACAAAAATCAGAATTTTTAATTTAACAAAATAATATTTATTTTGTTCTTTTGATCAATGCAATTCTTTTGATCACAAAAAATATGCATATTTAAATGTCTTTATGATGAATTCGTAACCATTCTAAAATTTAATGCTGCGGAGAGTTTTAAGAGCCTAAGGAAATAAAAATCTCTGTTAACTGCAATATGTAGTATATGTTTCTTGAGTGAGAAAGATTCAAAGAACTTAATCTCATACTATCAATTATTTGAGAGAAGTGATGTAAAAAATATGTTTGTAAGAATATAGTGTAAGAAATGCAGAGCATCAATATGTACTGCTAAAGACGATACTTATTTAATAGTGAAACAATTACAACAATGAAAATGCAGCAATCTCTTATATTAGTCAAAAAAATAAAATTTTATATCAAAGCACGTTTTCAACTGCCCTGCTATTTAAGATCTCTGGTTCAGCTCGGGAAATTCCTCCCCCCCCCTTTCAATATCGAAATGAGTCTATGGTCCGAAAACATCAAGGATATAGCCAACTGTATATGACCATAAATGTTCTGCTCATTTATGGTCATCTATAGTTCTCTCCAATGACACGACCCCAACCAACCATGTAAAATTTTCAAAATATTTTTAACAAGAATTATTTTAGATGTTCAACATATATACCATTAGTGCTGTTAAAAAGTGGCTATGAAGAATTTACTATGGAATGGATACAAATGGATATATGCTGCTTTGATGGAAGCTATTTAATTTAAATGAATAGCATTCATTACTGTAAGGATTTTCATTTCAATGGAAACTTTGTTTTCTATTCCTTCACAACAACCATGCTGGCATTTGAAATTTCAAAATTATTGATTCTGTTTGACATTTAAATAGTGCAATCTTGGTGTTAGTTTATCAATTTAAGAGGGGTGATAACTTTGATTTTGAATAATTCTTGTAAGCAACTCACACAAACTGCAGGCCTAAAAAAAGTCCCTTACATATTTGTGAGATTCTTCTCACGGCATTGCTTTCAGTAGCATCTTTAACAAAGCAATGATCAGCTGCCTTCCAATAACATTTCACCAAACATTTGACATAAGTTTAAGACATTTTATGATCAACACGACCCGCAATTTTAACTCCAATTAAACTGAGGTTATGATAATATGGTTTGCATATTAAACATGTAAGAGCTACCTAGGACTCTAAAATGTCTTAACTGTGCATATATGTATAATGTTTTATAACTTCTCCGAAATATCCTAAGTATATCAGTAAATACTTATGGCTTTTACTATCATTAAACTATACTTTTAATTTTCAAATTATATATCCTAACGATGAAATAGAAGGCATCTGGAAGAGATGTCAATTTTTTTGTTACTCAACACATATAAGCAAATAATTAATTCCCAAAATTTATTAAATACTTAAGGTAAAATTCAGTATTAATTAAAAGTGGTGAAATGTTATTTAAATTTAGTGTTAAGTTGAACAATTAAAAAAATTTAATTTTTTAATCTTATATCAGTAAATAATTTTACAAAATACTCATTTATAATTACATGCAATGCTTTTATGAGGAATTTAAGATACTGAAGTTATCATAAATCCCTTGATGTGTTATTTAAGTTTTACATTTAATTCTTATTACAGTGATAGTAATACTAAATGTAGATTGAAATACGTTTGTTTTTGCATAAACTATAGTAATAGCGCCAAGTGTTTCTTAGACATTTCATAGCATCCAATTCGAGAAATTAGAAAACTTCAGTTCTCAAAATAATCGAAAAAATCTGCTGATTTGCAAATTTTTTATCTTTTGATATTCAGAAAATCAATTACAGTTCTTATTCAAGTAATACTGCATTAAATGGAAGGCTTTCACCAAAGTTCTCAATTTTATTTTTGTTTAAATCTTCAAGAAGAATAAAGTATTCTTGCTTTATTAAAGAAACATTGCTCAAATTTTTGAATGAATAATAGATCAGGAATTTTATCTGTACTTTTATTTAATACATAATTGATTAATATGCTGAGCAAGTTTAAAATAATTTAAATGTTCTTTTTACATCAAAAATTTCTTTTCTAAATACATTCCTCTCAGAGTTGCATTTTATATTAGTAGCTTTTTGTATTATCTTATATTAAAATGTCTTGTTAATTTTTATGATATTATATATATATATATATATATAGTAGGCATAGAAATTACACAAAAGTATCTATTAAAAAGTTGCTTAAATAATTTAATTTAAATGTTTTAATTTTTGAATAATATTTTATTTCATTTGTGCTGGTTATTAAGCTGAATATAAATATAAAATGTATCCCTACACTATATGTACGGATATTAAATGATAAAATTAGTTGTGTTGTTTATGCTGATATAAGTTTCAAGAAAAGCTTTTTAAAAAAACTAAGAACCTCTTGATATTCTTTGAAAAAAAATAAGAAAATTATGCTTAAATAGCTGTCAATTACAATATCTAACAATAGTGAAACAATTCCGATTAGAATCTTTTGTGTTTTGGTAATAAATTGATACACAGGTCTTTTTTTTACTTTATAGTTAACTTTATTCATTTATGAGACAAGTGTTATTCCAAAAAAATATAATATATTTTAATTTATCTGAATGTCCCTAATGCTAAAAAATATTTAGTACACATAACATGAAGTATTCAAACAATAGCTCAGTATTAATCATCTTCAACAATCGATTTATTTCATTTCTGACAATAGTATGTATAAAAAAAGGTTCTTCCGAAAACGACAATATTGATATTCAATAAGCATGTAGAAACAGAGGAGTTAAAAAATATTTGTACCAAATATTAAAAAAACATTTTAATAAATGAATTTATAATAACATTTAACTTACTGTTAAGAAGTATGAATAAATATGAAAGGATATTTTTACTTCCACTTTATATTAATTTTGACCTTAGAATTACTTCCAATAAAAAAATTAAAGTTTTTATTTGTATACGCTACTGAAAAATTAGTGAAGCAAATAAAAAAATGAAAGTCACTTTACATATGATAATTTTGCAAAATGTAAATGCTATGCCTGGTGTTGAACATTAACAAAAATACAGAAAAAATGGATGAGAAAAATTGTATAGGAATTCAGTTCTTTGGTATTGTGAAAAGAAAACTAAAACGTTGCATTTGTATAACAATTTGTATGTGGAAGATTTAAATAAAATATTTATATTGGGGAAATGCTGTTATATGATTAATAAGTCATATGATCACGTTTTTTATGGAAACAATAAGTTTACCGAAAAAATCATAAGAAAAATTATTTCACTTTAGAAAAAATACAATCTCTAAGTCCGAGTATGCTCCAAATATGTTCATTTGGAATAAGTCAGGAAAACATTCTATACTTGCTAAGTTTACTCCGGTATACCCTTCAAGAATAACTCCTTCAGATTAGCTGTATAATATCTGGTATAAGTATGCATTAAAAAATAATTTTTTCACTACAGCAGATATTTCATGAGGTTTTAATATCTCATCTATATATTACTAGATCTTTTAAATGGCCAGCAGAGCACATTAATTTTTTTTATCTCTAGTTCATGTCATTAAAGAACCCACGTCTTATGTGTTTTCACCCTTGTTCTTTTAACTGTTTTTAATCGGTAGAAACGCGTCTTTTTCAATTATCATGAAATTTTGAGATCAAGGAAATGTTGTGGTGAACTCGGTAATTTTCGAAGAATCCCGAGGAAACCCAGATTCGTTTTTTAAATAATTGAATGACAGAGATAAATTCAAAACAAAATACAATAAAACTTAATAATTTATTTTAGTAACTTAATTACAAGAGAAATTTACATTTACAATCAAAACATTCTTGATTAAATAATTGAGATTCTAAAATTATTATTTGTTTTATGACAATTACACATTGATATCATAACTGAATTTGACCAGCTTAATGAGGAACGAGAGATCAGACTCACCCCTTTTAGAAGTAACAGTGTGTTGTCTCCTAACGTCAATGGCATCACCGGCTCAGGATCCCGCTTGGCTTGCTCATTGCTCATGAGCATTCCCTCTTTTCTCTGCTATCTCTCCTCAGACTTTACCTTCTCTTCCACTCATCTATTTGTCGGACATCTGCAGCTCCATTTTGGAAATTCGAGGTAGGGTTCCTTCTGGAATGTGGTGCTTAGATCGTTTTGGCTTCTTATTATGCTCAATGAGGACCCAGTCCTCAATTGTGGACTCCTTTTCTATGTCGGGCCTCTCTGGGGCTTCTGTGTGTCTTCTCTGTGTTTTGATGCAGTTTTTAACTCTTCATAATTTTCGGCTTAGCTCCTCCTCTTTACACCATTGGTTTTCCAAAGTTCTGTAGTTCCTCCTATACTTCTATGGGATAGGTCAGAAATCTCTCCCCCTCATTTCCGACTGGTCAGATTTACAAATAATACATATCATAAAACAATATACTTTGCCTGCAATTTCCTCCAGATCACTCATCCCTTCCGAAAGGAAAAATTTATTCTTTTATTGCACTTGTTTCATTGTGCCAATTTTTATTACATCCTTTCCTTTATATTATTCCCGCTTAGTTTGAAAGGAAAAGAGGAAACTCTTAAATTTAAAGTGCAATAAAAATACACACACCTATTTTCTCAGGGTTTGGTTATGTCGTATTACACTACGACAGGAAATACACATCATTATTCTAATACAAAAAAAGCAGCCTAGATGTGGACTGTTTTGAATTATTTTAATTAAACATTTTAAATCAGTAACAAAAAGAAACTATCTAAAAAGTGTTAGCTAAATATGTACTTCGATGTATTTCAAAGTGTCATCTACTGCTGTTCAAAACCAATAATCTCAACTAAAATTTTCAACAGGAGGAAGTAACCAAGTTTACACCTGTGATGGTTTTATACCTAACCATCCCGATACTCACAATGCATGGGCCTTTGGACTCCACAAAAATTTTAATACGCATAAACCTGAAAAAAACGTAATAAACTTAAAATTTATGAAACTCTTAGATATAAAAATATTTTTTATTACTGGGCATTTTCCTTCACACTATTTTTCTGAGACAGATGTTATTCAGAATTGAATAACAAGGATTTATTCTTTAAGAAACCAAATTTAATAATGATTTGAAAATTAATTTCCTCATACATTATTTAATGTTCTTTACTACTAGTAAAAAAAGTGACACAAATTCTCAAAATGCAAATAAACATTTAGAATTATCAAAAATTTTACATATTCAAGGAAAAGGCCTAGGATTCATAAGAAATGCCCTTTATTCATATTGCTATCATGGATTTGCAAATTAGAAGGCAATTCACTTAGTTCAAGTGCCTTACCACGGTTTTTAATCTATTTGGTGTAGAAACAATGAAATTCATCAGATTTCTCTATGCTTTAAAGATTTGGATCATGTTTTTCAAATTAGAAAGCACTAAGTGCAATTCTAACAACTGTTCGATAACCGAAAGTAGATGTTATTCCTTTGTTCTTTCCATGTTTTTAAGTGGGGAAAATTATTAATCAAGTTATTGAAAATAATACATTTTATATGATTTCTTATTAGGGAAAACTACTAAGTAAATAATTAAGTGATTTTATGAAATTTTTACAAATTTAAATTTCTTTCTTTCCTTCCCTTTCAAATTCGTATAATAAAGCAGTTCAAGAATCATTTTAAGGCTTATGTTCACAGCAAAGTATTTATGGTAAAAAATCTTATAAGATGAGTCTCACATTTTCTTGCTTAAAACAAAGGCACTTAGAAAATATTTAAGTGCCTTCTTCAATGTTTCCACAGAAATCCATCATCCATATTCTCTTTTATTATTAAGAGCGTGATCTTATTATTAAACAATATATGCCATTCATGCTTGAAAATATGCTTTGAAAATTTTTTGAAAAGCCAAAATCTAGAAACTTTAAATTTCCTTGGTGTGAAAGAGTTTATCTAAAATTTTAATATGTTACGAGTTATATAAATAGTTCATTGATTATAAAAAGGCTTTTCTCTGATTTAAATCACTGAAATGAAAACGGTACGTTTTATAAAAGACTAATTGAAAATTTAGAATTTCCAGCTAACAAATTTTAGTAAATAAGTAATATAAAATAACATTGAATTAATATTATAGAATACATTAATTGAAAAATAAATTTGATTATTTTCAAAGTTATTTCACAATTTAAACAATATTAATTAATTAGTTTATGAAAGTATAGTAAATAATAAGCTTTATTGAATAGATTTTGTATTTCACAAAATTTTCTATTTAACTCACTCACAATTTTTTCTAAGTACGCTATTCAAGCACCTAATATAATGATATTTGGTTTCTTTTCATATTAAATGTAAAACATTCCACATATTGTTCTATATGCCATACTTTGATATTCTTTATACTCTATACAACAAAGAGCTAAAAATCATGAGAACATTTATAAAAGAAAATAATGCGTTAAAATGTAACTAGATCTTAATATCCTTGATAATTATGATAAAGCATGTTGTAAATCATATTCAAATGGAAAAAGTTTACATATTTTCAATATTTCCTTCTTGCTTTTAATCTAGAGAAAATCAAAACATTTCCTAAATTTTAAACAAATAAATAATTTTTTTTTCATTATTTGCCGGCTTAAATAATAACAGCAAATAATTTAAGTAGTGTTTGAGTTTTACTCAACAATGTTGAATGTTTTTTACTCAATTGTTATATTATGTTTGCGAATTAATTTTAATTTAATAATAATAGTAGTAGTATTAATATAATACTCAAATCTAATTGCATGCAACTATTAAAATTCCTGTTTTAAGAAACAAAAACTATAGTTAAGCGATTTCTATAAAATTTTAAAGTATATATTGACTGATGAATCACAGGAAATTCAACAAATTAAACTTGGACACATTTTAATTTGGGGCATTTTTTAAAAAATATTTTTTCATACACAAATCGACTTTAATAAAGTTTTATTAATTTTTGATATGTTACAACCAACACTTACACAATGTATTCTCATACAAGATTTCAGCTTGTAAGAATATAGCAAAAGAAAGATGCGTATTATTTTTGTGATATCTTTTTAAAATTATTTGTTTTCCTAAAAGATCTTAAATATTACAAAGTTTGACAGAAATTTGATTTTAGAACGTACCGAATATTTACATAATTTACATGTTTTATAAAATATTTTTATATTTAGTTTTAATTATTTTTATATACGTGAGTTATACATTTCATACAGCTGAAATAAATTATGAGATGCATTAAATTAATATTCTATTTTATCTGTTTTATTAAAAGATAATGATAATCATGTAATATTTGCAGGTTAAAAAATTTTTATTCATTTTTTCTTGTATAGTTATAAACAAACCCATAAGAAAATAATGCTTTGGGGCATATTTAAAATTAAAATTTACAAATAGATAAATAAATTCCTAAGAAATAATTCTTGGGATTTTATTTAAAACTTAAGTTTTACTAACAAATATCCATTCTTTTAAGTTTTGAATATAAATAAACACAAATGAATGTCGGCTCTCCTTTTCGTAATCTTAAATAAATTACTTCAAATAAAATTATCCTTAGATATTATTCTGTAAATTATTTCACTGATATTTGAGTTCAAAAATGTAATTTTAAAATTACTTTCTTCGAAATTTTATATACAAATTCGTAAAACAGCATACAGAACAAATCAAATGATTCATTTCATAAAAACTATAGTACATCATTAAGCATAGTAAATATGTTCAAACATTTTGCATATTTTTGTACAAAAATATATTTAAAGTAATATAATTCTAAACCTCAATTAGAAATAAATGGTTAAACTATGGAGAATATAGTTTTTTTAATTCAAGTAAAGCTTCATAAAAAAGGCTTCTTAATTAAAACATTTAAAGGCGTATTATTTGAAATAAAATACTTTATGTGGGTATACAGATGAATTTGGATAGTAAAAATTATTTAAGAGCTTTTAGCTTTTAGTAACACCGAAATTTTAAGACCTTATTCCTTGATTCACTAATCACTGTCTATCATGCTACTTCTTTAATACTTTCAATTAATTTATCTTATTCTTACATACTTCAGAAATGCATATTTAAGGGTAAAATAAGTGAAGAACAATTATTTTAAATCATGAGGGATATTTAAATTTTTCTGCTATTAAACTGAAAATGAATTAGAAAAATTTTATAGCAATGTTTCAGTGGAGTATTTATTATTGTTTTATTATACATGATAAAAATATTCAGAATCATTCAGATTAATCACATAATATATTTGTTCCATTATTGCACACATTTTACTTAGTGAGCATTATTATAAGTTGATCCAATACTAAAATTATTATATTTTGGTCATGTGACAGCCATATATATAGCATAAGTAGGCTACAATGGTTCGTTTATTAGATAATTTTATTTATTTTAGTATTTCTACCTTATCAGTAATCATTACAATTTTTTGAAATTTGAATAATTAATAAATAAAATTCTAATATTGCAAACATCAGTGAAAAAATATTATCAAAGATTCAGACAAAACTAAAAGTTTTTCACTAACGATAGATTCTTCGCAATAAATTTATAGCTGTAACATCATATGTTTGCAAGTTCATTTTAAATGTAATATATTTATGAGTATAATACATTTTATTTTAATTGATAATTCATCGTTAGAATGAAAATTGACTTTTTTCAAAAAAATTTTAATTTGTACTCTTTTGCAATGAAATAATTTCTTTTTAGCTTAATATATAAGAATACAAAACTATTTAAAAAATAGAAGTTTTTTCATCATTTCTTTATATTACATTTCATTCAATTAATATGTTTACATGATGTTATTTTATGTAAAGGCAATAATCTATTATATTATGTTCATTTTTGAAACATTTAGATCTATGAAAAGCATTATTCAGAATTTTATAAGAAATGCAATTATTGTGAAAGCAATTTTTTACTAAGGAAAAATATTTTGAAAAGCATAAAGCGTTATTTTCTCATAGACAAAATATTTTTTGATTGAAATAATCCCTCTCACCTTGTTAAGCTGATGAATAACTTTATTAAATTTCACCAATGTCTACCATATTAGTATATTATTTTTCATCGCTTATATTACTCACCCTAATTCGATAACGTTTCCACAAAATTAATCATATTACGTCGTTTGTTTTATTTTTTGAAACGTTTCATTTATTATCCTCTTTAAGTTGTTAAAGAGAAATAATACGAATTTTACTAATGTTTATTGTGATACAAGTTTTTGATTTCATTATATCTGCTAATTATTTTAAAATATGCAGAGCAAAACGATTTCAAAACTAAATTTAGGTATTTATTGTTATTTGAACAAGAAATGTTATTCCATATATCAGTTTTACTCTCACATTCAAATCTAATTAACATACAGTTTTTCACTTTTCTAAATCTCTCCCAGATGTAATTATCATTAAATTTTGTAAATAAGGCTTATGTTCAATTTAAATTTAGTTCTGTTCTTTTGGGCCTTATTTTTAAAATTCCAAACAAAATCGTGAACTTATATCTTGTATTTATGTACATAAAATACTGTCAATTGTCCTCATTCATTTAACAATTTATGAATTTAATAAAATATTTGCTTTTTAACATAAAATAAAGTATTTATTTGCAAAATGTTTCCATTCATTTGAAAAATATGAAAAAGTTAAGATATAGTAGATAAGGTAAGAAATGAAAAAACAAAGTTAAATAATATTAGATAATCATTGAATTCCCAATTAAGGATACATTTTAGAAAAAATTAAACAAATATTGCTATTTTTATATGTATTGTATCACAAAATATAATCTAACTTACTTAAAAACCCAGAATAAATTCACAATTTTTTTAAAAGAATCAAATCTTAAATTTCAATTAACGCTAGTGAATAAAATTATAATTTTTGACGTTTAACTAATTTTAATAATTGTTTTTGGATTGACTTATGTTCTAGATTTTTTAATTATATTGCATAAAATTAGCAAATGAATTTTTACACTACCCGAGTAAAAAATAGTTTTTATAATTTGAACTTAAATTGTTAACTTCCGTTCATATATCTTGATACGTTTAAACTGATTCCTTTAATTGTGACTGTTGTATTCATATTAGTGTTTAGATGCAAAACTATAGAAAGAACGAATAGTTTTCTCTCAACTGTGTATTTCAATTTTTGAAGAAAATGTCCAAATTCATTAAAAAGTAGGCCAAAACTTATATGGCAGCCAAACAAAATTCGAAAACAAATAAAACTGATGGCAGCCAAATAAAACTGATGTCAGTAAGGTTGGGGATCTTTACGGTGGCAATCTTTGTAATAACTTACGGAAAATTCTGAAAAAGAGAAAAAAACTATCGTTCTTTAATGCCTCATAAACAAGAAATGAAAAAAACTGATTAATATTAACCACATATGATAGATTGTATGTATGTATTAATTTTTTTATAAACTAATAAGAGAAATTATACACTCCTTCTTTAATTTAATTTTTAGAGTCTTCTGTACAAATTAATTGATTTCACAAAAATATTTGTAATAAGTTGATGATGGGGTTAACAAACAATTCAGATAGCGAACACAGTCTTGTAACAGATTATGTTCGCTAATAGATCACTGAATCTATAATATAATAACAGAGAAAGTAAATTGATTATCCAAGAAAAACAATGAAAATAGCCAGGAATACTAAAACAAATTCTCTCTAAATAAAGCTAATTAACGTTTAAATATAAGTACATGAAATATATACATTTTGAAAATTTTTGAAAGCCATAAATTAATAGAAATATGTAGAAAAAGAATATTATGAAAAAATAACTTTCACTTTATTAACAAATATGTAATTTTATTACCTATTTATATAGCATTATTGTATATATGAATTAAACTATGTATAATATAAATATAATAATAATGTATAATGTAATTAATGGATTTTTTAAGAAAGGAAAATATTAATGAATAATATTGTTTGCCAATGATTATTTACAAGTTATTTTTAATATAAACTTATTTTTGAAAGCCTATAAAACATTTCACCATTTTCTTGAAGAGGATTATAATTTGCTAAAGAATTATTGTACAGCTGTTTTTCTCTTTTAATGTCTTAATAAATTGTTTAATTTCAAGGATTTCTGAATTAAGGGAAATAAAAATAAATTACCTTGAAATAATCCTCATGAAAGTCTAATGATCAAAAATGACTTCTTCTATAATGCTTTCCTGATAACGTTAAAATGTAACTATCTTAACGTCTTCAAGTACTGTACTAAAGACATTTTTTATAATATGAAAAAATATAAGCTTTTTGCGAAGTTTTGTAATAATTTTGTTTAATTTTCTCAGTAAAATATCTTTTTAATTTAGAGAAATAATAAATCAAAACCTGAGAAATCAGGAATTTTTTTTAAAAATTAAATAAGTCTTAATAAGGAAACTCTTTATAGTGTTATAATAAAACAAAATGAGATTTTTGTCATGGTCAAATTATTACACAGCAATTTGAAATCAGATTGAATTTTATATAATTAGACAATACAATAAAATATTTTTCTCAGAATAAAATATAATAAAGTGTGCGTATCTAATAGTTATTTAATTTTCAAAAATTATTTTAAATAAGACAAATATTTAAAATGAAAAGAATAGTCTTTAATGCTCAGGCCAAAGTAAATGCGTGGTTAATATTGTTTTACATATTTTCAATATTTAAAAACATCGTATTCATAAATTCAGCATTTTGTATAAGGTTAAGGGAATTTTAGGAAATGAAGTGTTATAAAAGCCAAATATTCTTTATATAAAATTAGAATTTACAAACATTTAATACTTTATTGCCTTTATAAAGAGAGAATATTTATCTGTTTTAATAATTGCATTACAAAGCATATATTTTTTAAATTGCTATTGTCTAGAGATCCTGCGAAAATCAGATGAAAATATAAATATAGTATTTTATAAAAATAAAGCAAAATTCTCGAGTTTACCAAATTTGCCTGACACAAGAAGTAAAAGAAACATAAATGCAGACAATAGTTTTTTCTCTTTACGAGACAGAATTACAGACGGCGTTTTTAATTTAGTTTTAAAATAGCAAGATAATTTCGTAATATTAAAAAGAAAGAAAACTAACAGTTCACATAAGCACTATATCAACCATAATTGATTTGACAAAGTTTTCGTATATCTTTCAGCACTTTAAATACTACATTCCAAAATATACTTTTTATGTTTTATTATATATATACATATATATATATATATATATATATATATATATATATATATATGTATGCATATATATATATATATATATATATATATATATATATATATATATATATATATATATATATATATATATATATATATATATATATATATATATATATATATATATATATATATATATATATATATGTATGTATGTATGTATATATATATATATATATATATATATATATATATATATATATATATATATATATATATATATATATATATATATATATATATATATATATATATATATATATATATATATATATATATATATATATATATATATATATATATATATATATATATATATATATATATATTAAAATTATTAAAAATAATATAGCTTTCTTACAGCAATAATTTTGCTAAATGATTGAGATAAAGATTTTATCACAAATTTTACGTTTTATGCAATTTAATTTATGTTAAAAAATTAGAAATTGTTTTAAGAAAAAATTCGTAAGTTTTTTCGTTAGTTTTTTCATAAAAAGTTTATGATAAACAAATAATAAATATTAATATTTGAAATTTTTCGGATAGAATAGAGAACATATAATTATACTTTATTTATAGAGGAATTGTTTACTATTATAAATAATTCCTTTATTTTGATTAAGTATTGATATATGGTATTATTTGGATTGAGATAAAAATTTTAATGCTAAATTTTTATTTTATAAAACATAATTGATATTATACCTTATCAAAGGATTTAAGGCAAGAAATACTTTTAATTAAAATTTCAAAAAATTGTTTTCTATAATGATCATGACTAAACTTAACATGACTTGAGACGATTTATTTATGTAGGAAATATGAATGTTTACTTAGAATTTATTAATATACAAATTAATTTAATTCAATTGTTCCAAGATTTTAAAGTTGTCATACACTTAAAAGAAAATAAACTTTTGCGTATTGAATTTAAAATATACATTTAAATATCATTATCATAATGTGAATAATTTCATGTCAGTTAAAGTAACTTATCATAAATTGATAATGTTTTTTATTTGAAAATAAAACATATTATGCTAATATAAAAAATATTTTAATTAGAATTTGCAATATTTCTGTGACTTTATCAGTGATTCCTGAATAAAAAATTATGTTATTTACTTTTCGTATTCAGCAATCAACGATAATTTATTAAAACATTTCAAAATCAATTGGTATTTAGTCATTTAAAATTCAAATTGTTTGCTCATGTAAACATTTTTATTAATTTTTCAATTAATTGTTTTTTTAATCTAAAAACAATAATTTATGTTAAAATATTTATTTGCCTAATTTGTTTTTTTCAAATTACCATGATATAATAAAAAATAAAAATTATTTGATGCATGTATTACGAAATATGATCATAGCTACCATTGGTATAAGTAATAAACTTAGGCTCTCACATACACAATCTCATATGTACTTATAATGTAGATATTGTAGAATTGCTTAAAATATGCATTAAATCTTATTAAATATGTAAAACGTTTTTGAAAGATTTAATTATTTTTATTTAATGATACAAAAACTATTAAAAAAATCAAAATTTTAAACTTGTTTAATTATTATTAGATCTATTTAAAAGCACTATAAAAATTGAGAAATAATTTTAGTGCTTTTTAAATAAATCAAAGATTTAATTCTGTTTTCCAACTTCTCAAATTTTTGAAGAATATATTTTATTAATAATTATAATTCTATAAGATAAGTAACATTTTTGAACTCACCTCATTTAATTGGAATTTAGAATTCAACTTGAGAAAAATTATTGAAGTTTTCATTAGATAGAAGGTTTAATTTATTAAATCAAATCTCTTTTGAAGTAAATTTAAATTATTTGAAGATATAATTTGACTGTAAATGAATAAATTACGTTTAAACTTTTATTTTTTTCTTCTTATGCATATTTTATTGTAAAAAAGCTTTTATCAAAGGTTCTTTTTAATAAAACAAATCTGCATTTGAAAATAATAAAAAGAAACATATCTTTGAAAACATCTTCATAATTAATGTATGTACTTCACCAATTTCATTTAATATTCGCTTACTGTTTATTTGGTGTCTATTGTAATAACTTAATTTTTAATACATTTTTTTCTATTAATGCAATTTTTGAATACAGAACAAAATAATTTTAATTTCAGAAGTATTTTTTATTTTAACTGATAATTAAAGATATAAGAATATTTTAATAAATATTATTTAACATATAATGTATGCGATTATAAAGTTTTATTGAAACAGAACTTTCTAATATTTCTGAGCATGGAAGAAAATTTTATATCAAGGAAACTGAATTTGATTAGAAATAAAATTTTACTAATTCGTAATAGATTTTTAGCTGTATGATAATGAAGCAGTATTTCTAAATAATCAGAATGTTAAATCTGTCATAATTTACTGTTTATTCATTTCAAAATCATATTTTGTAAGCAAAGTATTTTTCTAAATATTTGATTTGATTCCCAAACATTTTAAATTATATAAATAAATATAATTTTATATAGTTTTTTGTATTAATTAATGAACTTTTATTATCTTTTTTTATTTAAATTTGCTTAGTTTTGTTGAACTGAGATACAGGAAAATAGCATTTAAGTTAAATATATAACAGTATAAATAAATAATATTTATTACATTCCATAAGTATTTAATGACTATTTTACTAACATTGAGTTTTATGTGCTTGTTAAGTTTCCCTAAATTGAAAATCTTGTATAAAATGTAAAATATATTTCATATTTTACAATAATTACTGGATATTAATCACTTAAATATTGTCATTAGTTTATAACTATGTTCTCTAATTAAATTTTATTAATACTAACATTTTTGTAAATTACATATTTATGACCCTGTAAATTAATACTTTTTATCATTTTCAATTTATTATTATTATTTGTTACGATTTTTCATCAATGATGCATATTTAAGTAATATTATTACACTACATAAATTTTAAGTAAGTGAAGGGACTTATTAAATTGTATTTACAAATGCATTTATATAATAGAGTTATTAAATAAATATTCCTAGCCTAATAAATTAAAATTTATAAATTTTTATCGTGCGTGAAATCTATATTTAAGAAAACTTCCTTTGTTGTAAGCGAAATCATTTATTTAAATCAGAAAAGCGTATATTTTATTCTTTAGAAACAACTAAATTGAAAAATAAAGTAAAAAAAGATAAATAATGTTTAAAACACATAATAGAATATAACATTGATAGAATAATTTAAATAATTCATTGATCTGTGTGTAGTTGTGTGTTTAGGAAATCTAAATTTAAATAATTTTATCAATACACTCAATGATACTATCCTCAATAAACGTAATCACTTTTTCAAATAATTTATTCTGTTGAGTAAAATATTTTAAAGAATAACAGTTTTCAAATATATAATTAGTTACTGCATACAAAATTAACTGTGTACATTCACTTTTATGTCAAAATTTAACAAGTAAGTAATAAATTTAATTATATTATGGAACATTTTTATTAAAATCTGTGATAAAATTTAATTTGAATTATTTGAAACTTTGATTCTTTATTTTAATTAAAATGTGATTTACTTAATAAATAACTTGAATGTCTTAATTCTATGGTTAATTTGAATCTAAAATTTAATAAATTTTCAACGATGATATAAATTATGAAAAAGGGAGTACATTGAAATATCATTTAAATTTAGCGTTTTAAAAATTGAAAGATTTTTATAATTTTTAAAAAAATTATTTAACGTAGAAAAGTTTTGAGTTTGTTTTACTGAAGAAATGGGAAAATGGATTTTTAAATATTTCACAGTGAGAGAGAGAGAGAGAGAGACCTAGGATAAATATTGACAAATGAGATTTCAAATTTATTCTAAGGATCTTAAAACATTGATTTGTTATAGTTAGTGGATTTTCCGCCAAGATCAAAATTTAATTTAAAATAATTTTGAAATAAAATTATAGTATTATTTGTATTTTGTGAAAAAATAATACGTTCTTATACAGAACAGTTTTTTATTTAATTGCGACTTTTCAAGAAGCTAAGATTAATTTATTATTTTTAACGAATATCTATTACCATCAACTTTTTATCTCATGTTAAATTTAAAAATAAATATTTTTCCTATTTTCCAATTATTATATTTGCTTTGAACAAAATATTACAATAACGACTACAAAAGGTATTTTATTATGCAACGAAAGTTTACAAATCATTCAATTTTTTTTGTATAACAATTTCAATTTTAATGCAATTTATAATGAATTTCACTGCTTTTAACAATTATAATTTTTAATAATCTATGCATAAAAATATTAGAGAGTTTAATTCTGCTAAAATTCAGCCTTTATATGTCTTCTTCCCATGAAGGGTGTCAATTTTATTGAAATATACGTAATTATTAGTTAAAATCAAAATTGCTTTCCAATTAATTTTTTTTTCATTTTAGTAACAAAATAGCTTAAATAGTTTAACATGAAGGAATAATTTTAAGAAGAAAAGATGATTTTTTCCATCTTAATATATAAACTTACGAATTTCTAGTTATATATTTGATATTTACGTTAATTGTTACTAAAAAAAGGATTTAAAAAATCTATGGTTATGGAAAAATGAACACTTTAATATAATATATTTTACTGTACATTATTTTGCAAATTACTACAAAATTAAAACATATTTAAGTATTTTAATAACTTTCAATAACTAATAGAAATTTTTTGTGTATCTGTAATTATAAAAAATATTTAACTTTTTTGATCATTTTATATATTCTTATTAAATTTTTTATATATTTAATAGTATCATGATAGTTTCTAATACTAAAAATTTTTGACTTCGGTTGAAATTATATTAATACATTTGGCTTACAATAAAAAACCATTAAACTTGCTTATAACTTAGAAACTGAAATAATCAAAACATTTATCTAATTTTACTAAAATTATACACTTTAATTAAATTTAAATAAGGTGTTAGAAAATCCCTTAATATACCATTAAATAATGAAATATTTTTATTTAATATATATAACTTGATTTCTTAACTATCTCTTCTATATTAACTTGAAACTTTTTAAGTGTTATCTTTGACTTATTAAATATTAACAATGAAAACTGACGTCAGAAAGTTTAATTATTGATTATTTAGGAATATATGTAAAAATTTCACCGTTAAAAATATAAAAAAACAATATCAAATATCAAAGGACTGCTAACTGTTAAATTATAAATAACACCAAAGTCTTTAAAGGTTTTAAAAGACAATTAAGATACACAAACTAAATACCACTATTATGTAAAATCAAAAATATTTATACTGGTTTGAATAAAACAGTTTTAACCGAGAAATTAGAATATAGATTATAAATTTATGATAGAAAAATTCAGAAAAATAACATTGAATTAGTCAAGAAAAATTGTAATTTAAAAATATTGGATGCATTTTCTAATGCTTCAAATATTTTAGAATGTAATATCATGGGATTAAATCCATTGCATTATGGAATTCTAAAGACTGTTTGTTTATTTTTTAGTTCATATGGAAAACTTTTCTTTCCTAATGATCTGTCACCATTTTTATTACCATAAAAATATACTTGAGAAATTTAATTGAATTTTTAAAATATAAAAAACATATACATATGTTAATTTTCAATAAATTTAAAAAATTAACTTCGTACATTTTGCTAAAAACGTTTTATTATTTAACGCAAACAATTCAAAATGATCAGTTTCAGATGGCTTAGTTTAAATTATAATATAAAAAAGATAGTAATACAAAGCATAATATGGCTTGAATTTCTCATTATTTCCATCAAAAGGAAAAACAGAACAAAACAAGTAAAATTTAGTAATATGAAATTTATAAATTGTAACTTAGAAGCTAATTTTGAAATTGAAACTACTGATTTTTTAAATGTCTATAAAAATAAATTATTCCATAAACAAGAATCTGTATAGAAAAAAGGCATATATAATATTTTGATGGTATAAGTATAATTTCACACTTAATTCTTAAAAATATAAATGTTAAATTCAGGAACACATTTCTTTACATAAATTTGACTACCTTAAGCAATGAGAAATTCTGTATTAAATTCTCGATAAGCTCAAAATTATTTATATAAAATTCCATGTTATATAATTTCACTTTACTCTCAATATAAGAAATATTTTCTTTTTACTCAATGTAAAATAAAATTGTATAGTAATGTAAAATACAAACTAAATTAATTTTATTGTCTTTATAATATGACAACATGAGTATGATAAACATTTCCTGAATGAAATATTGTTTATTAAATAAAATTGTCAAGAGTATATGCTTGTATAAGTGTTTTTAGTGATCTATAAGAATAAAATAAACCTTATAGTCAATAATGTAATAGTCTATTGAGATATTAGAGAAACTTAAATCATTTCAACTGTTAAGAAAATCAATTCAAATGAAACTTAAGCACTATTTTCAATTTAAGTTTGTGCTATAATAAAGTAAATCTCAAAACTCTAGAATGACTGTATTCCACAATTCTGCGAAAATTAACTGTTGTGCTCTCAGGAGTTAAAGTATTTAACATTTTGACATATGAATATTGTATTTGGACTTAGAATTTAGGAGTCTCATTGAAGAGCCATTGATTTTAATTAGAAATATTTCACAGAAATATATGTTAAATTTTACAAAACTTAAGCATTATATATTAATAAGTATTACATTTTTCTTTACATCATAAGTATTATATTATTATGCAGTATTGTTAAGAAATTTTAGATATGGCTGCTGTTGAATATTTTTGTTACATTTGCATTAATTGATTTTTATCTTTCTTTAATAAAAATTAGAATAGGAATGTAATTTTCAAATATTTGTTTACAAATTTTAAAATATATTAAATTTAAACGATATTCAAACACTATTTTCAGTACACCTTAAAGTAATTTATTAAAATACAAAAATGTAAATATTCATAATAGATATATTAACGAATATTTAAAAACCTTTTCCAAAACTTCATATAACAAATATTTTGTTATGTATAACTTCTGAATATTCTGAATATCTTAAGTATGAATGAGAACTTAGTTATGCTTACTATACTATAAAAATTAACTTTTAGATAAAATTTAATATATTTATATAAAATAACATATTAATTTTTTCTAAATATAAAATTTTCCATCATATAAAGCAATAAGTTTTTATAAACAAAGAACCGTATTTAAAACACATTCATTGATTTATGAAATATTTCTTGAAAAAAATTTGAAAGTACTTAACAATAATTGATTTTTATCTGCTGAAATTATGACTTATTAAGGCATAAACACGTATATTAATATTTACTAAATATTTATTTAATAGGATTATCTAATTATGCATATAAATTTGATAAGATAAAGAAATTATTGAAATTTTTAAACTACTCCCATTTAAAAATAATAGTTAAAACTTCTTTTACTAATGAATCATAGAAACATTTTTTTTTCATTTGAATCCTCAGATTTAAGAAATCTTATTTATTGATTATTTAATTAAAAGTTTTAAATTATTCCAATTAAAACTAATATTTGTACTAGAAATGATCAACTAAATCAATTTAATATAAAATTTTTATTGCACTTAAAAAAGGCATTTTTATTTAGTTAATGAAATAACAAGTAGCATATACTAAAATAAGGAAAAACTATCAAGCTTCATTTGAAAAGAATAAGATTTTAAAAACCCTGCTCACATTACTGCACACGGTTGAGTTTCCAATGTCTTATCTTTGATAACAACGCTTTCAAAAATTACCCTATTATGAGAAAGGCAGAACATATAAAATTGTGTTATTTATGTGCAACTTGTAAAGATTTATCCATGTTATTACTGAATGTAAAATGAAATCATAAAGATGAGTTACATTATTTTTCTTCTCAGAAACTGAGTGCAATTCAGCAATACTCCTGAAAAGTAAGTTACAATAGGCATGTGACGAAAATTACGAAATTCTTTGTTGCAAATCAAAATGTCCTTTTAAATTACTTTCATATGAAATTTTAAAATGAATAAATTGATTTGTTGCAGAATTGCTATTTTTACAACCCAATTTGTTATTTATAGTACGAATGCTTCTCCATTCCTTTCTTTTTTAGAGAATATATGTCAGATTCAGTATATAGACTTTTTTGTTTTCATTTAATATATTGAATTGCTAGAATTTATTACTTAATATGATCTTCCTAAAATATAATATTTAATTTTAATATAACCCAAAAATATAAGATATATGAAAAAATGAGCATTGTTCATCGTTGGAAAAATAATATAAAATAATAGGAAATATTTTATTATTATGTATGAGTTGATACTAAACTTTGATCAGCAAGTTTGTTCCATAGTTAAATTATGTTCACAATATTATTTCTAATTCAATTGTTGTTTTACAAGTCCTTGATAGTTCTTCTTTGATGGCTTTTTTATAAATGCTGAAAATTTTCTTAATTTAAGCACTTGTATGTAGTGTTTAGTAATCAGCATAAAATAGTTTTTATCATCAAATGGTAAAGTTATATCAAAACTATTTAAAGTTAATTTTTTTATCTTAAGTGCCAATTAAAGCTGCTGCTGTTTCTATTCATATAAATTTCATAAAATATTTTCTTTCATTATGTTAAAATAGGCAAAATGTAATAATATATTTTCTAAAGTTTAGGATTTCTTTAAAATCAATGATTTTTCTACGATAACATGTTTTAAAATTTACATTTTTAAAAATGTTTTTATTTCATATTTTTAAGAAAAATATTATTTGAAGTAGAGTTGAATATAATGTTATAAATACAAGCCCCGTATAGCAATAATATTAAATAATATCAATAAATAGTGATTTCTAACAAAATTAATAATTTTTATTTAAAAATATCGTATTTTTAAATACTTTAGAAAGATTCATTAATTCGAACTTAATAACATATGCAAGACTGAATTTTTATTTTTGGTCATTTTAATATACTTATTTACACGTGTGCATTTCTATTTATCTCATATACACTATTACGAAATTTTTAAACTTTTTTCTGAATTTCTCATCAGTATAGGTTGAAATTTCTTTTGAAACAAGCATTACTTTGTTCTCAAACTTTGAATTTTTTTAACTATAAAAGAAAAATGCTTTATTTTTTAGTATCTAGCTTTTGAAGATTTTTTTCAAACACATAGGCATGAAATTTGTATATTTCATGCATTAATTTCCTTAAAACTAAACTAAAACACATTTTTAATAATAATAAATTTTTGATTATAAATACGTTAAAATATTTTATGAAATGTAAACAATTAAATTAAATACATGTTTGCTAGTTTTGAATTTGATTCAAATTCATCACGAACATTTCAAAAATGTTTTTAAGATAACAATGTTCTTTCATGTTATTTTTCATTTCTTTTATATTCGTTTAAGACTTATCACTCTAAATCTTATGAATTATTTTTGTATAGTATAGATCTTTTTATTTCTCATTTTATTTCACTTTCGTGTTTCAGGTCTTTCATTGATTATCAATAATTTTTTCTTCTAAACTCCAATTATATGTACTGATTTTTTTCTAGAAACAGAAGAAAATTTATTTAAAGAGAAAAAGAAATAAAGGAACATTTAATTTTATCTTGTGTCTTAAAGTGGAAATATGCTGCCTAATAGTAGAAAAAAATTCAGCCCAAAAGTTCTCGTTTTCATTAACATCTTATTGTAAATTAATGTGGAAAACATCGGGAAGTATTCAAGAAGCTAATTCAAGAATTAGGCAATTAGGAAAACATTAGCAATTAGAAAGACATTGGCTAATATAAAACAGTGTTAAATTTATGGTCAACAAAATTCATCGGTATAAAGTACAGAAGCATTCTAAAAATAAGATAATGTAAGAAATTATATCCTGTATTTTATCATAAAAACATTTATGTTAAACCAAAAACATTTATCTCCATAACTTTTTTAAAAAGAGTAAATTGCAAAAAAGCCTTGGTTATTTCTATATATTATTTAAAACAAATTTTAAGTTTTATAACAAACTTATCAATAAAATTTCCAAAACAATTATAATTTTACATTCAATAATCTAATCAAGTTCATTTATGTTCTTTTACATAAAATACATTATGATTCTTCTAGTAAAAAGTTAATAATTCTAGTAATAAAATAAATTTAATTATATCGTTAGCATAAGTTATTCATGAAAAAAATTTTCAGCTATCCAAAATTTTAATTTATTCATATATTTATCATAATGGATTTTTCATAATTTAAGCACTTACAAATACAGTATTTAAGTAAACCACATCTTACATTGTTTTTAAGTGGAAAATTACAGCATTATAGTCCCTACAAATTGAAATTTAGAGATGAACATTCTCTTCCAAATTTATATTGGTCAAATAAAAAATTATTTTATTTTACTACATATTTTACCAAGTTAGCTAATTTTAATTGTGTTTTGTTGTAGCTTGCAGCTGCATATAGATTCTATTTCTGTGATTTTCATTTTGCATATTATATATAAATATATATGCATACATAGTTACAAAAAACTATTTCTATTTTAAGAATGTTGATAAAATTCTTTGTAAAAGTAAAAATAAAAGACATCAGAGAAATGTACAACAAAGTACTTTTAAATGAATTAGTATATGTTAAATTTAGTGTCTGTAATATTTTTATTGTTTTCATTTATATGTTTTCATTTCATTTAATAAATTTAACATTTGCTTAGTTACTTTGGGTTCTTATTTACTTTTCTAAACCAGCTTCTGTATGAAAAAGACAACTTATAATATTCGAAAGTTTTTTTCACTATAGTAATAGCAAATCAATTTAAAATTTACCGTAATTAATAAACTAATCAATTTGCATAATAAAATATGTTATAAAATGCATTAGAGAAGTAAATAGCATAATGATATTGGGAACGAAGGGGTTGCCTATCAAAGGTAACTCTTCATGACTCAAAATGTTTTGCCAGAAGCTTTGAAAAGTATTGGCATTAGTGTTCTGTAAAATGATTGATAGAGTTTAGTGAAAAATTTTCTATTTCAACGAATACTGTTTATGATCTCTTACTGTGGCTATGTTAAAAATTAAATCTCTTAATACTTTAATATTAAATGTGATTAATAATTTTATTTGGAATAAATTATTTCTTTATTTTATTTTTTACTTGCACATGTTACATTACTTTTATTCAGAGAGTTATATCAAAACTCATTTAAGGTAAAATGTTCTTTTAATAGCCTTTACTGTTATTCTTCGATTAATAATCCTCATTTCAAGTATTTATTTACACATAAATTGCTATGCTATATTATTAGTTTTCTTTTATTTCGACAACTAATATAGAATTAGAAATTTGAACTTCCGTTTAATATTTTTTCTATAAAATTTGATGTCATTATCAAAACAAAACACAATTGATCATTTTCAGTTTTCTTATTTTACTACTAAGTACATCATGTTATAGTCAGCACTGTAATCCTCAGCTATTCTTTTCATAAAGAAGATATTGGTTTATTAATAAATATTAATTAAATCACATATTTCATATTTAATGTGTAATTTAATTAGCTTTTTGTAATTTTTCTCTTTACTAATTTGTTTTTAAACTAAAATCGTATTTTATGCTTAATTTCTTGTTTAAAATATTCTTCTCAAATCTGAGGATTCAAAAAATAGTTTATATATTTAAAAGACAAATTTTCATTAATTTTTATTGAAGTTTAATTGCTTTTAGTTTAACTACTTTAAGAATGTTCTTAATGTAATTTAACAACTTTAAAAATGTTCTTAATGTTGGAAAAATGTTATTCATGATTAAATCCAATTTTTAACGAGAGAAATTTGGAATTTACGAAATTAAAGTTTTACACATTCATTTCATATAAAGAAATGAAAAGTTTTACACATTCATTTCATTATATACTTATCTTAAGCATTGAAGCAATAATATATTTTAATATTAACGCAAGTATCCTTTATTAGCTATCTGATAAACCTAGAATCATGAATGACACTTGGACAAGGTAAGCTAGGTAAGCTCTCTATGCCTTGGCTATGCAGATTTAAGTCAATAGGGAGCGTCTTTCGTTTAACCAGAGCACCACGAAGGTGAAAGCGTGACTTTACTCTTCAAATCCTCCGATAGATGGCACCACCAGAGGATCCACTTTCTCAATTTTGACTTTGATATGAAAAAGGGGGGGGAATTTTCTCCAGACCTTTGCACCCATGGTAACTGTTCAACGACCGGCCACAGGGCTTTTGATTCCACAGATTTAACGAGCACATTCCTAGAATCATACTGGAATCCTGCATATATTCATATATCTATGACTCATAGCAATGCTGTATATAAATCATATAAGTAATTTATCATTCAGACTTTATTTCTTGATGCAATTGGAAAATTATATATCCAGTAAATTCATCAAGTCCTAGCTGAAATTAAATGTTTCAACCTGTAGTCTGTATGTATCTGCTGGTGCATAAAAATTTGAAATTTTACCATAAAAATAAAAATAATTAAATACTAATTACACTAATAGTTTAAAATGTATTTGGTGTAGTTATTTAAAATTAACTTTTAAAACACATTTTGACTCTAATTTGAAATATGTATTAATATTATTTATTCCCAATATATATTGTTGAAGCTAGACATTAGTTATTCAATGAATATATTCAAAAAAATTTATTTTCACTGAAATCAAGAATTTAGGATTATAAGTTGACATTCATGAAACAATGCAGGTAATTTGGAAATTTTGACATAAAAATAAAGAAATTTATTAACTGCTTAACATTTATAGTTATTATTGAAAATATATTTGGCCTAATAATTTAAAACAAAATTTTAAAACATAGTTTGGTGCAAATTTAAATTTTTTTTACATTTTTTATTGTATATTTACTGATGTACAGATGAAACTACATGCGAGATTTAAGCCATAATTTTTCATACAGAATTGAATAAAAAAGCTTTGGATAAGAAATTTAATTATCTTCAAAAATTCGAATGGTGATGATATTTATTCAATGGAACACATACATGTTATAAAAAATATGTATCGATTTAAAGGACATTTTATAATTACTTCCAATGTCAAATATTTAAGTAAAAAATGTCTATTTTTTAAATAAATTAGATTTATTCAAAAATTCTTTAATATTATTAAAGAATTATATTCATAGATTTTAAATATTTTATTTAAGCAATATACCCAGTGAATAACAATTCTATGTGAAATTTTCTGATTTTACATTTACTTGCGACACATTTCTCTCGTATATCGCTCAAAGTACCATAAAAAATGTTTCATAGTGCAAAGTGTATTTATCTCGCTCGTGATATTTACATTCCTTCGCCAGTTTTATTTATCCCGAACTCTGAGCTTCTTTGAGTGGACCAATATCTGCAGCCATAAGTAAATTCAGAGAAACCATATGCGTTAGAGAGTATATATATCATGTCATATTTAAATGCAAGCGATAAAACTTTTTGTTCTTATTTCTATTGTTCAGTAAAAATGCCAATGTTTCCCTATAGGAGAATTATGTATTATAAGCCATACATTACTTTTAGCATCAAAATATTTCTTCAAATATAAAAGAGAACTCAATTTACTAGCTATAAATTTTTTGTCAACGAAAAATAACAATTAAGTTTTAATACTATACATTGTTTTTCAACATCCTCTTCATTTTTTATACCTGAATTAAAAAATGTATAATGCGTTTATATGTATACATTTAAAAATTAAAAATACACATGATAAAAGTTCTACAACATTTAAAAACTAATGTTGTTTAATACCTTATTTTTCTATGATGGATATATTAATATACATTCTCATACAGTAATGTAAATAGATTAACGTTGGAAATGCAATTTAATTTGAATGAATTATCATCCAATTTATTTTTTGTAATAAACAATATTGCATAAGCTTACCATACCTAATTTAATTATCAATGAATTATTTCAATAATGACTTCTAAGAACAACTTTACTTGATTTCTCATTCCATTTTAAATTCTCTAAACTGCTAGAAAGGAAGCATGATATTTTTGAACAGTAGAAAACATTACTTTTGTTTTTATCATTATTCTGTTATGTTTTAAAAAAGGGAATATTTGAATTTAATGAGATTTTTGAAATTAAATTTCTAATATCTTCATAAATGTCAAAAATATGTACCACAATCTAAGAATGCGAAATTTAATTTAACGAAAAAAGAGGATTATATAAGATGATTTTAATTCACTCTAATCTTAATATTATTCCTAAAATCTATCAAATTATATTCTATCACAATTGTACATACATTATTATTTGAATAAATTGATTTTATTTTTAAAGTTAAAATATATCTGCTTGAAAATCAGAACTAAATGAAAGTATTAAAAGTTTATATATAATAATTTTTAGGCATTGATTTAATTTTAGCTTAAAATCGTCTTGCATTTTAGATTTCTCTTCGTAATTGAATATTGAATTGCACTATTTTTAAATATTTTAACAATAAATAATAAGTTATTTTATAAAATAAAATTGTGTAAGTAAAATATTGGTCTACTTGTGAATTATTTAAATTTATCTTCAAAATAAAGAAATGAAAACAACCTTAAAATATACTTATCGTTTTTACTGTTATTCAGTCACCTAGATGTTTTGTAAATTTGTAAGAAAATGTTTGCTATGCAGATATTTATATTCTTTCAATGTACTCCATACTTCTTGGAATAAGAGCTAAAGATATCGATCTAAGTACTTCTGAATAACACAGAGAAGATAGAATTTCAGACCTTTCCAAATACTTCAGTGGGACTAGTGAACATAATACATGATTTGTATACCTTTCATCCATAGGAAATGCTTATTATATTCATAAACTGCTTGATACCTTCATTTGTTCCATAAATGGTGAAGGATAATGGAAAATTAATTTAATGCACATACAAATGGTTATTTATATAAATGCGTTTTTTTTACTCGTTTTTAAGTAAACATATTCAAAAAACTTCAGATATCCTAAACTGAGTGATGCAAGCACTTAAAACTCTTTTCTGCATTTTCAAAGTTTGGTTTAGGTGCAATAATTTTTTTACTTAAAAATTAAATTATTTGTTTATTTTATTTATTAATTTAGTTTTTTTGTTAACATTATTAATCATAACATAAGGAACGCTCTATTTTTAAAAAAAGAAAATTTGTCACTCATTTTGCTTATTTGCAATGGAGTATTTCCTTATTTATAGTTATTTTCAAAAATCTAACTGATTGAAGCAAAAAGTAAAGTTTTCACATTAATAAATCTTTAAGTTACATTTTTCAGTAGAATCAAGGTTATGATAAACATTGAATTGGCAATAGTTCAAACAAAATTACTACTAATATTCAAAAATATAGTAATTATATATAACTTTATTAGTTATGTATTTTTATCATGCAATTTTGCTTAGCGTTTTAAGTCTAGTCAAAATATTTTTCTTAAAATGAAAAATTATTCAAAGAAAAGATTATTTTTTTATGAAAAAATACTTATGATTAAAATGTTTTTCATGATTTAAATTGAAAAAAATACTTCATAATGAAATAATTTATCACAAAAAATAAATGTCATTTCCAACAGAAACATCTTATAAGAATATTTTTTATTTTAAACTATAATTGGTCAAAGTTTTGTTATTTAGCAACATGATGTTTTTATGAGCTAATCCGGAATACACGGATTTTAAATAAAAATGAAGTAAATTTAATTACTAGTAAAAAAATTTATTTTGCTTCATAAAATATCTACACATTCTCAAAATTCATGATTATAAATATTTTTACTGTACTTGACTTTCAATAAACACAAAAACCATTAATAGTAAAAAACTGATTCCATGTGATAAATTTAAAGTTTTCTACCATGAAAATTTAAAGTAAATTTCATCAAGTATGCATGATCCAGCCTAAGTAAATATTCATTAATTATATTTCAATTTATTTTATTGTGGATTTTACACTGAAACATTATAAATTTTTTTATTACATAGACTCGTCCATTAACCGATATTAAAATCGATAAGAATACCGATATTCATTGGTTACTAAATAATTAAATAGAGAAATACGGTATTACATATAAATATTTTAGAATTAGGACACATAAAACAACATAGAAAAATTCATAGATTATTCCCCACGTTGATGGACTTTAGTACAATTTTGTTCAAGTTCATTGACGAACGTTTATGCACAGTAAAATATTTTTTTATTCTAGGTATATATTTCATCAAAAATATTGAGCTACATTTACATTATAAAAACGCAAATACGACTAAATCTTTTGTACTGCTTAAAAACAATTCAGTTTACTTAATTTCATATTACATTGAATATATTTTGTTTATGAAATATTCTACATATCTGATAACAATTTTATTCTGTAAATTTATTAAATAAGTCATACTTTTTTTTCCCTTTCATCATTTTCTTCTTCTTTTTCTTCTTAGAATTGGGTTTGTATGTCATTGGGCACCTCTGCTTTTATCAGCATTTTGTACCATTAACTCCAAACCCAATGTTTCCTAGTTCCAATTGCTCGGGTCACCCACTTTATTATTAAGTTCGATAACCCTTTAATGGAGTCTAGGTGTAACTCTCTAGTATGGATGATGCCTAAAGAAGTTAAACTAGGGAGGGCAGGAGCCTCGCATTCATAAATGATATGCTCTGCCGTTTCCTCTTGCGTATGACATTTCCAGCAGATAGGGTCTTGCTGAAACAGTCCCATCTGGTCAGAAAGTCAGTCATGCTAGGGATAGCTTCCTAAATTTCACCAGAAGAAGATGGTTTGGAGATTTCTACCTCAAGTGAAGTATTCATTACTGCCCCTTTACAAGATTGCCTCTGAGTTCCCTTGTCTTTTTCAGCAAGGTCTACTTTAGAGGCTTCACCTGCAAATGCAGAAAGGTTTGTTATTTCTTGTGTCTTTTCAGCCACAAGATAATAATAAAGCTCAGGTAATATAAGTCCACCCAGCATTGCCTGAAATACTGGGCAAGGCAAATTACTCTAGAAGTTTGCCAGGCAACTAGAGGCTTTGTTAAGACACCAATTCCGCGGTGCCAATTAGCCCTAGGCACGGATCGCATAACACCAGGGTTTACGGGAGCTGGTTCGCGGCCTCTGATTCTATATTCAAGGTTATCCTGTCATTCCTACAGGACATTCGGCGATCCACCAACTGCTGAAGCGCCTGGTGGCTGCTCAAGCCCCAGGAAGATACGCGTACCCCCTGGTTCCAGGTTTCATCATTATACTCCCTCTTTTATCAACAAGGAAAAGAGATAAATATTTGACAAAAATAGTTTTATGTTATTAATTTAAAAGATTAATATTATTTATGTAAATTATAAAAGTAAATTACAAGAACATTTTTTTCAAATCTTAATGATAAGATAATAACGAGGTTCTGATTTTAAAAATAAAGGAAATTCTTACGTTCTCCTGTTGAATTTTTCATCTGAATCAAAAGAAATAAAATTTCAAAATATTGGTGATAAATTATTTTTATCTCACATTTTATAAATAAAGTATTTTTTTTTAAATTCCTGGTTAATCATATTGCTTTAAATTTGTGTCGATCATTCTGCGATTCAAAGATTCTGTGTGTTTTACGAAAATATTTAAAAAAAAAATTTAGATGACACTCTACATAACAACACATCCATTAAAATATCTGATTCATAATAAAAATATATCTGTGATTAAATTTAAAATAAAATATTTTGTTTTCTAATAATATATTTTTATTTTGAAATAGTTATGATAGAAATAATTTTAAAATGCAAAACAATTTCACAATCATTGAAGAATATTTTTCCAATTTGTACATCACAATCTTATGCAAGTTAATCTTTAAAAGTTTGATTAAATGAAAAAAAAATTAACAATCATAAATAAATAAATCACCATCGATTTATTTATGATTGTCAAAATAAGGAATTTTATATTAAAAAATATAATTGATATAGAGGTTTAAACTTGAAATAAATATATTTTTGAAGTAGGTAAAGTAGATTTTTTTTAAATATTCCTCAAATTTAAAAATTAAAATTTATTTTTGTGACAAAACAAGCACATTACTCTTGTTTTATAAGTATTAAAACGCTTTAAATTAACACAGTAGCATATAAAAATATGAAATTAAAATTAATGAAAAGAATAAATTATTAATAAAGAGAAAACTTTTACATACATATTTTTTAATAAACAGAAAAATAAGCAAACAAATAATTATGAATTATCTTCTTTTCCTTACAATTCCCTATGTAAATATAATAATAAAATTAAAAAGTATTTTTATACTTAAGATGAATAATAATATTGAAATATGAACACATGAAATTTTCATTTGATGTTTATTTTATAATTTTTACATTAATCTTTTTATGATATATTATATTAAATTATACAAAATGCGACATTAAATGAAAATACTAAACATTTTTGTATCCTGTTTATCAAAATATTAAAATATTTAAATAATCTTTACTTAAAAAAATCTAAATAGTGATAGATTATTATTGTTATTAAATGCCATTTTTTGCTGCATTTAAATTTAATTTTAAGGTTTAAAAACCAACAGAATTGGTTCGCTTAGTTTCACTATTTATAATCAATTAATTATTAGTCTATTAATTATTAGTCTATTAATTATTAGTCTATATAACAGTACTTAATTGACATAGAAAACTTCTACACAAGATAATTGAATATATGCTTCGAAAATGGACTATCCACATATTTCATAACTAATGTATTATAACTTACAAAACACTTCTTCAATATAAATTTTGTAAATACTTAATGTATATTTTCGAAAAAAAAATAAAAGACAGAAAATGTTCTGATCACAACCGTAAGAAGAATTTCATAAAGAAAAGTAGAGAAACTTTTCTAATGTTTTCAAATAGTTTACAAAATTTTTACAAATTTAGTAGAAAAGAATTAAAAGAAATATTTATTTCTCTCATGAGCATAATAAATATTATCACTATAAACAACGAAAATACTAATATTTCTAGATTAATTTTCTTTCCAAGACATTTCCGTATTTATTTAAAATTATTGTTTGTTATGGGCGACATTAATAAAAATTCTACACGAATCTGTTCATTAAATTACAATTTTGTTAATTTATCTTATTAATAAAATTACACTAATTTATTTTTTGAATTAAAAGTTAAAAAAGAAGTTCTACCTTTTTTGCCAGACTTTATTAATAACCCCCACAAATTTACAACAAGAAAGTATGTGATGGAAAAACTTGGAAGAAGTTAAAATATAAATAAATAAGAAATGCAAGCAATACATTTTCCTTTCTTTGTTTATTTAGAATAATATTGTAATAAATATAAATATATATTATTTTTCCAGTATATTTGATAAAATTTTATTTCATGATAAGAAAAAAATTTTTATTAGTTGTATTTTTCTGTTCTCTGGTTACTGGTTTAAATGGTTATAAGAATAAAATAATATCATTCAAATTATGGAAAATTAATTTCAGGAAACAAATCTTTAGCCAAATTCTTTGATTAATGTGAAGACAAAAGAAATATTATAATTTTAAGCAGTTTGTCTGCTAGGAAATTGAAAAATTAAGGAGATCATTTGTAGCAACATGTTAATATTGAAATACATTTGCATGTAAATAACATTGACATTAATAAAATTTAAATTGTGATAGATAAAATGCATGCTTTAATTATATCACAGTTACTGTAATAATTATAGATATAAACCACACATCTAACAAATGAAACATTATAATACAGCTCTCTAAAGTGTAGTGCAAATAAAGTTAAGGCATCATTTTCTAGAGATAAAGGGGGAGGATTGATTATCTATTCTCTGAATATGCTTATGGGTAAATTTTTCTTTGATAAATTTTTCGAAAAATGCATATTCTTAAGCATAAGTATTTTAGATATCTTCAGGTAGTCGTAACAAGCCACAATTTTATTTTTTAAGCCTTAAATTGTTTCGATAATAAATACTTTTTTCTATTTTTATGACTTGAGTTTTATTACATGTTTGACTCTTTAATTAAATTTATTTTCCATTTTATTTAACATAAATATTTCAGATATATATTTAGATAACAAGGCGTAATCTTGTTTTTAAGCTTTAAATTCATTGATTGTAAATACTTTTTTCTACTTTTCCTTTTTTATATGAATCTTAAATTATATTTATTTCAAGTTTTATTTGAAATTATTATTTTTTAGTAAAATTCTTAGTATTATTTTATTATGTATGGAAATTACTTGACAATCAATACTTTTAAAATACTCTCGTACATAGCAAAAGTTTGAAAGAAATATTGTATTTACTATTTTCTAAACACCTGCTTTTGATTTCTGAATAAAATAATTTTCTTCCGATAATAGACTTATGTGTTATCTCCTTACTCTACAATTATTTTTAGTCCCTACCACATCAAAAGAATTATTATTTCAAAGTAAATAGCATTTTAGGCCAATGATTCCAGAAAAACATTTTAATGACTCTTTTGTAAAGGAAACCATATCCATATTAAAACAACTCATTTTTTCTTCATCTAAATGAAATACAATATAAATTTTTCCTTGATCAAAGCTATGAACATATGATTTTAATCCTCTGAATTGTTTATGGCTCATGAAATAATTATAATATTTTATCCTGGATTTATTTAAAGTAACGCGATGGAAAAACCTTATGTTTGTATAATTTTCTTAAAATATATATATTATTTCATAATATACGTTTCATCCCAGTTGAGTTGAGTATTATATACATCTCATGGGATGAAACGTATATTATGAATATACGTTTCATCCCATGAGAGTTGTTTGTGTTACAGAATTTCGTAGTGGGCGTGTGAATGTTATGGGATTCTTACCAAACAATGATTGAGGGAATGCTGTGACACAGTTGCAAATATAATGTGCTACGTGGTCATTATAAATTTAATGCAATTTATTGCTTTAACTATATTTCCTTTGTTGAGTCCTTGCAATTTGGGTACTTGGTCAGAGCAGCAATTTTACCCACAGTTGAATGGAAAAGATGAGTTTTACATTTTTACTTTATGCATGAAGTTGTGTTAAATTGTTTCTTAAAAACTTTTTAGAAGTTCTTCCGTATGAAACTTAATTAGGGCTCCGGATTATTGAAAAGCTTTTGAAGACAATAAATATTGAAATTATTTTCAAATGTTTTTAACTATCCTGAGAACCTTTATGTGATTCTCAACATACTAATGGCTACTTTTTTCTCAGCTATAGTTTACCTAATAATTAGTTATTTTTTTACTTTCTCTATAAGCAAAGTGAATATACTGAAGGGAGTTCTTCACTTATGGGAGAAATGTGATCTTATACTATTTATTTCCGGAATCTTATTTGTAAATAAACTATATATTTTGATCTTAAATACAAATTGATTGACGACAAGTTTGAGTTTATAGCCGATATGAAATAATGCTATTTGCTTAATGTCAAGCACTATTTTTATTGAAAATAATGTTTCAACTTTTATTGCAAAATTAAATGATTTCAAATTATGTATGATCCAGAAAATACCCATGAAATAATATTTAAAACTGAATTATTTATTTTCAAGTTGAAGGAGATAAAAGCTTAATCTTTTTTTTTTTTAATTTCTGCCATACATATTTTTTACAAGCACTTAGAAGAAATATTATGAAATACTACAACATAATGAAGTCATTCTTATTTAGAAAAAAATATTCATAATGAGATTTATATATAAATAGCATTATCATTATTCTTCGCATCATATCTAACAGAATGTTTTCCCAGGACAAAATGTTTGCTCATATATCATATAACTGAAACTGAAAATTCCATTCAATATACCGTTAAAAGTGAATAATGTTCTTTTGTAATAAATGCAAAATCCTTCTGTTCTTAAAGATAGCGTTATACAATGTACAAATTCATTCGATTACTTAGAAGCACTATAGAATGTTATTCATTTTTATGACTTTACCATGGAAAATTAGACGTAAGGCTATAAATGATTAATATGTTAGCATTTATCATTTCTTAGTCAGAATATATTGCATCTTTTTAACTTGAAAAAATTTGTAAGCATTTATTTACCTTTTAAAGGCCTTGAAATGGTATTTCTCATTTTGCTACAAAGCAGTAATAAAGTTAAATCATAAGTGAATCAAAAAATAAAAACTGTATAAACTTCTTAAAAATATTGAACTTACCACACCAGATTATGAGAACATAGAATTCTTATTTTATATTATGAAATATTTTATAAAAAGATTTAAATTTGTGTTTTAATTAATTTTTTATACATTTACCACGCACAATATTAAATTGATTATTATCTTTTCATATTAGATTGAATTTACATACTGATAATTTATTCAAATTATTTGGTTTTTTAGCATTACTTTGATTACTATTTATAAATAATTAAATCAATAACAAAATTCTATACATTTTTTCATCATTTTACATTCAGTTTTTAATTTTAATTTAATAAAATAGTAAATACTATTACTAATAATTTATAAAAAAATTCATACGTATTTCTTTAAATGGAATTTGTTAAAATTGAAACAAAATTTGTTTCTTCATTTTATACAGTACATAAATAGTACTTTATCTTGAAAAATCACATAAATTTAATCAGTATTTATCTTTATATTTAAGAATATTGCTATTTTTCAAACACTTTTAAATATACAAATCTGAAATAAATTTGGTAAAAAACCAAACTTCCTTAATGATATGAACTATCATGATCATTACTTTAAAGATACTAACATACTTCCGCAAACACAAGAAGTTGGCAATTAGTAATATATTGAATATTTATATTACTAATTGACAACTTCTTGTGTTTGCGGAAGTATGTTGGAACTTTTATTATTTTATTTTAATAAATTATGGATTATAAATTTTTTGTGAAAGACTTAACATAGTATTCATAATTTTATTTCGAGCATGAAGTAACTAAATTAACTTTTGGCTCCAGAATTGTTAGGAAACTCTGTTTCACAATGAAGGTTAAAATGAAAATATAATATGTATTTTATCATAGAAAAAGCTAAATATATTTCTTTAAACTTATTTATTTTCATAAGCATTTATCCTGTATGTAAACACAGATATAATTTTTTTCTTCTTCTCATTGTGGCATATTCATATTTAGTAAAGCAAATGAGCTATATAAAATTTTAATGAAATAAAAATTTAAGAATTATATAAAATTTTAATTAAGGAAACTGATTAATATAATGCGAAATTTGGGTATTTCAATCAAATTAATTAATGTCCTATTTTATTTTGCAATTATTTTATAGCCTATATAATTTTAAATTATTTTGTAATGCAATATCTGTAATATTAATTTTACGTATTTCATCAAATTAAAAAGAACAAATATTTACTTTAAATTTTTATTTTAAATAATATGTAACTATTTTGAAATAATAAGAAAACTATACCAAATTTTTTTCGAATACAGGGAACAAGTAAAAGTTTCTTTTTTCTAATTCAAGGCTTCCCTTAGGAATTAAATCATATTCTGCGCTACAAGGCGTGAAAGTGATTGCATCTTGTACAGTGGGCCACCCAGTGAGTAAGCCATCTTCGCTACGAACGTGAAATCATAATTAAGATTACAGCGAGAGAAAGGAATATCCATGCCCGAATCATGATTCAAACATGAGACCTACTGCTTCAACGTTATGGACTTCGGTTGGAGAACATCCAAGAGAATATTGTATAGAATTTAAAATATTGTTATTACAATTTACCAATTTTTATATTTTATTCTTATAACTTTCTATATTTTATTAAAATAAATCACTAGTTACGTGAATTATAAAAGACATTAATCAATGCAAAGTTTCTTTATACGTACCCATAAATTATATAAATGTGAATTTCAAATATCTGTAGGCCACCCTGGCAGTTACAAACATATCTACAAACCACAGGCGTATACTAATGCTTGAAAAGTTGACTAGTACAAAAGGGTTAAAAATACTTTTGGTGTATGATTCTAAAAATGAGTAGTTGCAGAGATTAATTCCAGAGGCAGTTCACTTGAGGAATTATTATCCTTGGTCTAGTAGCAGACATATACCTCTTTCTATCCTCTTTGATTTGTTGCATAATTGATAGAGTAAAACTGGAGATTTAGAAAATGTTTGCCTTGCAATCACATGAATCAATTTAAAGAGTCCTCAGATATTATCGGACATTGAAACGAAATAGAGATGATTACTAGAAATTATCTAGCACTCTGATATCGAGTACATTTGCATACCTCATATAAGGATAATCAAATGTATATTATGTTCAATGTGTGCAGTCTGTGATGATTACCATCAGCATGTAAACACTGTATGCTTTTGTTGATACAAGAGATTGGGACTTTGCAGCCCTCATCCTCTTCACTTATGAAAAGTGTGTAGGATGGAAAGCATCTTCCATAGCATGTATACTGAAAATTTTCTGTATCAAGGATACTCCGTAGAATATCAGCAAAATGTTATGAGGTAGCTTATTACCCTACTGAAATGTAAAGTTTCATAGGAGCCAAAAGGTAAAGGCACATATTTTAACACAACGGAATTTGCACACGGAACACAACGGAAACTGTACTATTAATAATGACTCATGTGTAAAATTTTGTCTCTGATTGCTCGCACCTACGATGATCCACTAAACAATCACGTGATGATAAATTCTTAAGACCAGGAAATTTTCAAAAATATAACACATCTTTCTAATTTAAGAATTCTAATAAATTTTTCATCGATGATTCTTTTTTTCATTCGCTCTTGTCACACCACTGTCAGATATTTTATATTTAATGGGACAGTCGATATTCAGGTACATTCGTGGAATAGCTATCTGAAAAAATCTAGATTTTATTATTACCTCAGCGATGGAACTTGAACCGAATTTACCATTTCACTCAAATTTATTTAAATCTTGATAACCAATCATCGGGGCAGTAAAAAACAACTTTGCAGCTTATTAAGTTATTTAATGCCTTTTTATGGGGTAGGTAAACGACTACGCATAGGCAATTGATTGAATTTCTTCATTACTAGCATGATTAGTAAATCTGTATTTCTCTTCACTTGAGTACAGAAAACGGTTAGTTTAACCATAGAAACCATATAATTTTTGTTTCAAATAATGTGTATAAATTAAACTTCATTTTAAACAATTAAAGTCCTAAAATTGAATTGCTGAAAATATTTTTCAATTTTAATGAAAATCCTCAGATACATTTAAAATTTCTTGAGCTTTGAAAATATTCTATATAGCTCTTGCCTAAATTGACGAAATTTATCGATATTTTATATTATAAAATATGATTCCCAAATATTTTAACTTGTTGTACTTCTAAGCAAAAAATTTCTATTGATATACAACATCAACAGAAAAATGAAAAGAATAAGATGAGAAATAATAAAGTTTGCATTTTCTTAAATATTACTGAATTTTGCGATCAATTGTTTTAAAATATATTAAAGAAATGTAAACATACCATCATTCAAATAATATTATGCGATTGAAATTCATCTATTTTAATAATAAAGATCTAGTTTATTTAAATTGTGAAGTTTGAGTGAATATTAATAAGAATTTTAAATCTGTGAGAAAAGATATTTATACTACATACGAATATTTAATAAAATATCACAGCAATATATTTGAATGTAATAAGTGATATTAATTTGCATTTGGATTTAGGAAAATAATATTTTATTTCTAATGTACAATTGTGTATTTCAATTTGAATTTCTTCACCACATAAACTTCCAATACCAATTTTATTTAAATGGAAAATACAATGTCACTATTCAGTTCCACTTCAATGTAATGAGTAACAGGTATAATATGTAACTTTGTAGTCTAAGTTTCTATCATACAACATTTTATTCTCAATATACATTCTCTCATTCATCTTAAAATATCTTTTATTATAAACTAGTTAAAATATTTTAAAAAACTCTGCAATTTTAATGAAATTTTCCTATTGTACTTAAGTTTTCTGTGATAGACTATATTTGTTGACTGTTTCATTATTTACAGCATATGCAAATCGCGTTCGTTTTATATTACAATGGAAACGCTTCCTTCTAAATATCATTGGTTTCTCTAGAAGATGAATTCCCAACTAATCAAAATCTTTGAATTGATTTTAAATGTAAATTTTTCATTTTATACAATGAAAAATCAAACAAAGTTATAAGAGTTTTTATGTTATATTTATGAGTTCAACCTTTATTTGAATTCACAATTTAGATACTTTGTTAAATAAGAACAAAGTGTTTCTTATATTGAATATTAATGGAAAAGTGCTAATTCTTTTCTCAGCTTTCAAAAATACTAATAAATGTATTATAAATTATACTAAAATAATGTAATTTTAGTGATGGATATTTTAAATATATAAGAAAATTAACATCCAACAAATTTTAATATCAAAAAATATACAATTGCTTAGTGAAAGACTGGGTAATGTTTAAACAAAATTTAAAATAATACTAAATGAAATCAATAGATAAAAGCAAATGTTTTTAGAAATACTTCATATTTTAATAATACTATTATTGTAATGTAAAAGCATTACAGCTTCGTAAACTGATTTTTAAACTAATATTGAATGTAAGTTATATGTTACATTCAATATTAATTTAAAAGCCAAAACTGTAATATTTTAATTTCTAAATCAATAAAAAGTTCTTTGAAAGTCAATTTATGTATAAACTGATCAAAATTTATTATAAGCACTTTAAATTGGTTTGATAATTTTGGAATCTAGAATTCATATAAATTTTAATAATTCAGTTTTAAATAAAAATATTATTAAATACTACTTATAAATGACTTAAATGAATTTACATCCAAACAATTATCAAAAGACATTTAAAAACCATAGCCAACTAAAAAAATGAAACTTTGACACATTTTATATATAATATGATTTTAGGATAACTAAATCATTTGAGAAAAAATACTTTTCCTGAACTTCAAATCTATTAAAATAAATATTTTCGTAACATTTAAAAATGAATTTAATTAATCCTATTGTGAAATAAATTGATAAATTGAGACCCTGTCAAAATATTTTTTATTTATAAAAGTTACCGTATAAAGTTAATAAAAAGAAATTGTCAGTTTTTGTAAAATCATATTGCCTATAAATCTAAAAATCCTTTTTCTTTCATACATAATAATTACTCGATTCACTTGCTATCTTCTTCAACTTCCTTATTTAAAAAATAATAATGCACTGTAAAATTTTCTAACTAATAACAGAATGGAGTCAGTATTTTTAAGTAAAAGAGCTATAAATATTTATGATTTATGGTTTATGATTTGATCTTCAAAAAAGATGAATTTCTTACACTCTAAAGTTTGAGTTTAAGTGTAACGAAGAGAAAAGTATGGTTTATGAAAAAATTATTTTATTTAATGCATTAAATTAAAGTAATTTATTATTTTTTGTTACTAAATTGTTAGTTTACTATTTTATAAAATGATCCCTTTTTTAATTTAAAATATGATTATGAGGTTTCCATAAGAATAACAAATTGTATGAAAGAAAATGTGTTAAAAAATAAGGGAAGTAATGGGATTTTCTTGCATTCCAATTTTTTTATTTGATCTTCAAGGTTCATACTTGGAAATTCAGAGAAGATTTGTTTAGAGCATATTTAATTTTTGGGCTTGTAAAAAAAGTATATATCAAGCAAAAAATAATTTGTTACACATTATTTATAATTCTATACTTACATTTATAGTGAGCTATTTCAGTGTTATTTTGTATGAGAACATCATATAAAGCTACATTGACTAAAGAAATGCAAATCGTTCTGGTGCATATAAATTTCAAAATATAAAATAAAACATTATGTGAGTGATTCAGTTTAAAAAATAATTACAGCATTTGTTAAAAAATAGTATTCTGTAAAATTATAAATGTGCAACAGAAATCTGAATGTTGATAATTTAATAGTTAAAATATTACTATCAGATATATTGAAAGTTTATAACATCATTTAATATTTTACACATCAAATAAAACAAACAAGCAAAACAAAACAACAACTTATATCAAATTAACAAATACTTGTATTCATAAATCCTTGTTTTAATTTCTTTTGATGTAAGATAAGTAAACAAATAATAAGGCACATGAGCACTTTTGTACCTAATCATGCAGATAAATATATAAGCTTTTTAAATTATTTTATTGTTGCTATGTGTGAAATTTTTAATAATGTGTGTCAGAGAAATATCAGAAGAATGAAAAATAAGTTATATCATTCATTTTTATATCTATTACTATATAAAAATGTGTCTATATTTTATGGAATCATTCATTTTCATTCTTATCATTTGGCTGTTTATAGGAACTTATAACAACTCACACTATTATAATCAACTATAAACATATGACGTTGATTATGAACAGACTCTGAAAAATTAGAATCAAATTAATCATACTAAAGTATCCAGTGCTTAAAATATAGACAATATATTGATCCTTGTTCGAAGTCATGCAGAAATAACATTTTAAATTTATTAAAGATTTGATAACATTTAGTAAAAAAGGGGGCAAAATGTTAAAAAAATTATCAAATATGATTAAACACATAAAGTATCTCAGACAGTTCTTAAAATATACTAGTTATAATTAAATATTTTGGATTATAGCTATTGTAAATAATGTAACTATAACTGCATTTCCAATAGGGTCTAAAAATTAAATAAATCAACCTTTATGAAATAAGACTCAAGTTTTCTTATATTCAGTTTTTTGTTTCTATTAAGAAAGGTCAATTGAAAAATCTAACCTCATTTTAATAAATTCAAAATCCATGTAAAAATGCGCAATGTTATCTGAAATCTTCTTATAGGATACCTTTGATATTACTTTAATAATCGCTTTTTAAGTCAAAACTTTCACAAATTATAATGTCATGTCTTAAATAATTAAAAAAATGATTGCAATTAAGTTCTAGAACTTGATAAAGCCTAGATTATAGTTCAATGATATTTCCAGTTGCACTGGTAATCATCAAGTGTAAGGAAAATACACAAGTAAGGAGTTGGCGAAAATTCCATTGAGCGTCATGAAAAATCATAAAACTTTCAAAGGAGTAACATCCAAATGGGTAGAAATATTGTCAGGCTGTATTCGCAAAATTATCGAAGTACATCATGGATAACTTATCAAGAATTTGGCTTGCATATAGCTTGTCTAGTATCTGCTTGTTATGTAAGACAATGTTTTGACATCGCAAAATAAATATCCTAACGATCTACAGCTGTACAACCACATCATAAGGTATTATATATACACCATAGAACATTATTCATAAAAAGTAATGTATCCCGTGTTGTCAGAAAGGGAATCAAGAGATCGTCAAAACATCCATATAGACAAAGGTACATGCAAAAAACTGAAACGCAACAGCTGTATGCCACAACATATTGACAACGTGTAGTAGACAATGTAACGGTTGAAGGCTATTCTAAAGAAATGTGATATTAGCCTCATATATTCCCTTCGGAGAGAATATTTAATAGACAATAGTCCGTATTCACTCGTCGCAAGGCAGAAAATTCAAAAAAAAACTGACAAACATGCAGAAGACTGAACCTCAACTTTCATTCATCAGCCGTTGTTCAACAGTGGCTGGGATTGTAACTGAGACCTCATGCTTCAAAAAGCGATGTTTTATTACAAGGTCTAAAAGAGTTCTAGAGACATTTGGAGCACGTAATGTCAGCACATTGACTATTTCTTTATCTCTTGAGAATGTAGTTCTGATGCTAACAGTGAATCTGAAGTACCCGTCAACAAATCTGGGTACAAGATAGTCTTCTTTTTGGGTGACAATCGGTTCTGAATCTAGTCTTCTGGTAAATGTATTCTTGTCTGGGGGCTCCAAAGAGAACCTCAGCCTTGATTGCATTTGATTCTATTCTGTGAACCATGCACTTGATATGGTGATATAAGCAGCCATTGGATACACGAAACATGTCTCTAATTTAGATTGGTGTTACTTTAAAAGAGATTGATTCGATTTTAGATTTTACGGACAGTGTTTTCATTCTACCTACAAAGTCTTCAAAATATCATCCTCCATCAAGATATTTTATATCATTCTTTGTTCTTTTTATATAGAAAAGTTATTCAATCATGGTCCAAACTTTTTTAATCTTCACATTTTCAACAACTGAAAAGATATGAGCAGGGACTACTGAGAATTTTAGCCCATCATTTCTTATCAGATAACTACAACTAAGCAAATGAAACAGAATTTAAGGAGTAGCATAGAATGAATAGTCCGTTTCAGTCATTCAAGTCTAATTTGATTTCATACCTAATGTAAGCACTGTATTAGCAGTCAGGAAAGACAATTTTGTGCAATGATTTTCACATGTCATAATTTAAATAACTAATAAAAAATTATCGATTATGCTGTTGTGTTACATATTATTTTGATAAAATTAAATGCGTAAAATAATTTATATCATTTTTATACGTTATATTTACAGTAAAAAAATTTCAATTATTGAAATGTAGTTTTCTGTTGATTTGTATTAATTAAATTGTAAAATTAAATTTTTGTATATGATAACAAAATTTCAGATTAATAAGACATTAAAACGTTAGAATATTATACAATTATTTTAAAATAACTTAATAATTCAATTTGACCTTTAAAAAATGCATACTTTTTAATTTTTAAAAATTAAATTCTTATAATTTATTTAAAATGAACGTACACTTTAAAAAATGAAATCAGTCAATAATATAGACAAAAAAAACAATGTTAGTTTAAAAAAATTACATTTTGTTTTTAATCAAATAACCTCCTGCGTTTTAAACAATACAAATAAATAGATAAAAAATATATATTCCAACAAATGAATGGGAAATTATAATCGGTTTTAAACTTTACCAGGATTAATTTTCACTAAATATTTTTTTTTACATCGGTAAGTCAAAAATATTTGTATTGGCAATTTTCCTTATATAATTTATTAAATATTCATAGATACTCTAAAAGTTTGAAAGCATAAACAATAATATAACCTTTACAGATATACTGATTTCAGATGTTAATCTAAATATCTCTTGCCATAATCAATGTTTAAATATGTGATTAGAGAGAAGTACATGAATATATGATACTAATGGAATGTTTAAAATATTCAAATGACTACATATCATGTGAGTTGTTATCTCGCAATATTTTCTTTAAACTTATAGAGAATCCTAAACGTATTTTAAAGTTTTAAATAAACGGATTATTATTTACATAAAAGTAGCGTGAAAAGAGCTTCTGGAAGCTCAAATTAATGTCACGGCACGTATATGAAATGAAAATGTCAAGAATGGTAGTGAGTATTTGTGAAAAAGTTTACATGGCTTCTTTATTCTAAGCAATAAATATAAAGCAGAAGTTTGTTACAGTTAATTAAACAGAAAGGAAACCAAAAGGGGAAAAAAACCGTTCTTTTTTATTTACTCTACAGCTGTTTCAGAAATAAAATAGTCATGGAGATAAACATATCGCATGCATTCTACTTTCCATGAACAGTTAACTACATCCTTATATTTTTAGTTATACTTTATTAAATATTCATTTCTTTCAATATCGTTTCACTTTCATGGTTTATTTAAGGTATCTTTTTTGAAAATATTATAGTTAATTTTCATAGCACATTAAAAAAGAAATAATTTTCAAATGTTAAAATTTACAACTTAATTAACATACAAAATTTTTTATAATAATCAAAATCTAAAATATTTAGTGAAAACTACAATTAATAAATATTTTATATTAACTACTTAATCATGGTATTTTTTATTCGAGTTCACCTTATTTTAAGTCTCTGGTGTTGCTTTTACAATTAGTTCAGTTTAATCAAAATAATTTACAAAGAATTTAAAAAGTAAAAAAAATGAGATAATATTCCAGATTATCAAACACCACTGTAGACAATAAATTATTTACGTTGAGGAATTACATTTTATTTTTAAGCATTTGTGTAAATTTAAATAAAATTTTATAGTATAAATATTTAGGTGCACTTCCTTTACTAGAGATTGACTTATTATTTCAATTTTTAAAATTTCAGCTTCATAAATAATAATTATATTCAGATTTCTGGTTAAAAATAAGAAAATTATTTGTAAGGATGGAAGATTTGGAAAAAATTAATTATATTTTCCTTAGCATTACTTCCTTACAAAATAGCTAATATTTATTTGTAGCTTCTTCTCAGATGATAATCTACAGTTCTTACTTTAAAATGCAAAAAAATTTCAAAATGTGAAGAGGTATCCTCAAATTATAATAAATTTGAATTTTTTAATTTTCTTAACTTGTATTTTCAAGCAATATTTTTTAAACTGCAACGAAAGTAAAGAATTTATATTTATATAATAAATAATATTTAACATTAATTACGAAGCAAAACTTTTAAGTAATCTTCAAAATTGTCTTTGTGCAGTAAATTTCAAAATATCACTTCAATGCATCATTGTGTATGAGAATAGTATAGAGCTTCTCAAAACTCTCTTAACTTAAATCAATCATTACTTTTAATGTATAAAATAATTGTTTGTCAAAAATTTTCAATATTTTTAAGTCCAATATTGTAAAATTAAATTTAAGATAATTTATCTAAAATGCTACTTTAAATTAAATAGATTTCTTACGTTAGTTAAAAATTCTAAATTTAAACTTTTAATATTCCTATATACTCAAGCAACAACATTCACGTTATTTTAGTGTGTTGGTTTTTGTACATTTTAATTCAATACAGATATTTTCTTATATATTCTCATTAATCTAAGCAATAGCTTCGTTAAAAATTGTACACTAAAATATATTTTATGATTGCAATAAAAGAACACTTCTGCAGTTTAAAAAACAAACACTTATAACTAAAATCTTAATCTCACACATGATATTTAAGCATAGAATGATTCTTTAAATAATATTGAAAGAGAGAGAACTTTGGAATATTTAAAACGTATTTTTTTACGTAATGTAACTGGATATACTTCAATTAATCAAATCTATTCCACTAAAAGGCTTCAAAGCATAAGTTAAACCAACTTTTGACATTTTAAAGTAATTTATGACACTGACAAAATTGTTATTTTTCAGACGAAAATCATTGCAATTATATAATTTCTTGTCAAATTAAACATTTTAGACATTTTTGCAAATTTAATATTCAAAATACGAAAATTAAAAGGATTACAGTAAAAATACGGGCATAGCTAAATTAATATTAAAAAAAAATTCATTTAAATATAAGTATTTTTTGGCTAGCAGACTTATAATGTCAGGGGTGTAGGGATTAAAGCTAAAAAAATTAAGGATACAGAGGCCAATGCTTTGAAATAAAAAATATTAATATTACCATAAAGTCTATATAATTGAGTGTCCCAAACAATAAACTCCCACTCTATAACCTCATAAATTTATCATTACTTAATGCCTCGCCTAAATTCTGGTGCACGTGACAGCTTTAGTAAATAATATTAAGGCAATCAATTAATTATTTTTAGATTTAATTTTAGCATTTCATATGTCTCTGATTGACTTCTCATTAGTGTAAAAATCTCCTGAATTATCAGTTTATTTTTAAGTTAAAGTCAATCCGAAAGTTATAAATTTATTAATTTTATGCATTTTTAAAATATTATGACATTTATCTTAAAATTTCTTCCCTAATTTTCTCTAATTTGAAAAAAAATATTATTAATAATTATCAAATAGCATTAGTATTTAATTCATCATGTTTAAAGATACAATACACAATAATTCAACTTTAAGTACCCAGTTTTATTTTTTATTTATTTTTTTTACTTTCTGATAGACTAACTGTTAATTTTCTATTGACATTTTTTTAATTATAATAATTTTAAAAATGTTATTAACTTGAATTTGGCATTCAAATTTCAATTCAGATATCCAAAATAGTATATTTATAAGAGAATAATAAAGATTGTTTCCAAATTCATTATTTGTAACTAAATATTCCATGAACTGTTGATTATCACTTTTATTATTACATAAATGAGGAATTTTTTAAAAACTTTGATTATTTAATTTTTTTAGAAGCTACCGTGTCTTAAAATGTATAGTTTATTAAAAGGCATATTTTTATTAATGATTGCCATATTTGAATTATTTGATGAACATATAGGTTTTATAAATTCATTGGTCTGTACATATAAATTCGACAATTTTATCTTCATTTGTATAATGACAATTATTTATTTCAGTAATCTATTTGTAAATTAATGTTTTCATTTATTAGTGAAATGCAACCAATATTACAGCAATAAAATTTATTAGCCAACAGAGAATAATTCTCGTATCTAAAAAATCATATGTATTAATGAAAGAGAATAATTTTTAATTAGCTTAAAGGAAATGCACGAAGGTTTAAATATTTAATAAAATGTTTATTAGATTATGGTACTGTTGATATATCTATATATATTAACACTGTATCCATTAAAATAATAGTTGAACTATGCAGAAATTTTGTATTTTTGCTGATAAAACGAGCTTATATTCTGCTTACTATTTATGAATACATTTAAAAAGCTTGCTATTTTCGAGAATTTTTGTTGCCACAAAAAATCCAATGACTCATTGTAATTTATTACCTCAATGAACTGTTTTCTATTAGAAATATAGAATTGTCCATAGACGAATTGAAGAGCTCAATAATAAAACCTCAAAATCATTATCACGTGAAACTGATTATCACGGGAGATTTCCATTTAAATTTGCAGCATATAATTTGGGACAGTAGTAATTTTAGAATTTAATGGAACACATTAGTTGAGAACATCTCACTGAAAAAATGTAATGTGACTTTTTGAAAAGCTACTACCAAAAGAACAATCAATTAAACATATTTCATATTTAAAGAGATTAAAAGTATTACAAATAATTAAATTTATTACTCAAGACACATTATTTTTATTATCAATGACATCATTATATTATGCGAAATAAAGAATTTTAAGAAAATATTTGATCTTGCACATAGAGAAGAATTTAAGCGCAATTGAAGCATTAAAATTTGCAGTGAATTACTTGATACAGAAATATCCGTTAAATCAATGCATGCAGCGACTAAAAACTAAATACTTATAAACAGAACACATTATTTTGTGGATGTATGCTAGTAGATACAGGAAAGTTAAAACTTTGAAAGAACGCACCCACATGAACAGAAATCAGAAATAATAGTATTTAAAATTTTTGAATTTAAAACATGACATGCGCATGACTGAGATATATAAATGTTGATCATAAATTCAAAGAAAAATTTGTTCGAAGACATTTTTTCTTTGATTTTAATACAATACTTTTCATGTCTTTGGAGAACATTATTTACAAAAACCCCTTCTCTCTCTCTCTCTCTTGTTCTTTTTTATTACGTAAGTTGATCTAATAAATGTCAACACAATAGAATTTAACAAATATTAACATCACAAGTGTAAAAGAAGTAAATCCACTTTCTAAAAAAAGGATACAAAAATGAATTATCGAGTGTAAATTGTTATAATTACATTTAACTCAATGAATAATTTAGATTCCAAATTAACGATTCCCCTATGAGTGGAGACCTTTAAATCTATCAGAAGTATATATTTTAAAATGTGAACTTTGTTTATCGACTTAAAGTAAATTTTTGTTTTGGACATTAAGAGTGACATATATAAAGTAACCTGTTATTAGAAAACAAATACTTTAGCAAAATAAAATGTGACTTTTTAGGAGCAATCTAACAACAAATCATTTAAATTCTATCTTTATAAACTTAATATCATATAAAACTTATATATAATCAAATTAATTAATTCTCCCAGGTGTAATGTAGTATTCTGTAATAGTTTTAAGTATTTCTTTTCGAATTTAAAATTTATGTACAGAGATATGGACAAACTTCCCTATTTAGACCATATCCTAATATTTATCTTAAAGGTCTATGTTATTTGTTAATACGTGTGAAACATTCTACTCATTTAAAAATAAATACTGGTATTTAAAAAACTGATATATTTTGCACACAGCATCCATAAGAGATGATAACTATGTCGAGCGTTTTCATTTATCACAGATGTGAATTTAGCAAAAGGATTCTACTTTCATAAAATGAATCCTAATCTCACAATTGAAACAAACTCTACAAATAACTTGAATTCATAAATAGATGGATACTTGTTGGGTAATCTGAAACGCTGAAATCGTTCCCAAAGTCTATATTTTATGTATATCTTTGTGTTATAGTTTGTCCTTTATTACTATGCTTAACCACAAGCATGGGAATGTCCATTAAATATCATACATCTTTATTTAATAACATATTATCTTTATTTAATAAGTAATAACATATTAAATATCATGAAAGTTTAGAAATGGCTTTTTTAACTGTTATAAAAACAATTTAGGCCAAAGGGTTTCGTTTACCATGATTGGTGATACATTCTGTAAAAAACTATTTCCAAAAAATTATCATAATTTTTAAATCTTATGTTAAATCATATAGTTAATCTAGCTATATGATTTAACATAAGATTTATCTGTAGATCTCTATAAATCTAGCTATCTCTTCTAGAAGCTATCTCTATAAATCTCTCGGATAAAAATTAATTTCTCATTATTTTTATAATGTCGATTCTTAACATTACAAAAGCTTTTTTAATTTATTGTGCACATAATTGCTGTAATATAGCTAGAGTCATCTGTGAAGAAAATGTAGTCTATACATCGACTGTTTTTTCTACTCATTTTTAAATTCACCTTAATATTTAATGTATACCAATAAACACTATCCATATAAGATACTCAAATTTTTATGAAAATAAATTGTAAATTGAACATTTAAATAAAATGGAAAAGAAAATTTTGAATAAAAATTCAATGAGAGAATACGCAAATAATTTAATGTCTTTGAATTTATTTATTAGGAAGATTGAAATAAACGAGAACTAGTTTACTTATAAATCATTGATATAGGTATTCATTTCGCAATTTTTTCAAATGTCAGAAGTATGGCATATGATTTTGAAATGTCAGGAATATAGTTAGAGATAATATTTCGTAAAGAGAGGACCAGTATGATTAAATAGAAACAACAGCATTTGTCTAGTTTTACTATGAGATAAATAATTCTCGAAGCTTGTTTTTACATTATATAATTCTATTAACTCGAAATGAATAAATTATTCAGACCTAAATCATTATATTTCTGAAAATATATGGAAACGAGCCAATCAATTAAGGAAAATAATGAAGCATTTGAGATTAATTAAATCATTTACTTATATATTGAGGCTAGTAATCAATGATTTTATTATTAATTATAAGTTACTTAATTAACAATAGAAACGTTCCAATAGAGATAATCAGAATACTACAATAAAAATATCTAGCTGAAAATTAAACATTTAACTGCGAAACTTTTTCCGAAAAGTTTTGTATAAAAATATATTACATAATACAGAAAGTATGTTTCATAAGCAAAAACAAAGATGTTATAATCAAATATTTTCCAACTCAAACATTATTATTCTATTCATATTCTGAAAATGAAATTACTTAAGTTTGGTAATAGTTCCCATTGGTATTTTTTATTTTTTGATAATCTAAATAAATAACTGAAAATAATATAAAGAAGATATACCTAACAAAATAAGTTATTCATAAAATCAAAATGGGGGGGAAATTTGTGATGAAATTTGAAAATGTTTCTCAGATTAAATATTTTTAGTAGACTTGATTGCGTGAGTGAATTATTTAATTTTATCCCTTCGAGCTTGAGCTGATAATATCTAATAAATTTACTGTTCTATGAAACCCATTCCCTATTATTTAAACAAAGTAAAAACATGGGAAATGAAAACCGGAAAAACTTTTTTTTGTATTTGACTTTTTTTAAATAAATAAAATTCTGTTCACTAGAAACATTTAATATTTTTTCCATGTTTTGTAAAAAATATTTAGAAAACACAGTGTTTAAAGATCGTTTTAACTTATTGTTGGTTGGCAAGTAGAAAAAACTTCATATTTGTTTTAAATTAAATACTTATGGAACAACTTGCAGTATTTCAATAACGAAACAATTGATCCTACGAATCATAATTTTAGAATTCTATAAAAATATACTTATAAGGAAAACATTTATTTAGTTTTAAAATAATTTTATGCTTCAAAAATTAGCGAATAAAATGCAAAGAATATTTCATAAAAATAACGAATTATTTTTTCAGTAATGGCAACACAAAGAAATTACAAAATAAAAGTTAGCTATGTTATTAGTAAATACTAAATGGAGGTTATTATATATATTCTAAACGAAGTTGATGAATTTATTTTCTTAATTTTGTACTGGTTTAAAGAGTTATTTTTATTTGGCATAAAAAAGAAAGTTAGTTATTTATATTTATAAAGCGAATGGTGTTATGCCATAAAAACTTACTATCTTTTATGTATAACAACTGAATATAATTATATAAATTTAAAAGAAAAGTATAATGATGAGTTTGTGTAATTTTTAGAGGTCATAGTGATTTTAATAAATGACTTTTGTAAAATTTGCTCCTAAGCCTGATCGATCTAATAATAAAGAGAATGCTCAAATTTGCTTGTTAACACTGTCTGGACAGAGTTGTAAGAATATATGCCAATGTTCTATAGAGAAAGCAGCATCAACTAACATTTAGAAGATGTTCATTCTATGTTATTTCTCATTCTATGGTAGTATGATGTTTCTCCTTCTATAAAAAAAACTGTCAGCTACGTCATATTTTTAGACGAATCTCTCATAGCTTTACTAAGTGAACTAATGTAAGTAAGAACTCATTATTGTTATGAATGGAAACTGATATTTCAAGAAGATAAATATTTTTAAGGACTGATGAAACATGAAGAAATTTTGGGGGTATTATTTGGATTCCTTTACCAAATCCGTAAAGTAAAATTGAATATACACTTATTTTTGGCATCCGAAATAAAATCATAATAATTACATCTAAAAAGATCATTATGATTATTTTTTTGGTCACAAAGATGTAATCTGTCATCACGTTGTTCCTATAAACGTTATTGTTAATGGTTAATATAAAGTTTTATCATTGAAAATTTTGAGACAACCAATGTCTGGAAAACGCCTCATATGAGTTGATAGGGAATGCGATATTGCATCACGATGATGCTCACTTGCATGTTGCAACTTCTGTTTCAGTAGTTCTTATTAAATACATATTGAAATAATGCTACATTCTCCTATAACAATCTAGATCTCAAACACTGTAATTTTTTAATGGGTTTCTAACGTTGATAAACAAGTTATGAGGCAGAACGTTCAATATAGACTCTGTTGTTATTTCAGTTACTTGGCTTCGAAACAGCTTCTGGAAAAAAAGGCTTCTGTAATTATTGTTTTCAAAATTGGGATGAAAAATGGGCTTGATGCATTTTATTTGAAGTATTTTGAAAAAAAGATATATATTTTTCTGTAAATTTATTTTTGATTTTTTGGGGACTTTATTACAGTTTAAATGGAATCATCTTTGTATCTGCATGCATGAGAATAACTTTTCTAATCTATAATGCTGAAAAACATATAAAACAGTTATTAAGAAATACGTGAGGAACACTTAAATAATTTATTTTAAATGCAACTATCTTTACCAAACTGAACTAAACTTATAAATTTGAAGCTCGTGTGTCTCAAAATTAAAACAAAATATATTACGAATTTCATGGTGCTATTAGAAAACATTTGAAGTTTTAAAAGGAACCACAACGTATTTTAATTAATTTACTAATTAAATATCTTCTTAAATCTGGTTCTGTATGCAGCCAACACAATTAAACTTTTTTAATAAAATTTAATTAAGCTTTCAATTATTTAAATGTGTTTCTCCCATTTATTTATAATTCCAAGTAACACACAAAAGAAAATTAACAGCATATAATATAATAAAATAAAATTCATGAATTATTTCACTACACTATTTAAGTTCTCATAATTTACTCTTGATTACTTACATAGCTTCATATTTGATTTATGCAATTTTTTGTAGATTTTTAACTTCCTGAGAAATTTAAACCTGTGTTATTTGTAAAATAATGAACATTATAAATTCAAGTAATGGAATAACATTTAGTTTTTTCTCAGTTTTGACTTAAATAATCAAAAGAATTGTGCCAGATAGAAGTAAAATGAAATGAATTCTTCTTTATAATCACAGGATAAATCTTTCAAGAATTATTACGTATAACGAACCGAAAAATATATTCAATGTTTTTCCGAGCATAGCATATGAAGATTAATGATGCCTTTTTGGATTATATGCGAATGAATTGTATTCAATAATTTACGGAAAGTGTCAAGTTTCTCACTAAATATTTTTGCATAGTTAAGTTCTGTTTCACTTTTTAAGTTGAAACTTTAGCGTATATTTCAAACGCCTTCATTAATAATAATTTCTCAAAAATGTCAAGCTACTTCGCAATCTTAAAAATATATTTCTAAAATACAAACAAAACATTTCTAGAGTTTCTTAAAACTGCTCTGTGTTTCATTCCAATCCTTTATTTTAATGTTTCTATTATTTCAATCAGTTTAAACTTTCGGCTTTAAATTTTTTCCTGAACATTTGTGAAATGAAATCAAATTTCTAAAAATACTTGAAGGAACCCGATATTTCTGAAAGAGTTTGGGAATAAGTTGAGAGAGAGATAAATTTATAAAAGTAAACTAATCATCAAGAATCAGAAATAAGTCAAAGAAATTTAATAAGCAATTAATTGTGAAAGTATGATTATATTTTTGCTGAAAAAATTATTTCTAATAAAATAAGTTATTTATTTTAGCATTTGAAATATATTTATATCAAACTCAATCCATTAAGTTAAGGTTTTCTTAAATTAATATTAATTAATTATTAAAATAGGATTAATTTTCCCAATTAATCTTATTTTAATATTTAAAATAAGATAAATAGATTATCCTTAATCAAAATCTTTTTTATTTTAATTTCTAAAATGAGTCTTATAATAAATTTAGAAAATAAAGTTAAATAATATGTAGAAATGAAACACACACTTTTCCCAAAACTCAACTCCTTGCCTAGTAGTCTTTCATAATTCTAAAATACAATGTAAAAAATGTCATTTGATTGAAATTGGATTATATTTTTAATTGATATTTTAATGTATGCTTTTTGAAAGTATCCAATCAATTTCAACTTTATTTTTTTCATAGTTTTAAAATTCGTTGTCTTCTCAAATTGTTTCATATGATATTATTGGCGTGCAATCATTTTAAAAAGCTGCAGCTTATATTAAATGTCCATGAGAAAAATCAAATTCTCTTATATTATCTTATTAAATTGTAACTATTGTATAATTTTACCATTTATATTAACATTAAATAAAATCAAAACAACATTTGGAAATCAGATTGCTATGAAAGCATATCGTTGGGTATATTACAATATCCTTTAACACCTGTCAATAATGTTCATAATTTCAAACAAAATATTCAAACTCTTTCACTAAATTTAGTTTCACTTAATAATTGCTAAATTCACACGCTAAACATTCTATAATATTACTTTACCCATTGTTTTAAATTATTTTATCACGAGAATTCACATGAACAACTGCTTTTATAAATCCATTTCAAATAAGCATACATTGCAAATGACGGTTGCAAAATTAATGATTTATTAATATGCATTACTTAATAAATTTTTATAAATAATCAGATGTAAACAGTTAGAATAATGAAAATAATGAAAGTATAAAGTTCAATATAAATATAGAATCATAATTTGACGTTAACCTCTGTATTAAAAATTTCTCAGTCAATTTTTCAGTTCCATAGATAAAATTTTATTATTCACAGGTACACTGAAGATATACTGGTATTGTTTAACCATTAATTACAATTTTGTATTTATCAGGAAGAAAACACATAACCATATAAATCACAACTTTCGCACCAATTGTATTTTATATAACGTCTTTCTTATGGCCTGCTGAATCAAAGGATATGGTTCTATTGGATTATATTTGATACGTGTTGGGAACGAAATAATTTTTCCAGTATGTTACTAAAATAAATCACCGATTGCTACATTTATGCTAATATCTAACATACATGTATCTATCAATCTCCTAGACTTCTGAAAATTAATAAACTGCGTCCTGCATAGGATATCAACTAAACCTGTCTCTGACATTGGTTATACAAACTTTTGAAATGAATATTCATTTTGTTATAAATATCAATAACATGTTTTTGTTCCTTTATATGTTTTATCAATATACTACACTTTTATTTAACTTTTTTATATAAATGCAATTATTTTGAGAGTTACATTACTTTTTTTAAGATTGCATATATTTTAAAGTCAGTAATTTAAGGTAAGTGTATGAGACGGTTTACGACATTTCTAGACCAATTTAATTTTAAGCATTCGTTAATCATTGACTTTCTTTTAAGCATCCACCTTGCTTTAAAACAAATATGAATTAACGTTCATTAATTATAAGGATATTTTAAAATAAATAATACTACACATGTCCTACAAATCTATTTGTAAATTGAATTGCAAAAAAATAAGACATGAACATGTAACAAGTAAGCAAACATAAATCACTAATGGTTTAAGGAATTAATTCAACTTAAACTTTAAAACAAATTTCCGGAATTAATGATTGTACAGAACATATAATGAAACTAATGAAAGAAAAGTGTGGTAATTATTTTCACTTTAGATAAAATATTTATCTTTTTTGTTATTTATTGTCGATTGCATTAAAAAATTCCTGAAAAAAATAATGATATATTAGATAGTAATATTCTTTTGCTTATAAATTTGTTTCAGATAAAATTATGATCACTGAATCCACCAAATAATTAATTATTGCGAAAGACAAAAACTTTCAAAATATTTTGTTTTAAAATGATATCCTTTCAAAAATGCATTTAATTGTTTAGTTTTATAAAGGAAGCACATTCATTAATTTTAAATATTAATAAGTTTTTAATCACATTTATATAAAGAAATGCCATTTTGCTTTATTTTTAGTAAAAAAATAATTATGATTCCTAATAACAGACAAAAAAGTTTAGGAAAAGCCTATAGATTAAATCTCATTAATTATGTTAAGTACTCTTATACGGAAATACATATTTTATATTTTATTTTTATTTTATAAAATTAATAAAAAAACAATTAATAAATTTGATTAATGAAAAATTTTATAATTAAATATGCAAATTATTTTGTTCCTCACCATTATATTTTTTATGGCGTAGAAATTATATCAAGTTATTCAAAATCTAACTTATGGCACATTATTTATTTACATCTTAAAAATTAGGACACTTATTTATAATTTAACATGCTTCAAAAGGTTAAAATTACATGAGGTACTTAAAATTTCGTACGAACTATTTACATTCACTTGAATTTCTATGCTCTTAAAATATCTGACAACCTTTACTGAAAATTTCCTTTACATAATGGTAAATTTTACATAAATTAAATTAACATTTTTCGATTTTATAGATTTTAAATTATGCAAAAGTAAATATCCTTTGTGAGACAAATAATGTGAATACACAATAAATTGTTGTTTTCTTCTTATTCAAGATATTTCCGCGATTCCTTTTGTTAAAATTTATCAAAATATTTTGAAATATCATGAACTAAAAATTATGTTTATTGACGTATTTACAAATTAAAATAAATTTGCTTATGAAGTGTAATTAACATATAATAAAATATTTTTACATTTTATTAATTGCTGGTGTTGAGGACATCTTCATCTAAAATCAAATTTTAAATTGTGATTCTCTTCTAATGTAACAAAAAACTATCTTTAGAGGAAACATTATTTTATTATATTTTAATTAACTATAATATTTTTAAGCGATGGAATATAACAAACATTAAAAGCAGAAAAGTAAGAAAATAATGTTCCCAAATGGGCAGTTAAGTATGGACAGTCAAAAAAAATTTAATAGATAACATACTTTATTATTTCACACAAATAACGAAGCTGTACCAAACAACTTGAATCATAGAAAGATATTTCCACATGTTAAATATCATTTATAGTCTTTGTTACCCAACATTCGAAGTCGAATAAAAAAGAGTTTATTTGTTTACAAAAACAAAACAATTACAATAAGGTTAACTGTGAAATAATTGGATTGTACAAGAACAGAAATCTGAAGAAATATATACAGTGATTGAAAGACTGAATTGCAATTGATTATTAAAATAACATTTAAAATGACAATTCAATATTATTATTTGTAAGCAGAATACGGTAAGTATTTTAATGAAGTAATGAAAAAATAATATCAGCAGCACCTTTAATGAACAGTAGAATATCGTGGTGAGAAATGTTACAGTTGAGAGATTTTATTGGGGGGGTTAAAAATCTCAGTTATAAATATATTTATGCTCTTGTGAAAATGGAAATTTTCAATTATGTATCAAAGACATTTCAGAAAAAATTCAAGACATTTATCAAATGAGGTACAAATATTTTCGAATAATGTGCAAATTAAGAAATTAATGTTCAGAAAGACCTGAACAATTTTCTATCTCGAATATAATTAAAATGTCAAACATTTTTTTATAAATAATTCTTAATAAATAACAGAAGAAATATCAGCCAATATTTTAAAATTCACTTGGTTCCTAAAATAACATTATTTTTAACATATCATATTAATATTACAAAAAAGTAATAACTTTAGAAATAATTCAACAAAATTTTATATTCAGTAAAAGATTATACACAAACCTACAACAGAAGACGAAGTGCTCTAATGTGAAATGTCTGTAATATAACATTAATTTGATACATTAGGAGAATTTGTAGAGCAATGGGGAACAAAATGTTATAAATTTCTTATGATTCATTACATTTTTTCTTTATGAGCTCCTCAAATGGTTTGGAAAATGTATCATTGAACTCTATTTTCTTCAGTAAACCTTTAGTATCTGCGTAGTATTTTCTCAGTCGCTGTGCTCCATACTGCTGCAAAAGGCAACACCAAGATACACCTGCCTAGGTGAAATCCATCACAAGAGATATCACTTCAAAACATAATTGTAAGAATACAAAGAAAAAATTATTGAAAGTAAAATCTATTGGGAAGTATGGATAATGACAATGTTAGTTGTTGCTGCTGCAAAAGTATACTTCTCTGTATCTAGAACAGATTTGGGCTCTACCAGTTAGGTTTAAGCGTCCAGATGAGCCTCCAATGCTTGACCTGCCTAGCCCAGAAGTGTTAATTCCCTTACACATTGTGACGATGACATTTCTAATTCACCCCTGAAACTTTTAACGAAAAAGTTAGATCTTCAGTTAAACTGGAATTCAAACTCACTAACTTTCTGTAAATAGAACGAAACCCTAACTAAACAAGTCAACGCGGCTCTCAAAAACAATTTAGTGCACCTTCTTCTGGCTATAACCACTAAGACAGACCTCAGAATAGAATCAAAGAGGCTTTGAATGTATCCTTAGAGTACAGCAATCCATGCGGATTTCACATTTTCTAAACGATGATACAATATATATGTCAGGACAGTTGTGATGTAACATGCATATTCGGCTTATCAGGGGAACTAGAAGACCAAGAAAGCAATTCAATATGATGGAAAAGAAGATCACTCAATGTGCGTATAGTTGAGCATAAGCTTATTAGGATATAATTAATTTAGAATCCTGAAGGGTTTTGATGTACTTGGGTTACAATACCTCTGAGATGTAGCGCTAGCTATTCAGATTACAGACAATGCATAAAGGAGGAATGAAAGATTGAAATCCAATACTACCCCAATCTGTGATGGCCATATTAATACCAGTGTAACGATGCATAATGCAACAGTTCAGCAGTCTCTAACTACTGTGTTTATAGATTCGAAATCGAACATCATGTCGCAGATCGCAGCGGGATTCAACAGTAAATAAAATCCATTTCCATCCCGTTGTTTATCTCCATCTTTCATTGCATAATTGGCACAATTGACGTTGCAACAATTGGTAGTGTAGTGGTTTTACTCAAGGGTAAATGAAGCAATGGATGCATTGAAGGTATTTTACTCAATCAAACGATGTCGAATGGTAAGATATTAATGCACATCAGATGAGTCTGCTGTGCTATGGTTCATGATGTGGCTGAGTGATCCTTTATTACCATCTGCTCAATATATCTGTCCTCACGTTCAGGGCTGCAATAAGATGAGTATGATTGGAGCCGTTTGTCTGCCATTTACTCCTGCATCCAGTAATTACTGATCAGCATACCTGTTGCTTCTCGATTAGCACTATCTCCGATTTCTATTAAGGATAATCCACAATATCTATAGGCTGCTAATTTTTCCCTGCTTTACTCAGGCAATTGCTCTTAAGACGCTGCCTATCTTCGAAAAATAGTTAAACAAACGCAAAAAAATATGTGAGAAAACAATTACTATACTTTAAATCAGCAATCTCTACCTTACCACTTTCAAGTGGTAAAACAATTACGCATAATGCACATGTACGATGTAATGTTAATATTTTGCACATTTCATCAATACTAGCGCATGATTTAAAATTTGTATGATTTGCTTGATTTTTATAAAATATTGTATTTTGAGTGGCACACAGGATACGCTTTTGATTTCTAAATTTTCCCATTTATTCAGCTTTTAAAACTTAAAAATCAAATGATGAAATTACATTCAAAACTTGTGGAGAATTACAAATTATTTAATAATTTATAGAATATTAAAAAAATATTCACAACTTAATTTCCATCTCACCCATAACAAATTATCTGCGCAGTTAACAAAATTCAATTTAAGGATTTCAAAAAAGCTCCCTTTGCCTCGAGCACTGCTAGATTTTCTTTATTACATGCTTATTATTTTCGCATATTTACCTTTATTTATTTATAATATTAAGTAAAAATGGTAAAATATAAAGTATTCATATAGTAAAGTAAAATAATAACTTATCATTTCTATTGTTAAGTTGTTAGAATACTTTTTAATTATGAAATATGCATTAGAAAATACTAATAATATTGCTCGAAATAATATTTAAAATTGCAATATTATTCGCAAAATTTTAAGTAAACGTTTGTCAGTGCTTAATTAAACGTTACTCTATGGTAAAAATTCTAAATAAAAAGTATGATGATTTATAGTCAGGTAGATAAAACGTCAAATTAATTAAATTCTTATTTCAAGAGCCCTATAAATAAAATTCACTAATAATGTAGAACTTGAATGTAATTATTTTTCAAAATTTCGCTTAAAATTCTTGTAAATTTGATTTTAGTTTCAAGTCTAAGTAGTTATAAATTACTTTATTTCAAAATAATGTTAACTATTGTTCTCAAGTACATTAGACTACGTGCAGACTAAGTACATAAATTTATAAATGAAGGGAAGTATAGCGAACAGTCTTAAGTACAAAATAAAGTAGAATAACGTGGATTTTTTGTTCTACTTAGTTTTCTTTTGTATCGTATCTAAAATTACTGCTAAATTTGGCAACTACTTTTTCTTCTTATATGAGGCATCACAACAATCGGTCCATCAAAGAATAATGTTTAAATGGAATTTGTACAGAGAAAAACTGTTGTATAATTTTTTTCCTTAAAATGCACTTTAGATGTTATTACCAGCACCCATCTATTTTCAGGAATGTGTATGTCAATGATTACATGAATGTGTAAGTCAATAGCTAATTATCTGTTATATTATCTTATATTGTTATTACCACGCAAATTTTTTAAGCTTAAATTGTTTCTATCTTTGTGTAAAAATTTTAATATCTAACAACGTAACTTTTTTAACAAAACTTAATAAACTATCAAAGTGTGTATATCGCACATTTCAATCATGATATACAATGAAAAATACAAAGTGATTGAACTTCAAATGATTAATTGAAGAAGATAAAAGCTGTACTGAAATATAAAATTAATATAAAGTTTTTTTAACAGTTTTTTCTATAAAAGTTTACGATTTCGTGGTGAAAGGAACAGCGTCATATATGATACTTATAGCCAAGCTGGCAGCAGAATAGTTAGGTCTTAATACGATAGTTCACAATTCAAATTCCTTCTGGGGGTTTGAATGTTTTAGCGGCTCGGAATCCACTTTAAACTACAGACTTTTGTACAAAAACTGATCGTTGGACCACAAAAAAAAACTAAAGATTATAGAAATAAATTATGTACTCAATTTTTTACTCATTGCTGAAAAAACATTGTGTAAGAATTTTGTTTTAATTGGTTATCAATCTATAAAACTAACACAACTACTGGTCAAATGCTGAATAACCTAGCATTCCCATATGCAACTACAATAATGCCATGTAATAACTTCCAAAAATTAAAATGGAATTGTAAATTAATGTTCTCAGAATTTATCTCTCAAGTGAAAACTTTTATTTACAAGTATCAAAAAGATTCACCAAAAAACTTTAGATTATCCGTGAGAGAAAAATGAATTGTTATACGTTTTTTCACTCTAAAAGAAATAAATGCGAAATATCATAATCATTATGACATGCGGATAGCAATAAAATTTTAAAGGAACATTAAGAACTCTTCAAGTTTCACAACATACTTTTCTTCAATCACTCATCTTTTGAAAAGTATATATATATATATATATATATATATATATATATATATATATATATATATATATATATATATATATATATATATATAATAATAAAATGATGCTCAGTTATGCATGTATTTATTTTTTAAAGTAATTTGTAATTTTTATTATTCTATTTTCTAAATTAGTAAGATTATTTAGAATAGTAGTGGTAAAGTTGTGTTCCTAGTATTTGATTCTCATTCATTCTTAGTTTATTATATTCTTGATAAAGTAAGAAATAATTTTTCCATGGTATAGGACTGCCAACTTGAAATTAAATTTTTAATAAAAAAATTTTTAACCTAAAATTAGAATTAAGTTTAAACAAATCCTGAAAACTACAAGCATTAATTACTTTATTTAAATAATTATAAGACCATCTGTAAGTAATCAAATTAAAATATCAAGATCTAACCAACAATAGTTTCAAATTTCACCTTTCTCTGTGTGTGTGTGAATCGATACAACAATAACCTGTCAATTATAATTTAATTACATAATCGTATGGATAAGAACTTGATGTATTTTTGTGATCAAAAGAGTTTTCTTTATACTATTTAAACAGCCATTCTTTTTAATTGCTTAAATTTCAAGGAACAATTTTCTTCCACATGCTGGTTACACAGTTTTTATCTATGTCTCCATTGGAAATCGGGCACAGAAAATCTGTTTTGTCATATTGTTAACTATTATTTGAATATAGTTTGATTTGAGGGGCTATTTTCGGGATGAATTATTTTAAATTCTTACTTCTTACTAAATATATAAAATATCAAAATTAAACACAAAGTTTGAATTTGTTCTGTACAATAATTTTACATACAAGTCTGAATCTTGATTAGTAATTTTGAATATTTTACTGCATTAATACTACGATGCCCAACCCATTGTAGGTAATATTCTTAAATTATTTAATACCTGATATTATCTAACTACTATCCCAACCATGTATGTATATCGATGGCTCTTATTAGGTTGTTAGATTCCGTATTTTATGTACTGCATATACAAAATTGAGCAAATTTTCAATCAACTACGTAAATTAATTTTTTCAGTTCATTTTTAGTAATATTACTTCTCATTTTTTGCAATTAATGATTTCTTAATTTAAGACTGAAAATCAATAATTATTCTTTGTAGCAATTTGCATTATTGAAAATACAATTTAATTCTTTCATGTTACACTCAATTATTTGAATTGCATAACATTCTTAGTTTAAAATCATTTTATAATTATTGCACACCCCACAACTATTCAGTCAGAATAATATGAATTTCTCTTTGTGATAATAGATAAAAAAAAATTATTTATTGACAGTATAGATCAATTGCACTTATATCAATTTTACTGCTTATGAATTAAATCATAAATAATTTTGAAATGTAAAAAATATGAAGTAAAGTGTAATTTTTCAGTTTATCCTTGATTTTGTCTATGAATACACTAATTGTATACAATAGGTAATTAATTTAGTAATAGCTAAAACATCACAAATGTATTTAGACAATAGCATTAACATTATTAGACTTTACAATATATTATACTAAAAAAAATTTCAATGTTGTTTCTTCCCAAAAAAAGTTTAAGAAAAACTTTTTAAAGAAAATTAGAGATTTTCTTGATAGCAGCTGAAATAAACTGCAACTTAATGAGCCCTTTTTTAACATTTTTATCTATATATTATAAGTCTGAATAACATTAAAATACATTACAATAATACAGTTGTTACATAATAAATACAAATACATTGCCTCAAAAATATTTTCTTTCGAAAAGATTTTTTTATTGCTATTTTAGAAAATATCAGTATTGAGTATTGTTATACTACGAATGTTTTTCCAAATACATAAATACTTATTAAATATATAATACAATACCATAAATAAATTTCTCTTTATAACTTCAATTTATTTATCTAAGCATTTCTTCCATACTCAATTCGAATTCAAATCAAATTGTTAAGAAAACTTAATTTATTTTCTGTACGTTTTCTTTTTAAAAATGTCTACAACATTTCACAATAAGAGCATTTCTACAAATTAAGACAAGTAGCTAAATTTACTTCATAAAAAAACTAGCAAAAACTCGTTTCTCCTTAAATTCTGAGAACATGTCTCCCAAAGGATTTTAACAGGTATTTCCTTTTATTTCTATCATTCTTTTAAATTTACCGCTTCCCGCAAAGAATTTCTATCGTCTTTTTCATGGTTTATAACAAAGAAAATGTTAAAGAACTCGCTTAGTTTTACATTTAGAACGTATAGATAAATATACTAAAATGTTTCTGAAATATGGTCTTTAGTGCTCGTTTCAGATTAAATGTAGAAAGAGTCACTTATAAATTTTGATAAATTTATTCAATTTTTTATTTCTACAAACTAAAAAATTGGATGCATAAACACAAATTTGAAAGTTAAATAACCAAAAAACAAAACGAGAGAGAGAGAGTAAGTCTGATTATATTTCTATAACTAAATTTACAATTTTAAAGAAATAAATTCAGAAAAAGAAAAGTAATATCTCAGCCTCTTCACACTAAATAATAAATATGGTTCAATAGATAAAGTAGTGATTAGCAAATGTAGGAAAAAGGTGGTGCTATCTGAATTACCTTGAATTCAGTCGTATCAAAATACATTCCAGTTAATTTTATTTAATTCTACGCCCCCAATTAATTCCACTAAAAGGAGAACGAATAAAACAGCCTACATATTTTTCCGCATAAAATTCAGTCTTCATAAATAAAGCTGTTTTAAAATAATATAACAGAAATAATTCTTATGCTGTAAAACCTTAACTAGTAAAAATGGATTATTGTAATTAAGAAAACAAAAAAAGAAATACTAGGGAAAACTTTTAATAAAACAAACATTAAATACAAATAAAAAGGTTAAAAATCGATATACAGTAAAATTAACATTTTTCTTTAAAAAAACTAAACTATGCAATTAAGATAAAAACTTTTATTATTTTAACACATAAGATAAATAATGTTATGCGACCATTTGGTGCATAAACGGTAAACTTTTGTTAACGTTTGGTTTATACTCATAATCAACTAACAGACAGTTAACCACTGGACATACTGGAGTATTATAAGTTGTGATTTATCATTTATAAATTTTGAACTTGAATTATGTATCATGGCAAAAATTTACAAGAAACAGAAACCTTAAAAAAGTAAACCTTAAAGAATTATTAAAATCTTAGGGAATTAAGTAAAATTTGAAAATAAAAGAAATTCGAATTCTAAATTTGTTTGTTAAGCCTTCAAAATCTGGTAATCAATGATTTCAATACACATTTTACACTTTAAAACTTAATTGAAACTTCATCAAAATTAAATAAATCCATTTCCTTAATTAATTAATATTTTTGAGTTTATATTGCTGACTTTTTCTAGACAAAAATTATCCTATATGTTACTTAAATTAAACATTTTAACTTTAAAAAAATTAATTAATTACAAAATAGATAAAATGACATGTTTTAAAAGATGTAAAATTTTTCAAAGTGATTTTCTTTTTTAGATATCTGTAAGTTAGAAAGTTTAAAAAATTCCAGAAAATAGTCTTGTTTTTCACTTTTCTTCATTATTTCATTTAGTGTCAAAATATCCACATAAAGCTATGCAGAATATCTTTGTTCCTAAAAATTTATTACTTTTATACAATATTTCCCATTACTTAAGTCAGCGGTTCTTAACCTATGGGTCGCGACCCAAAATTGGGTCGCGAAGCATATTTCTTGGGTCGCGCTGAGTCGAACCAAAAAAGTTAGTAATACACACCCCAAATAATAAGTAATACCAACACCTCCTAGAAGAGTTACAAAACACTACAAAAACACTGAATCTTTATGTGCTTTCTGGTTAAAATTAAAAACCGAAAAGCCAATAATTGTTAAAGAACCCCTGAAAGTGTTATTGCCCTTTTCAACAACATATATGTGTGAGGCTGGTTTTTCGGCTCTGTGTGTAATCAAAAACTATTACCGGAACAAGTTAAATCCTGAAATAGATATAAGGTGCTGCTTGACAAGCATTCAACGGAGGTTTAAAGATCTTTCAAAATGTATTCAAGCACAAGGTTCTCATTAAAACTGTATGTGACTTGCATTTAAAATTTAAAAGACTTAACATATGAATTGATATTTCTTTTTTTTAGGAATAAGTTAAAATGTCAATTATTTTCAAGAAGTTATTAATATATTTTACTTTGGTCAATAAAATTATTAAAAACACTTGATTATTAATTAATTTTTCCTTGGATTGAAAAGTACTTTTGTTTATCTTTATTATTAAAAAAATAAATAAAAAATTTTTAAGTTAAAAAAAAAATCATCATCGTAGGATTGAAGATTTTTTAAAAATACGATCTGAAGTAAAGCAATGAAAAAATGTTGACTTTTTTGGGTCGCGACATGAACATATTTCTCAAATTTGGGTCGCTGCTTAAAAAGGTTAAGAACCACTGACTTAAGTTATCTAAAAATGAAATCACTGAGTCTATCGAAAGGAAAATTCGTTTTATAAAGTATTAATGAGAATACAAAATTGTAATAACTTTTTAACTTTTGTTAAATTAGATTCCAAACTTACCAAACGGAGGAAATCAATTTTGAAATTTTGGATTACATTTCCTACTTAAGCTATGCATATTTAGATATTTTTGATTAATTTTATTAACGTAATTTATTGAAATCTGCAATTTAATATATTTTGTTGGAAGTTCGATGAACATCTTTAATTTCTATTTTCAAAAAATCCTTAATTTTATTCAAACTTTAATATTTTTAACCGTAATTTTGAATATTATTCATTGAAAGAGAAACCTGAAAAGAATTATTTTAAGCTGGGAATAAGAAATATTCTCTATAACATTATTTATTTATAAGAAAGACTAAAATAAGGAGAGAATACGTTTTAGTATTTTTAAGACAGTATATAATGAAAATATAGAGATTATGTCTTTGTGATTAAGCAATATATTTACATGAATTTATGAAGTTCTAAAGTAAAATTCATTGTATTATAAATAATATTATTGATTAAGACATTTTAATAACTTCGTCAAAATTTGATAAATTTATTGTCAGAGTTAAATTATACAACGGCAAATTGTATAGTTTCCCAAGTGACAAAGACACATCACTTAATTTGTGACCGATGTCTGTTACTCTGATTTGTGGGATGTCTGTGTGATGTCGTTAATGTTGCTGATGTAATGACAAGACTCAACCATACGCCCCAAATGACCATATTACTTAAGGTGTTCTAATTTTCGGCCACTACATAATCCACCATATACCAGTAACAACTCATGTGCCATATATGTCGAAGCCAAATCAGTATCTCCATGACAAAACTTATTTGTCTCCGACATATATGACAGTCCGGGGCAAAAGACATGGCACAATGGATTGAAGCCTGTGTTGACCAGTAACCACTCCAGTGCCATTTATGTAGGAGCCAAATCAGTATCTCCACGAGTAAACTGATTTGGCTGCGACATATATGGCAGTCAGTGGCAAAAGGCATGACACAATGGATTGAAGCCGTTGTTGACCAGTAATCTCTCCAGTGCCATATATGTCGGAGCCAAATCAGTATCTCCAGAAGAAAACTGATTTGGCTCCGACATATATGACAGTGAGTCACAAAAGGCATGGCTCAGTGTATTGAAACCTGTGTTGACTTTCAGAAATCTAAACTGACTCGGCATATTAACAGTTAGTCAATAGTTACCTCTAGATATAAGATATTTAATAAAACAATAAAATAATAAACCAAGTTCACCTTGATATTATACCAACTCCATTCTTACAGCTACACTTATCTGCAGACATTGGTATCGATCATCCCTGTGCCTAATCGTACAGTAGAAACAACATTTATTTTGTAAGAATTAATAGAATTACCATTTTCTTCTTAATTATTGCGAGCACGCTCTTCAGATACGAGCTGAAGAGCATATGTTAAACAGTAATTATTTTTTCAATCTAATCCTCTGTTTTATCTAATCAATCTAATCCTCTGTAAGCCATTTGATCACAATAGATCCAATTAATTTGATAGACTCAATTCTTTTAACAGAAGGCTAAATATTTTGCACAATAAAACAAAATAAATCAACGATGTTGACTGAGAATGTTTAATTTCATCTTAATCACACACAACAAATAATTGCTTTGAGATCGTAACATGAGCATTTCCCATTTTTTGATGGATTGTAAGAAAATAACTTAAAAATTTCAAACAATATTTAAATAATAATAGCATCATATAACAATAACATTAAAAACAATACTTTAAATTTACACCTTTCAATAATAAATTTAAACAAACCCAACACAATATCGTTTTTATAATTTTCATTATGGAGATAATGCAAATAAACAATTATTTGTTTATCTATTATGGATTTAGGTTTGGTGAATGGATTTCAAAGTATATATTACAGTTCTCATAAGTGTAAATCCCTTAGTAAAATTGTTTTCTTTGTATTAACATAATTTTTCTCAATCATTATCGATCTACAACTACTGAGCAGTAGATTAAGAATAAAGTAGCTGCATATTTACTGAGAGTTAGCAAATGTATTTTTTTCATCATAAAATCAAATTCAAAATTATTTTCAATTTTTACGATAAAAATTTCTACAATAAATAATTGAAATAAACTCAAGTCACATAAATTTTAAAACATATTTTACTTCATTAGTTAAAACTCCTTTTCAAAAATTTATTAGAATATTTCAATAAAATCATTTTATAATCAAGCTATTTTACACGTCATCTTTGAAAATGTACAAAAAACGATTAAATAGACGAAATACTTTTGCAAAAGTTTCTATTATTTGAATAGTATGAACTTTTATAAAAAAAAAACTATTGTTACTTTATAAAAATCATTTTATAAATCCTTAGCCATTACTTCTTTATTTTGAAGCAGCTTTTAAGAAAATATGTTTAGTAGAGAAAACATATGCTTGAAGATACATAAGGGAATACCGTTAGATTGCAATCACGGTTTCATCGAAATAAACCAAATTGTGTTCAGTGGGAACAAAATGACTGAAATATTATTTGGGTATGGTGAAGGATCTGGTACCCCTTGGTTTGGAGATACATTTTGGCGTAATAATAATACATAAACATTGATGTATTATTATTAAGCCAAAATGTGTATTGTATATATTATACCAAAATGTGAATTTTACGCCAGAATTTAATTTCTGGTAACCCTATCTTCTTATAGCTTTTGTGTAACAGCCGTTTTGTTAGTCCCATCTTGACTCTTATTTTACCATCAAAAAATCGCCAAAGAATCAAGAGGTACCCGATTGTAAACTTTTACCCCATATTTTTATTTTCCTCGACTATATGTTGACTTTATTAAAAAGTAAAGAGCATCGTTGAATGAGTGTGATCATGTAACTACATGCCATCGATCTTTGTAATATACTTTTATCTGTTAGAGAATGCAGATTTATTTCATAGGCATTCCTGAAACATACTTTGACAATAACATCTAATCTGTATCCTTACTAATGCGGGCAATATGTCTAAAGGTAGTAGATAGTGTGTGTAACATTGAAGAAATATTTACGCTTCCTTTTACTCGCCACTGAAATGGAAAAGTTAATTAATCACTCATGCATGTCAGTGGGAACAAAATAAAAAAAGTTTCGTATTTTTCACTATAAAACTTTTGTTTGCAAAGTGATGCAATTAAATACTTATTTCTTGCTAACAGAAAATTGATTATAACCTCATTTTAGTAAATAAAAATACAGCTTTTTTAGAATTATTAGATGCAAAAAGTATTATTGAAGTATTTCTTATATGTGCAAAAATCTTTATAAATTCCATACAATTATACGTACGTTTGCCTAAGACCAAGCAATATCCTTAATCCAAATATTCATATTTAAAAACAAAATAAATATTATTCATTGATGCATCTTACAAGAGACATTTATGTATACTCGTGGTAAGATAATATTGAGTATAAAGGGGTTAATACGTTCTCTATATTTTTACACAATGTATCATGTTTTAGCGAATATGGGACACATTTCTATAATTAATTCTCTTAATGAGTAACATGGATTTTATTAAGACAGTAAACTTCAATGAAGAATAATAATTTAGTAAATACTTATATTTTCAGAAATAATCATCGTTGTAATGTTATTAAAATTTATTATAGAATAAACAAAATTACAACTAAAGAAAATCAGAAAGAAAATTCCGCAAGATTAAACATAGTAACAATAGTAAACTAAATTTGTATACAATTAAAAACTAGACTTAAGAATACTTTTCTATATAAAATAATGTTATTTATGTTTAAAAATAAACAAAAAGGTAATATTGAAACAAAAAGGATTAATTGAAGCTTTCACTCAAAGAAAATTAATGAAATAAAACTATATGTTAACTATAGAACTTCACTCAATTATCAATTAATTTAACAGTGATGATCAGAGAATATATATATAGGCACATTATTTAAAACAAATATTAGTGATTAACCGAGCTAGTAAACTAAGTATTTTTAATTTTTAGAAACTTCTGTATTTCGTATATGTATTGTTTTCACATCATTTTTTTTATTTTTTCCGTTCTTTGAAATATTATTTTCTAACGGCTGGCACTGGTTGACATACTCTGCCACAACAGGGCCAAAAACTGCAACTCATTCGCCGTTATCCGGTGGACACCTGTGAACCAAGTGACGGAGGCAATTAGCGTTACACACGTCACCCTACTAGAAACACGCTTATAGGATGGCTCATATTCTTTCATCATACAGTTAGTTTGGGTACCTGGATTGCAGGAAATGAAATCGATGACTCATTGAAAAAAGCATCAACTAAGTTTCAATATGCTGTACGATCCAATTCTCTTGAATATCTAGAACAAGATATTAGGAAGCTTTTCTTTAAGGAAAGATTCAATGAATGGAAAAATCGCAAATATGCTGAAGTATTCACTCATCTCACATCTGTTTGTAAAAATCATAGGCTATTAATGAAATCCCGTCTGGAAGACATATAGCTGGCCAGAGCTAGAATAAGATCTTTCCCTACTAATACGGTTCTATTTATGTTTAATCTCTACCATACAGATTGCTGTCAATGCGGTGAATCTGAAACCATAGATCATATTTTCCTCGACTGTCCTTCACACGAACATCTGAGGAAACAATTACGAAAAAAATTAGAAATAGGAGCATTATCATTCTCTTTGATATTTGAACTATCTTCAAATCCGGAAATTAAAATTCTTGCTTGCTGCTAGTTTCTGCGACTATCTAAAAGATTTTAATCTTAATGATATAAAAAATGAAATTTGTAACATCTAAAATCCTTGAACTGTCCTCTATCACAAATTTTATTAATCCGAATTATCTGCTCATATCAAGACATATCTCTTAGTGTTCACGGATTAATTAAAAGACTTAAGTAGACTTTTGTTAAATAAGGTTAGTCAATTCACTATAAATCATCTCCAAACGACCACTTGGAAACACAACTGGCTGTTAATCAAATGAATATTTGATTACAAAATAGGGACTTTAAGGCCCATAGTGGTCTACAAAGTAGTCCACTGTATCACCTTTTTTGGTACAAACCTGAATTTGGCATTTATTATAAATACAAGAGGAGGGAAAACATTTGACAAAAAAATAAGTAAAATTAAGAAAAAGGGTTAAAATTGAGATGTTGATTGAGAAATATTCATTTTTGTGAGCGATCAAAGAGTTCTTACGTTCATGACTTGATCTCCAGTGGCTTAAGACAAGGAAACACAGAGAAAAAGACATTCTTTTTCAAATCAATATACGAATCTGGGATCAATAGCTTAGGAATCAGAAACGCTAACCACTGAACCATTGGCCGGTCATTTTTTGAATATATTTGTAAAATCATTGTTTTGAATAAGTTTCAATCTAATAATCTGAATGAAATAAGATTCGATCTAAAATATAGTTTTGAAGATTAAGTGCTGTTTCAATAAATTTATTCTAAAGTTTAGCTTCAAAAGTTTTCTAAGATTATTCGTATTTGAATATAGCTATAGCTTCTCATCCCCTAATGAATTACTAAATCTCATGAGAAATGAAGTTTATGTTTCAGGTTATCGTGGAAATGAGGAGATAAAGTAATTTATGGAGGCTTCATTTTGTCTAATCAAAATCTTCAATCGAGAAAATGAACATACAGATTATCAGATTACGCATACTGTGCATTTATGTTCGTATAACATGATAATAACTTTATCCCCTTATTGAAAATTCAAAATCAAAACTTTTAATTAAAAGCATTTAAATTTTTAATTTCCTCGTTCCTTATAAACATTAAAAAGTCTTACAAGCAATTTTCATAATATTCGGACACATATGCATAAACTTTAAATGTATATTTACTTTTTTAGAATAATTTTTGTTTAACCTTCAATTATAACATGATATCAGTAATTCATGTCAAATTTCAATTTTTAAATTATTAAATGGATCTTTAATTAATATCTAACAACTTTCAACTTATTTTTCAAAAACATTAGATATAAAATTATTTTTATTAAAATTTTTTGACAGTGAAAATATCCGATATACTTAAAAACTATGGATTTTTATTGAAAACAAATATATTAACTCAGATAGAAACCAATTAACTCTAGAATTCTTATTTAAAAAAATGTTATATTTTCCTACATTATTCAATTTTACAAATATATAAAGAAAACCTTTAGAAATATTTTCTCCTAATAATTCAACAATTAGAGATAGTTAATTAGCAATTTTTCTTTCTCGGACAAATAAGAAGTAAATTTCAAAACCTTGCAGTTTAGTATTACCCTTTGAAAGCATAAATTCATCAGTTTTCTAAATTTTAAGAGATTAAATAAACAAAAAACTAATTTTAATTAACTTTTCTATAACTATAAGCATATACTAACAAAACATATATATGTCTTATTTATACATATATATTTTGTCCATACATATTTGTATATTTATTAAGTATATATACTATAACTATACATATAACACTCAACAATGTGGTTGTTAATTTATGTAAGTACCTTATAATTATATTTGAAATAAAGCAGCATTATTAATTTTTCCACAAAAATTAGTTCCCTTAAAAACTTACTTTTATCCAGCATATAATTTTAGTAATATTTAATTATAAGATATTTACTATCAAATATGTCTTCATATATTTATTATCTGTTATATTTATTAAAAACACATCATTAGGCTTATGATTGTCAATATTTTTATGTATCAATGCAATTTGCTATAAGTGCTAGAACATCAAACAAATTTTAACCAAGTTTGATAATAAGCAATTGATTGTGGAGAAAGGATTATATAGATTGTTTATATAGTATATATTTTCTGCAGCTCTTACTGTCATTTACCTGAGAATTCAGACACCATCCATTTGCTATCAATAGGATATTAAGTGCCCCACAAAACAGACTTTCCTTGATAACTTTTCAAATCAATGAAAAGCTTTTAGTGGTAAAAAGTTTCTACTTTTCTTTTGTTCTAAGAAACATCCTTGAAAATGCTAATAAATCTTAATTTAGAAAAATTTAGTTTGTCTTTTATTTATTTTGATTTTTGATTCTTTTCTACTACTTGTAAGGATAAATATTTGCGTATTTTATTTTCGAAACCTAAATTTAAAGTAAAGTGTTTTGGGTGTGAAGTACATTTTTTTTAATTTTCCTGATTTACACTTAAAATTAAAGGAGTGGTTTTTAACAATTACCAAGAAATAATGTGTCTACCGCAATTGCAAAATATCTTTCTTGGGATGTTTAGTTCAATATTTTATTCATAAATCATTTGAGTGTTAGTTTATTAAAAAATCTCATTTCATTAATTTAAAAACAACAACAACTCAATACAAAATAGTTTTTCCATATTTTTTATGAAAATGTAGGTCCAGTTAAAAATGACTACTAAAGAAATTCACATTAAATAGTATAAATAAAGAATTATTAAATGTTTTGTTAGATGTTTAATGAAATATGTAATATAAATAAAAATGAGTATTGTTCTCTGTTTATATAGTTAGAGCTTCAGAAACTACAAAATCGATTTTTCAAGATAGCCCTTAAGCTTCTTATAAATGCTAACTAATATGGAAATAACACCAATTGTGTTAAAAAGGAAAATTATGAACAGATTTTTTGTCAATTAATTTTTATTTAGATTTGATGTTTTATTTATAAATTTGATAATCAAACAGTCTTGAACCAATTATTTGAATAAATATGAGATTGATAAATGGGTGCCTGTTTTTCTTTTTACTTAAGTGTGTTTTTAAATACTATTTTAATTTTCTTACCATTATTTGAAATACTATTTTTCAAACAAAATAAAGAATAGTAAAACTAATTGCCTTAAACTAAATTAAACCAAATACAAAAATAAGTACTTAAATTATTACTAATTTATCATACATAATTATAAATCTAACAAATTTGAAGTTATCCACACAAAATTGTAATAATTAGAAAAAAAATTATTTCAAATAATTTAAAAGATATTATTCAATTAATGTTGAATATAAAATAATTTAATTCAAAAATAAAGTAAGAAATCAATTAAAACAGTTACAAAAAGTCTTAGTCTAGATTTGGGAAAAAATCGTTTCGTCTAAATGTAAAATGTAAAATAAAAGTTTCTTCTTCCCTAAATTTGAATTCAATATTTATATAAAATATCAAATAAAAAAATATATTAGTGCGTATTTATTTTATCCTATAATTTAAAAATTATAGTTTAATTATGAAATGGAAACTAAGGTAAAATTTTCTCATAAAAATCATAATTCAATATTGTAATTATCTCAACTTAATCTATCAAATAACAATTACATTTGTGACATGTTTGCAGTTTACCCAAATTTTCAAGAGTAATTAAGAGAGAAGGTATTTCATACAGTTTCACAGATTATAAATAGTTTAGTGTGTATTAGATGGATTATCTAAATATATTAAGTGAAATAAAGAAGCAGATAAAATAAGAAACAATACTAAATAAAAATCACTTTTTCATATCTATAATGAATATTTTTCGTAAGAATTATTGAAAAAAATTAAACCATCATTTTAAATCTAAACTTTTTATAATTTTATCGTTAAGGAAAACTGAACAGATTATAATTACATAATTTCTTATAATAATTAAACTATAAAAACAATACTAATTCTTGATTTACATTAATAAGCACTTAGATCTTTTTTATTCAAATATTAAGCAGTTTCTTGGTTAAGGAAAAACATAAATTTTTATCTTTATGTTAGACATGTTCACTTTAAGTACATTATAAATGTATTAAACTAACTTCTAATTTCATTGTTCCACCACTTTAAACATATTTAATATTCATGACCATGTTTTAAAATACGGTTATCCCTACGTTCTTAAAAAGTAATCTAAAAATACTCCCATTTGAAATTCCCTGGCCATTCAGAAATAAATTCTTAAGTTAATTTTCTTTCCTATTATGTCGAAGGAAGAATATTTTTTTTAAATATATTTTCTAATTTTCAGATATTTTAAACATTATATTGGCTTACGCCGTTTCCTTTTCTGCAGTATGTAATTTGTTATTTCTAGAAAATTATAATTTCCCATTCATTAAAAAAACAAATATATTGTCAATTAACTTTCATTAATTGTGTATTTTGGAGAGAAAAAATATAATTTACACTTATTATATGAAATTACAGTTTACTTTTCAAATTATACTGAATTTTAATTCTGTAGTAGTTACAACTACATATAAAAATATAATTTCATCAATTTAGTATAATATTTCCAAATATTGCTTTTTTAAAAGTAGTGACTTTAAATTTGTTATTATTTGAGGGAAATGTCAATGCATTAAGCGGACACAAGCTTATATTTTAATGATAATTTCTAGATTTAATCATTCCTTTATTATTCATTGTTTTATTAAAAATTTTGTACATTTTTAAAAATGTAACTTTTATGTAGATGTTTTTTTATTTTTTTCCAAAACAAAATCTGATATATTTTAAAATTTTATTTTAACTACTTAAAATATAAGAAGAAATAAGATAGTTATAAAAGAGATATTGTGTTATATCATCATCTAAAGTCTATATTAAAGGTATCAGGATTAATATAATCTTCTTAATAACTTTATACAACATAAAATATAATAAAAACGTAGAAGAATTTTGACAATATTTGTTAATAACATGTCCAAATAAAAATATATTTCATGCAAATAATTTTTATATTGGTTATATAATACATCAATTTTAAAATTACTTAAATAACGATATTCAGTAAAATTCTTGTAAGCAATATGAATGAAAAAAAAATCATAAAGAATTGCATATTTATGGATAATTATAAAAATCTCATCATTTTTTCCTAATATGTGCACATGTTAAAAAATATAAATTATGTAAAATTGTACCAGTTTCAATAAACTGCTAGATATTCAAATATTACATTGCTGGGAATTTTCTGAAAATTCAGTTCTATTTCAAAATGAACATAAATTTTAAATTTCAAAAACAAGTTTTAGAAAAACCTAGAATAGAAACTGATTAAATTTTTTTATTTTAAATATACAATTATTCTAGAGCAGAAATTAATTTAATATTTATTTAAAAATGTCTTTCTGCACAATCTACTATTTCTTTTATTTATGGAAGAATAATTTCAAATTGTATTATTGACTTTATTTAACATAATTAATTACATGATTAAAATAATGACAATAATTATACATTCAGAGAATAAAAACAGTTTGAAATATCTTGAAAGACTTATAAAGTAAAAATTAACCGCTTGTTGAAATGAAGTTCAGAATAAAAGAATCTGAAAGTAATAATTCAGTTTATACCTCCTGGTTAGTTTCAAAAGTTCCAGACTCTAATTTAGGAAGCTTGACAGGTGTCAATAGAAAATGAAACTGGGCTTAAAGGTTTGTTGATTTAAACGTTAATATTGAGAAAGTTATGTTACTCAATATAAAATATAACTCCCCTTGATAGAACTTTTATGTTTAACAATTTGTAACCCATTTTATGTATTTAACTATAAAATTAAAATAAAACACTAATTGAATGAAACTTTTGCCAAAAATATTAGTTTAAAGATTATCAAAAATACTTTTAAATATTTTATCATTGCAATTAGTATCATATTGTATATATTCAAACTGAAAATTAATTTTAAACTTTTAAATTTAATAAAATCAATTTTAAATATTGAAGATTACAGGAATACTTGAATCATTTCATTTAAAGAAACATTTAATCTTAACGTATGTTTTTCAACTGAGATTTAACTCATTGGTAATTTACTATATAAAAATACATTTTAATCAAAATTAAAATTTTAATTTTAAATTTATGTAATATATATATATAATAGTATCAAATAATAAGTAATTTTCAAAATATATTTTAATATAATTAATATTTTAAGAAACTCTTACAAAATTAGATTTTTTATATATTTAATAACTGCATGCGATAAGATGTTTCCTAATTATAAATATAGATGTCCACATTTATTGTGCCACAAATATCATGTATTCCCAAATATTCTCTGCATTAATTTTTACTTTTATAAAGAACAAATTTAGAAAAATGTAGGACTTATGATTTAATAAATTTAATGAATATGTAAAATTATACTCAAGAAATCTTATTTACAATGAGAAACTTTTATAGAAAAATGTAAGGGGTTTCTAATACAAAAAAATACATATTTTTATTTAAAAAGTATAACGTTCCAAAAAACATTCTCTAAAATGTTTTCCACCACAATGTTCTCACAATATGTTTTAACATGATTTAAATTTTTAAGCATTATTTATACAACGCTTTGTAATTAACAATAATACTATACTAATTTCAGTAGATTTAACTGCTCATTTTAGGAAACTGACATAATACAAATTTCCAAAAATGTTTTTTTTTGTATTACATAGAATATAGCAAGCTAAACAATCAACATTTTTAAATTATGTTATTAACGTAAACTTTAATAAAACCTTCAAAATACTTACGATATTCGATTTGAAAATCAGTACTCAAACATACAAATGTTGTTGTTGTTGTTTTCCTGTGACACTTAGACAAATCAAGCTCGCTTTTGCCTTTGGCAACATACAAATGTAAAATTACATATGGAATTGGGAATTTATTGATATAGTGGAAATATGGAACCCAAGTAATGAGTGTAACAGAAAATAGTTGCAGTACAATATGAATATAATTATTCCTCTTTACCAGATTCCTATTCCAAAAAACATTAAATACTCGTATATGACTAAAGAAATCATTCAAAAACTTAAATTAAAGCAATTGGTTTTATTAATATCATTATAGGCAATAAAAATTTACAACAGAAATTAAAGTATCTAAAGAGCTATTACCATTTGAAAAAGTTGTTCTTAATAAATGATGGTCTCTTACATAAGTTGACTTTAAAGCACAAAATAGATGTAAATTCTTAAAATCCAAATTATTCGAAACATATTGCCCAGAATGAGAAAAGAAAACTTAACTCATACCAGCAACAATAAAGAGTTGTTTATCAGTTTCGACTTCATTTTACTACTAACTTATTTTAAGGTTGAATTTCAAGGTTGACGAAAGATCATTATAGTTACAAAACAATTTCTATCATCATTCATTATAAACTCATTAGTTTTTAATGTATGAATTTAAAATTTATTACTTTAATAAAAAATAACATAAATGTTGGAATGGAATTAAAAAAGTCTTACAAAAGTGTCTCAAATTTAAAACAAATATTTAATGAAAGCTTGGGGCAATTCACACAAAGAATATAATTTGCTTGGAACTTTAATAAAGGAACAAGGAAAATATTTTATATAGTAAAATTTTTTTTGAAATTATTTTTACAAATCTTACAGATAACTGGCAGTTTAATGTATGAAGAAAATTTAAAATAAATTGGAAAAGGCAATTTAATGTATTGAAGAAGGCAATTTAATTAAGCCTTTATTTTCATATTTATTTCCTCACAAAAACAATGAAATGATAAATATTTTACATTTCGTCACCGTGTAATAAGCAGCTGAATGGCTTAGAGATGTTCTAAGACATTACAATATTTCCACAGCATATATCGCCTTCCAGATAGATATTCCATACACAGTAGTCGTATATCAATTATCACTAAAAAAAACCCGGAAAATTTTCATTCAAATGCATTAGATGCGCAAAAAATATAATGTACAAACTTTATCTTGATTTGTTCAAGAGTGTATGAACTCGTACCACGACATTTAAGAGAGTTATCCAACCATTTGGCCAGGATGAATTTAAATTTTATGAGCAATAAAATTAACAGTATTAACTATGTTAACTATATGATAAAAAATATATTAATGATTACCAAAATTGTCAGGCCAAATTATTTCCATTAGCTTCCGACCTATTATTTATATAGTTTTCTTGAAAGCGACAAGCATAAAAGTAGTAAGCCACTTTTATATCAGTGATTCTGTGATTTGTTAGACTTATCTTTTCATCAGCCGGAAAAATTATTTGGTTTTACTTATTTATTTTTCTCCCTTTTATATATTTTTTGCGATTAAATTGGATACTAAATTTATTATAATACTGAATACTGAAATTATTATTCAAATTGCAAAATGTCTAGTATCTCGTTTACAAAGATAAAAGATATGTTTCGATTTAATGTTTAATAATAAAAATATTAAGTTTTATAATCAGTTATGTTATAATTAAGAATGCAAATCTCTAGTATTTAACTGAACATAATTGGATTGAAGGTAATCATTTCAATTTTCCCCTAAAAATGGTATTTAGATTACAGAATTGAAAAATATTTAAAAAAGTTTAATGTGTTTTAATAATTTTTATTTTTTATATATCAGTATTCTTTAAAGTTCCTTGTAAACTTGACAATATATTAAATATGTCATTTTAAAATAAGAATATGAATGCATCATTGTAAAAATGCATACTTGATATTTCTCAAAACAAATAACTAATATATTTCATGTAGATTATATTTTCTGTATTCCTGAAAATCAATGATATAATCTAATGTTATGTCATCTAAATTAAAAATTATAATACTAAGAAATTTAGACCTTATAACATAATCAATACGCCTACACTTGTTCTAATAAATCAAATATATATTCAACTTTTGAAATAATATATTAAAGTAAAAATGCAGAGATTAACGGAAATTTATTTTACTTGTGATAATAACCTTTCTTGATTCTATACTAAAAACTATGTGAAACAAACTATTGAAATATATTCCGTATAAGAGATATAGAAAACACAATGCTCATTTTATAAATAACAATATATTTTCTTAAAAATAAGTACAGCAATATTTTATATAAATATGTCTGGAATAGCGCAATGTGGATAATTTTAAAATGGATTTCAAAATTATTTGGGAACACTTTGTAAAATAAGGAAAAAAGAAATCTTTTGTGGATATTAATATTTCCCATGTCATACAGAACTTTTCTCTGATATTGTAAATTAATAAAATTAATAGCTCATAAGTTTTAATAATATTATAGAATAATTCTTGCTTGTTCTAAAACTCCAAGGCTTCGCCTATTACGTAAATTCTAACCACAAACTAAATCAGTCAAACTTTTTGAAATTATTTTTATTAAAGCTTCTATAATTCAAAAAACATAAAAATCAACAAATTCTTAAGACAAAAATAACAGTTTATGTAATTTTTATGCTAAAATTAAAACATTAATATACCATTGATATTTGAAGTTATAAAGTAAATAATTCGAGATACTGACATTTTAAAAGCATACAATAAATAAGATTTTGTTATCGATAAAGATGGAAAGACATTATCTTTTGTTCTAAGAAAATAGGAATGATAAGGAACGCAAAAAGGCTTTTTAGATGATCGAGAGTCACAACTCATAAAAACTGCATAGAGATCATTACTTCACAAATGATTATAGATCCACTATATTCTGACTGATGAGCAAAGACATTATGGACAGAAAATTTTTATTACTTCCTTTCTATTTTACAAAATAAAATTCCTTGGTGGTAATTAATCACACACACACACAATAAAAGTTATTCTAATGTAAACAATCTGTTATTTTTGTCATTCAATCATAATTGGTAAATTGTAAGTTATAAATGTTTAGTTAATAATTGTAGAATCATAAAATGTAAATCATTCAATTTAAATAAAGATGGTGACGATGATATTTTAATTTCCTATTTTAAATTTAAATTTGATATTTAAATATTAAAATATTTAAATTTAATATTTAAATATTAAAATATTTAAATTTGATATTTAAATATTAAAATATCAATACTCTATTTTTTGTTAAATTACATTTTTTATATCTTCTAATTTCTATATTTAAAACAAAATGTTTCACTTGTGTAAAACTTAAATTAAACTGAATAGATATTATTTTTATGAAAAATGTAGATAATGCTGTTTCACAAATCATAAATTTATAAAACATTTCTTAGGCATTCCTTGATACTAATAAGGCACGAAAAATTAATATCAATTCTTTATATTAGATTATTAAATTATATTTATAAGTTTATCAAAATTTTAGATGTAAATATTTCTACATTTTAAGAAATAAATTGTCTGTTTACAATCTTAAGATATTAACCAAAATTGTTTATGAGCATTTCGCATTTTGAATGCAACGATTAAAAAAGCAGTTTAGTGAAAACAGTTAACTATAAGTGATCATACTTAATCGTATTGTGTAATATGAATTATTTCTTGATCATAAATAAATTGTTTAAGACAAGCATAAATGAGAATCACTTGGAAAGGAGACAAAGGAGGAATGTTTTTTTTTCATTAAATACAATATAAGATAAAAATAATTTCCTTCCAAAATTAAGCTGTACATATTGAGTAAAACTCAAATAGTATTAAATACCTATCAAAAACCCACATAATGAACAGCTTGTAAGACGCTAAGTATTATTAATAGAATTAAGTTGTCGAACTGCACAAGTAGAATAGCTAATTAATAAAAAAGCTAACAATTTGAACATGAATGTGAAAATCAGCAGTTAAAATATTTCATCTGAAAAATTCTTTTTCATGCTTAATTGTTTATCACATTTAATAAATATATTTTATTGAGAATTATTGGCCCCCTTTTAACCTACCAACGATTCTCCAAATCTCTGAATCAGTTAAATGACTTCGCTGAGACATCGTACTCATCGAAACAAAGTTGTCACTGAATACCGATCATCCTTGTATTCCTTGTCTTTTATTCAGTTGAAAGTCAAATTTCATTCACTGCCGCTGAAGTGATGTTTTTGATGTCGAACTCAAAATTAGCATACTCCACAGTTTGAAAATCAGAAAATTTTCATTTGTGATTTTCTTCTTCCCTTTTCAACAAAAAAATTTCGTTTAGATCTTTATTTTATGTAAAACTTACAATATCCTTTAATTGTTTTGAGCAGTGTATAAAGGACAACACATCGTATATTTAAAATTACTGAGCAAAGCTACCGTAAATTTTTAAACAACCGAATGGTTTCATTATTTGTAAAAGTTTTAAAGTTTGAACAAATAACTTGACAAGTATTTTTGAAGGGGGGAAGATAACACTCCAAGTCAATTTCATTTAGTTATATATAAATAACATCAATGTTTCATAAATCTGAGATTCAGTAAATTGTTTGCGTATCTTAAAGAGGAGATTAGTCATATTAAACGGGGTTTGTATTTAAAAAATTAAATAATGGATGAAATTTAAATTTTGTTTATTTTATAATATATATATTATAAAAAAACAAAATATTATTTGGTATATATATATATATATATATATATATATATATATATATATATATATATATATATATATATATATATATATATATATATATATATTAGCTAAAAGATTTTGAAAATTGCATATATTTAGAAAATTTTATAATTAATTAATTAATTTTATTCTATTAACTTATCCAAACAAAATCTTAATTCACAAAATAATACTTAAATGCATACAAAAACGCTACTTCCGAAATATTTATTACCATATTAAACAACAGCTGTTAAGAAGTAAATTTATATTTTGTAAATAATCATTAGTGATACATTTTATGTATTCTTAGTTTGGAAAATGTTCTAATTTTCTTGACTAGTGTAAAAGAAAGGATAGTATAACTATTATAAATATTATAACACATATTTTATAAATGTAAATGAAAATTATGTGCAGAATGTTTCAATGTGCAGAATGTATCAGACCCAAAAAATCATTCATCTTCAACAATTTTTACTGTGATCAATTCATAATCATTATTTATCAATTAGAGTTATTCGGCATATATATTAAGTAGAATAAAATAGACTTTTAATGTGTAATGCTGAAAGCCTTCCATATATATAAACATATGTCAAGTTACAACTGAAATATACGTAATCAATGTGCACAGAAATTGAGATAAAAAGAACCAATGCTACTTTAATCTTTAAGGTAATATAATTCTAAAACAAATACACAGCTTCTTTGTTTTCAAAATATTGCGATGAAGAGTATATGAAGTACAGATATGCAAGATAATTGGTATTAAATTAAAGTAAAGAAAAGCAAGCGACAATGTCATTATTATTCTGAATGTTATTATAAAAATTATTGTGAATATATCCAGTAGATTAATTGCTGGGGATAACAGAATTAATTAGTCAATGATAAAATTCACTGTTAATGTAAAATTTTCAAAATATAATGCATATGATTGTGGTAGAATTTATACAACCTTTAAATATATGGCTTCATAATTCCTATAGTTACTAGTTATTACCAGCTCAGTATCCCCAGGATACAGCAGACTGCTCTTTCCCGTTTTTTGAGTGGCCACATTAAGTCCCTTTCTTTTCCACGGGGCCAGAAAGTCGTTCTGGAGTGTCACTGGTGCAAGGCTGATCAATGCTCCCCGAGACATATTCTTGATTGTCCGAATTTTACTGTGAATGAGGTTTTGAAGAATCCTATTTTATTTTTAGACTTTTTAATGATTTTTGGTTTTATGGGGATTGTTTAAATTAGCTACACCATCTGGGATTTCAAACATCAAACAACAAGCCCTAGATATTATTTTTTGTTGCTCACAAAATTAATGATTGTGATTTTATAGTGGCATATGATGCCTAATAATATTAACAAAGTTATCAAATATTAATCATATATTCATCTAAATACCTTCAAAAATACTGCTATGAAGAAATTTTATCAGATTATTTTAAATATAATAAGTATAATAAGTACAGTTAAAAAAAAAACATTGCTACAAATGCTTACAATCAAATGCATGACCAATAAGCAATGCACTCTTTTTGTACGTTAAATTTATTACATTAATTAAGAATTTAAAACATAAATTATGAAATAACATACTTATTAAAAAGAAAAATTGAGAGAAATTAAAAGACAAATTTCTAAATTGTGTTCTCATTGTAATAATTTTTATTTTTCATCTCATTATTTGATCATTTACGTTTTTTTCTCATATTTGATTTGGAAATGTTATATTTCCAAATATACAACATAATATAAATATACAACACGAGAAATAAATTTTATCAAATATTAGGTATTTAAAATACTGATGTTATTAATTCAATGAGTTTTCAGTGCTTTTAAATGTACGTCTTAAATTGTATCAGGAATTTAAAAAAAGTGTTTATAGTTTAACTAAACTGCGCTGACAACTTTTAATGATACTACACGAGAAGAGTTTGATGCTTTATGTGCTGCATATTGAGCATTTCATATAAGGATTAATTAGATTTTTATATTATTCGTTTAAAATATACTTGTTTATTTGCAAGACTACTTCCACAGAAATGAATAGAGGATTCCCTAAATTTTATTTTATGTCACTCTACTCAGTCTCTGATTTTTAAATATATAAATATCTGCATTGCATTTTCACGGTATGAAAACATTGTTAAGAAATATTGTACAGACCGTGATTTAACAGCTTAAGAGCTGATGTTTCGATGTAAAATAAGCAAAAAGGATTCATGCATTTAACATAGATAATATTTATGTAAATATGATTATCAAAATATTTGAAACAAGAACTATTCAACATATATGTCAAATTGTTCACATTTAACACAATTTATTTCTAAAGAGAAGCTCATATAGTCTGCAATCCTGTCATAAATAATGAATAAAAAAATTTGTGTAATTTTTATTAATGTAAAATTTTTTTATTATTTTCATTTTATTTCGATATAGATAGAAAAGATGGACATATTTTTATCAGACACTGTGCTGAAGAAAACCTTCTTCAGGAATTTAAATCATATTGTAAGAAATATTGATGCACAAACTGAAGATGGTTTAGGTGATATAAATTATTCCACTGATTCTAATTTATACAAATCTCATGAAGACCCTGTAATCAAGCTGATGATTGAATTTTTAATCCTCCAAGTAGCATTTCTAGTGTATTTACTTAGAAAGAAAGTTCTAAATATACATCATTCAATGAGCCTTCTTCAGGGTATTATGAGTTTTATTTACACCATAAAGAAAATATCATTCATTTATTATGTCTGAGATTACGATAATCAAGGATTTGTGCGATATTTTCATAGGATAAATTAATGAATGGTAAGGTAAAAATGTTAACATCATTTCAAGACCAATCCTCAACATGGATGTCAAAGTTTATTTATATACGAATATATATATCGAATTATATATTTGATTTACAAGTAGGATTTGCAGTATCATTGTAGATATTTTCATCATTATTTAAAATAACTGCACACGTTATTACTTTTTAAAAATTATTTTTCTTATATATATTTAATATATTCTTCAAAGTATTATATTGAATAAATTTGATTAATTTCTAGTGCTCTTCTCTTAACACTAGAAATTTACAATATATAGTGAGTAAAAAGTCAAATAAAAATATCATGCTTTTTTGTATATATTATTCCATTTTACCACTTTATGTAAACAGATAAAATATTCACAAAATGCTGTATTTTATTTCAATACGACAACAGCTATGATAGTTAAAACTAATGAAAAGATATCAAGCATTTATGGTCAATATTAAATGCCTTTTCAGATATCTATCTCAATGCGTTATTCTAATATTAAAGTAAATTTATGATTTTATTTTATTATAAATTATTTTGAAAACTTAAACTGTTAGAAACAATTAGTATCAGGCAAACACATTCATTTTTCTATTATGAAAATGCTTAACGAATGTGCTACTTATTTTGTCATAATAATTAAAAAACATGCAGTGAAGTTAAAGTTATTTAATAAATACATAAAGAATAAATATTTATGCTAAAATGCATCTGTAAGTATCATTTTAAGAGTGTTCAAAATGTATGCATTCCATTCAACAAACTTTTATATATTACAATTAATGCTATGTAAGTATAAGCTGATAATAAGCAAAAATGTAACATATTTGTGCATATATATATATATATATATATATATATATATATATATATATATATATATATATATATATATATATATATATATATATATATATTAATTTTAAGAAATCATTTATCTATTTATATAGGAAATACACTACTGGCTGTTAAAATTGCTACAGAAGGAATGCAAATAACAGAACGATATTTATTGGACACATACATTATAATGGAAAGAACAAGTGATTAGATTTACAGGAAATTAGGATGCATAGATCTTGAGAAATCAGTACCCAGAGCAGCCACCTCAAACTACAATAACAGCATTTATCCGCCTAGGCATGGAGTCAAACAGAGATTGTATGGCATGTACGGGGATCTCAGTCCATGCAGCTTCAACACTATGCCACAGTTCATCGACAGTAGTGGATGGTGAATGATGACGTGCCAATCGGTGAATGATGACGGCAACCATTAACCACACGTTCTCATTTGTTGACAGATCAGAAGAACATGAAGGCCAGGGTAACAGTTAAACCTGTTCTGTATCAAGGAAGCTCAGAACAGTACGGGCAACATGCGGTCGTGCATTATCCTGTTGAAACAAAGCATTAGAGAGGCATCGAAGATAGGGCAGAGCCACGGGCCTTAACACATCGGAAATGTAACGGTTGCTGTTCAAATTGCCGGTAATGCGAACCAGAGGTGATCGAGACTTGTATCCAATGGCATCCCATAACATCACTCCAGCAGATGGGCCAGTATGGCGATGTCCGATGCAAGCTGGCAATGCGCGTTCTCCACGATGCCTCCAAACACGGATGCGGCCATCATGGTCCTGTATACAGAACCGAGATTCATCTGTAAAGATCACGTGATGCCATTCCCGCGTCCATCGTTCATCGCTGATCACACCATTGAAGGCGCTCATGTCTGTGACGCAGCGTCAATGGTAGCCGAAGCCATGGTCGCCGTGCAGACAATCCATGCTGCTGCAAATGTCGTCGAACGGTTCGAGCAGAAACTTGTTGCCTTGCAAATGACTCCATTTCTCGACACAGGGTTCGTGACGTGGCTGTACGATCCCTTGTGACCATGCGGATAAGATGTCTGTCTTCTCTGTTGTTAGTGATGGGGGCCGCTGAGATTCTGCATGACGTTCCGTATGATTGTCCTACCTGTCCTGCAAATTTCACGTGTGTGTTGTGCCCCTTTCCTAGTGTAGCAATTTTAATGGCCAGTAGTTTACATATATAATTTCCTGTGTGTAATATAATTTAATAAATCTCAAAAAATAATGAATTTGATTTAAAATTTAGTCAAAAAATTAGTTGAAAAAGAGAGAAAATATTTGAAAATATTACAAAAGGCATCAGTTTAAATTTTTAACAATTACTTAATTACAAGGAATACTTAATTATATGACTAGAATTCACGTTAACAAATATATAAACAAAAAGTAACCGTTAATAAGAAATTATAAACCCGTATTTAAAATCAATTGAAATTGTTAGAAATGCTAAATGAATGGGATTGTGAATTAAATCAAAATAAATCTTGTTTTAAAACCAGAATAAATTTTAAAAGTTTCTCTCTTTCAAATTATTTAAATTATAATAAATAATATTTAAAAAAATGTGCATTTAAGTTAGATATGATGAAATTTCATCATCCACAAAAATAACTATATATATATGTATATGTATGTATGTATGTATGTATCTATAAACAACATATTATAAAATAAAAAATAACTCCATTTAAAAGTGTGTGATTACTTATTTATAAATATTTTCTTTCTTTTTAACGCCCGAATACAAAAAAAATTTTTAATACTTTAATAAAACAGTTCCAAAACATAAAATGCTTGTTGGGCTTCAATAGACAAATCTATAAACTAAGCTTCTTTCCGATTTGGCTTAGTATAAAATCGAAATACAATAGAAGCTTAGAAGAAAATATATTAGTATCCTTATCCTCTCTATCACTTATAGGTTATACAAAAATGTCCCAGATATATAATATTATTCTTCCACTTTCAAGAAATATATAACTTATAAAAACATGTTCATAATAAATAAAGGGATGGAACATATTGTTATGTCAAAGTAAGGCTCTTAATACTTGTTTCTATAAAATAGTAAAGCAAATATATATGTCTAACATACGTTGCTTAATCTTTTCAATAATACAAATTAACATCTAAACTTATCTGTAAATTTGATAAATTTTTATAAAAATAAAATTAATAATAAAAACTATCACAATAAAAGTAACTGATAAAGAATTCTTTAGATTTATTTTAAAATAATTTGACACTTATGATATGTAATAATATTTTGCAATAAAAAAAGGAAATGATTTGTAATATGTAACTAAAACAAAGATAAATAACGAAAATAATATTTACATAACCAAATAAAAACGTAATACAAAATTATTCTCATAATTTAACGAAAAATAGAGAAAATAGAGTATAGGAGTTTTGAGAAGTGGAAAAAAAATTTTAAAGTCTGAATACTTATTTCGGAAAAACTGAATTTATCTAATTTTCAACATTTTCATGACTTTTTTTACTTTAAATTTCAATCAATTTAAAATTGTGTAATATTTAAATTGATTTAATCATACTAATAATCTCATTTCAGTAGTTATAAAAAATTAAATGATTATTTGATATAGTTCTTGATAAAATAAGCATGTTTAATGAAGAAAATATTAATATTAACGGATTCAATTTCCACAATATTTAATGGAGAAAATATTGTGGAAATTAAATCCGTTCATAATTTAATTCATGTTTTTATTCTTAAAGTTTCTTGTGTAAAGCAAGTTTAAATAGAAAAAGAAAAGGTACTGACTCTCAAATGATACAATATCATTTTCTAAGCGTTACAACACTTCAAAGATGAATTAAGACGAAAACACATGTTATCCTTATTTTACAGAGTATTGCATCAAATGATGATACCCCATGCAATAATTTTGAAACCTTTAATTATATATGATCCAAAAATGAAAATGAAACTTCATAAGGAAAAATATTGCTATATATTTAAATTTATGTCTAATTAATACCTTAAATATTCTAATAGTGTCAACATTTCACAAACTTTATAGAAAGTCTAACAATTTGCTTAATAATTGTAATAATTACAATTTATAAGTGGTGCATCACAAATATGCTGAACACGTAATTTCTTGCAAGTCAATTAAGAATGGGTAAAAATCAAAAAAGCCCTTTCAACTAATTGATTAACAAATAAAAATATGTTAATTAACCTTTAAACGTTAGTTAATATTTAGCGTTAAAATCATCATTGAAATTTTAATTCTGGGTTACAATTACCATGATCATTGGAGATTGTATGGTTGTTTGCCATTAGTAATTAATCATGATTCAATTTTTAAGTCCAATATCAATGGTATTATGGTGAGAATTATTGTTGTTGGAGATTAAAATTTTGTCAGAAATAATATATTTATGTTTAGTATTTTATGTTTTTCCTCAATTGTTATTTTTATTGGCAATTACCAGCAACAATAAATACCAAACTGTTTTGTGGTTTTATGAATAACAAATTCAGTGCCCACTTGTATTGCTTTCCACGATTCAGCTATATGAAAATGCTTTTAAAATATTTGTGCTTATATTGGTTCTCAATAAAGATATCACATGATAATCTACAGAAAAAGCAATTGTTTCATGATTGATTAGGTTGATTCCGATAACAAATTTAACTGAGCATATAAATAGCTAAATTAGTATTCTTTTAAAAAAAGAAATAAAAAATTTAAAGTAAATTTTCATAAAAATCATTGTAAAAAAACTGTTAAACAGTGTCAGGTAGTATAAATGTAGCCAGTGATATAAAAGGGTACATTTTGTTTCATTACAATGCAATTTTTTCAACGGTACATCGAAATTAAATCAAAAAATTAATCAAGTCAACGAATAAAGGATAAAAAAGTACTGAGGAAGTTTTTACAGGACATACTTAGGTATGTTTTATAAAAACTTCTCTAATAATGTTTTCGTCCATTTACCAGTTTTAAAACCAAAATAATAAAAATATCTAAAGTTTAAATGGCTCGAAGACAAATATTCGAATTTGATTTCTGTCTTGGAAGCATTTTTAAGAAAATAAAGAATGAACATGGATACATACAAACATGAAAAATACCAAGATTGTGTTAATATAAATGTTAAAATAAATAAATGTTTTCAACACATTTGATTCAATAAAATCTAGAACAAGGTTACAGAAAAAGAAAAATATCTAACACTTTTTAAAGTCAAGATTTTATTTAATTTAATCAGTTTTTCTAAGCGGATATTCCCCAATTTTGCATGAATAATTTTTATGCATAGTTAAATTATTGATTGTTATAATAATATTTTTTATTTAATTATTTTGAAAAAGCTAATAACATTGATAAAAGGAAGATAGTTGTTTCTTATATTAATAAATAAAATACTTCTAATTTTTAAAAGTTTGGATAACGAACGTTTTATTGATGTTTTTTTATTAAACTTTATTTATTTCATTATTATAATTAAAAACAAGAAATTAAATACATTTTTTTATTTAAAGAACTAGTAGTTAATTTTTTATTCTTACTCTAAAAGACGGATCAAATAAGTAATTGGAGGAAATTTCTACTAGTTTTATATGACGTGAATTCTTTTGAAAACATTTGCTTTGAAAAACAAACACTTTTGGTAGTTAAAAGTAATGCAATTAGATTTTTCTTTAAAAGATATATTTAGTTAACGAAATAGGTTTTTCCATAAAAATGTAAGACAATTAGTAAATGTCAGTAATACTCTTTTAAAATTTTTCTTTTAAATCATTTATTTTCAGTTTAAAAAAAATGCTCCTTCGCTATTGAACTTTTAAGAACTTGTAAATAATTGATCAGATTTCCAAAAAGATCTGTATAAATAGTTAAAATGAGTCATCTTTTATGATTAATTCAGAATTGAACTAAATGTGATATTCTTAAAACATCACTAAATAAAATAGATCATTTAAATTTTAGGAATAATATATATACAATTACTAATAAAAGAGCGAACGTTTTAATACATCTACTTACATATTTCTCAAAAAATTAATTACATAAAGTAATGATTTTAATATCTACTTCTTCAATGATATCTATAATAACTAGTGTTATTTTCTTACCATCATAATGCTTGTAATTTTTATTGTAATAATTAATTTGATTATTAATGCACTCAAAACACAATTTATTTAATTTTTGATATCGATTTTTAAAAATAATTAACTTTTTAAATAGCATCAATTTCTCTGAGACTTATTTCAGAGAGAGAGAGAATCTCATGTTTTTTAACATTATAAATGAAAATCATATAACTAAAGGAAAATGAAATTGATAGTAGAATAGTAGAATATATATATATATATATATATATATATATATATATATATATATATATATATATATATATATATATATATATATATATATATATATATATATATATATATATATATATATATATATATATATATACAAGCTGACCCAGCCACGCGTTGCAGTGGCTGAATTTTTATAATACATAGAATCAATTTTTTACTAATACTTGGGTACAATCAAATTAATATTTTCTAAAAAAAATTAAAATAGGTTCATTCATATGAGATTAAAAATAAAACGTTTCGCAAAAATTTAAAAGTAATAGGTAAAGTATCGAAATTTTGAAATTAATTTGACATTATTTTGAAATTAATTAGATAAGCACAACCCAACATATACTTTCTGAAATTACGTTTTATTCATCTTATATCAAATTATAGTTTGTAATCAGTGACTTACTTACAAAATATACTATATAAATTAAAAACATCTAAAAATAAATTGTTATAAATGAGGTAGATAACATTGATATCGAACTATTAATTTTTAAATTTTAAATTATTAAAACTAAAAATTATCTAAGTACTACTTTGTGTACAACATTCCTGGTTAACCTGTCTTTCGCTAACACGAAGAGATTTGATGGTTTTCCTACACGTGAGCAGGCAACATGTAGCTGTCCATGTGAGAAACATATGTTTTTCAAATCCAAACCGCAAATAGACATTGTTTGGCGATGAGATTTATTCATGGTCATTTCGCAAAAGCTAAACAAATCGGAAATTGCAGCCTTTTAAACGGTATTGGAGATTCTGACGCTATCAGTGGAATACGTGGAAACAGAACGATATCTCCTTTAAATTTTCCGTCAAAATTGTTGCTTCGAGAATATATTCGGTCATTTTTTATGACTAAACGTGTACCGTTACATAATTGAGGTGGGTTTAAATTACGTAGAAGAATAATTGGTGAACCAATTTTCAATTGAAGATTGTGTGGTGGCATTCCTGGCATATCCAGAGAATTCAAAAATCCAGTTGGAAAGTTTACGGCTTCGTTTTCATCAATAACTGTGTCGATTGATTTAAAAGACATCAAATCACCGGGCAACATCTGTTGTATATGGAAGTTAATTTCGTTCACATCAACGTTTCCTGCTGCCAAAATAGCACGATTACAGAGCCAATTATCAAATTATAAAATAAAAATAAAAAAAATAAAAGGCTATCAAGAAATACTTACATGTTTTCGAGGTGGTATGAAAATTAGTAGAGAAAATCAGTAATAAATAAAATTTTATTTTACTATTTATAATATTAAAAATATTCAAATTGAACACTGCACAATAATAACACAATACAAAATATAATTATAAAAATGATTCACGAAAAATTGTTACAGTATGATTATACATCATGAAAATATATGTAAATTCTATATTCAACCATGCGCTTGCGCTCGCACGTTAATTTTCTCTGGGAGATAGTATAATCTAGAAAAATAAACACGTCGCCATCTGCCGAGTACCTGTGCAACTTAGATGCTAAATCGCCAACTATTTGGAAATTACAGAACAAACTGATAAATAATCACTAATATCGTATAATAAATATTGAGATCAATAATTAAGAGATAAAAACTGTTCTATCTTTTAAGTTGTACCATATTATAAATGGTTACAAAATTTTATCAAAATTGGTTCAGTAGTTTCGGAGTTTATCGCGAATATACATCGTGACACGAAATTTATATGTATATAGAATTGCTGACCCAGCCACGCTTTGCTGTGGCTGAGTAATTATAATACATTGAATCATTTTTTTACTAATTCCTTGGTAAAATCAAATTAATATCTAGAAAAATTTAAAATAGGTTCATTCATATGAGATTAAAAATAAAACGTTTCACCAAAATTTAAAAGTAATAGGTAAAGTATCGAAATTTTGAAATTAAGCGCAAATCAATATATACTTTCTGAATTTACATTTTATTCATATTATATTAAATTATAGTTTGTAATCAGTGACTTACTTATAAAATATACTATATAAATTAAAAACATCTAAAAATAAATTGTTATAAATGAGGTAGATAACATTGACATCAAACTATTATTTTTTCAATTTTAAATTATTAAAACTAAAAATTTTTCCGTGGCATTATACTGAAGTAAAAAAATATTAAAAGAATTTATCATTTGAATAAATAAATTAGATCAAAATTTATTGCTGAAAAAATTAATAATTATCAAATTATAAAATAAAAATAAATAAAAGGTTATCAAGAAATACTTACACGTTTTCGAGGTGTTATGAAAATTAGTAGAGAAAAACAGTAATAAATAAAATTTTATTTTACTATTTATAATATTAAAAATATTCAAATTGAACACTGCACAGTAATAACACAATACAAAATATAATTATAAAAATGATTCACGAAAAATTGTTACAGTATGATTATACATCATGAAAATATATGTAAATTCTATATTCAACCATGCGCTTGCGCTCGCACGTTAATTTTCTCTAGGAGATAGTATAATCTAGAAAAATAAACACGTCGCCATCTGCCGAGTACCTGTGAAACTTAGATGCTAAATCGCCAACTATTTGGAAATTACAGAACAAACTGATAAATAATCACTAATATCGTATAATAAATATTGAGATCAATAATTAAGAGACAAAAACTGTTCTATCTTTTAAGTTGTACCATATTATAAATGGTTACAAAATTTTATCAAAATTGGTTCAGTAGTTTCGGAGTTTATCGCGAATATACATCGTGACACGAAATTTATATATATATATATATATATATATATATATTATATATATATATATATATATATATATATATATATATATATATATATATATATATATATATATATATATATATATATATATATATATATATTACATACACTAATAAAAATTAAAATAAGCCTAGGTCATTTTTCTTTATTTTTCATAAAATATTTAAGAATTATTTTCATTTTAACTGTGATAAAAATGTTTATATTGCAATAACATTAATGTTTAACTCTTAAAATATTTAACAGTTCGAAATAAATTATTAATAAATAAAGATATTGTATATTTATGTATATCTGTATACGTATGTATGTATTTCTGAATAAAGTTTACTCTTAAATGTTTTAAATTGCTACAGTTAAGAGTGAATTTCTAAAATACAGTTAAGAGGATAAACTACTCCTTAATAGTCATTTAGATTAGAAATACAACATTAAATCTAGCTCCAAGACAAATAAAGATATTCATTATAAAATATCTTTAATTACATTCATAAATCTAAATTTTGTACAATAACTGAAAGTTTGTTAATAATGTCTAAGTTGTATAAAGTATATACTACCATACAAACTCTATGTTGTGCTAGGAGTATACCCTATAACATACCCTACATATAGTATGTACGCTATAAGCAAAAGGACTCGATTGTATGTGCCTATTTACTTTCCTCAGCTAACATGACTGGCATACATGTGCAGTATAATGATTCTGCTTAAAAAATAAAATTAAAAATTTTATGGGAGCTGAACTTGACTAACTAGCGAAAAAAGATCAACTATAGTTTATCAAACAGCAAATAAATATCCTCTCATTAAAAATGTAAACTCAATCAACAGTGTTAAAAATAGAAAAGCATCATATCAAATAGCCAAACTACTTGTCTCTATAATAATACTGCAATAATCTTTCATTATTTAATTTCAAAATCCAAAGCAATATGAAAAAACTTGTTATTTTTATTATTTTCAATTAATATAATATATAAAGGTAAGGACACACAAATTATTCTGTTATAATTACGCATTTTAAATGTTAAAAAAAATTAAACATGTTTGCATTTTACAATAATGTAAGATAAATAAAAATAATCTCAAGAATATTTTAATAATTTCTTAACAATTAAATTTAAATATTTATTCTTGAATCAAGATTTTATTTCTACAAATTCGTTAATGCTATTAATATAAACCAGCAATAATGCTTATATTTATAAACTTGCAAAAACTTTCATCTGGTGATTAGAAAAGCAATTAATATTAAATCTTATTCATTATTATTATACCCTAAAAAAGCTATGGAATTCATGAATGAACTATTATAGTTCTGAAAATATCAAAATCCTAAATTATTCCTTTTAGCTTGATTTTGTTTTGCCATAATTTGTAGGATTATCTCAAAGTAGTTCCAAGTATTCTGACAGAAACAAAAGAAATCAAAATAAAATAATAGAAATAAAAATACTCTTTTAAGATTATTCTACAAAATATGACTACTGTCCTATCTTATGGAACTGTTTTCTCAACTTACTCCCAAATTGTTTGAAAGAAACAAAAGAATTCAAAATTGGAATTACGAAAATAAACATAAATTTTATAAACCTAAAATATCTTTAATAATTGCTTAAATTTCTACTTTAACATTGATATTTTTAAAGCAGAAATAACTAGAATGAATAAAAACATTTGGAAATCTTAATTAGTTTATTCTGTCGATTAATATCTTTTAAGTATTATTTGTAAATAACATACAAACTTCTTTGAAGCATAGCCTGCAGATTTTTAAAAAATAAAAGATATCTTTAAAAAGTAGTGATCCTTCTATACTTAATAAAGTACACACAATGTTAACTAAATTTCTGTATATTTTAGCTGAAAATAAGTAAAGTGTATTTTTTTTCTAAATTCATTCGATATTTCTTTTAAATTTCTTATCTGCGCTTTTACCAGAAATAAAAAAAACTGACTCATAAAAATTTTTACAACTTTCTAAATAAATTTTTCTAAAACATGCTATACTTACAAGACTTTGTTTGAAAAAAACAGCAAAATCCAATCTGAATTAATATGAAGGATTATTTTTATAATTTGGTGGAATAATGAATAAACCACAATTATTTTTGAATTTTATAAAAAAATGAACTAATATTTTTCTGCAAATCAAAATTTAACTTTTTCTTACAATGAAAATTATTTTAGGAAACATTCGAAATTATCTAACTTTTAATTAAAATTAATATATATTATGTCAAAAAATTGATAGAAATATTTCAATTATTGATTAAAAACTCGAGTTTTTACAAATAAATAAGTATTTTTGCTTCTTTGATTAATATTTAAAAATATATAAATTTGATTACAAAGTTTAATCGGTTTTTTATCACTACCTTACATAGTATATTAACATTATTGATCATGTTCAATTATAAACATTATTGATCATGATCATGTTCAATAGAAAAACTGTAATCATTATCTACATATTTTTAATAGGCTCATTTATGGATTCAGTAATCATGATTTAAGATAACTGATATTTTATGAAATGATTGTTTTGGGGTTTCAACTAATATATTGTTTTTGATGTTTATAATATGCATGAATATTTTACCCATTTTCAACAGCTAAAAGTTAAAAACTCCACACTCCATGAAAATGAATATTTTGATTATTTCTACAAAATGAGGAGAAAAATACATATTTCAACAAATATCCCATTAATGTGCAAAATAAAAGTATTTAAATTCTAAAAATGTTTCTCAAGAAAATTCTCAACGTATACTTAATGTTAACTTCTGATTCTTAAATACTTTGATTCTATGAGTACATTCTTATGCGACGAAGAGAATTTTAAAAAGCTTTCTAGAAATTTCAAAAAATAATATGGTAGACTTTAAAACATTTGAATATATTTAAATTTAAGCCCTTTGTGGTTTGTCTACTGGGATGTGAATCAAAGCCTCTGATGTATTCAAAACATTCTTATGGAAGATTATATAACCATATCTAGAATTTCAAGCCCATAAAATCTTTCCATAGATTTTTAGGAACATATTTATCTGAAAATATTTTGAAATACTTTTAGGAACATATTAGTTTGAAAATATTTAAAATTGATGCATATTATATGAAAGAAAAAGTTGATAAAAATATCCATTATTGATATAAAACTCTAATTTTTACACAAATAATTATTTTATTTTTTATTTAGTTTGTAACTTTGTATTTATTAAGACTGTATAATTTAATTGTTGCAATTTGATCTTATGACATATTTTTGTAACATTTATCCGACATTAAAATTTAATAAAATACTTATAATTTCTATAAACCTTATTTCGATAAATGTAAAGATAAAATGAGTATATATATAAATATAAATAAATTTTATAAATGCATGTATTATAATAAACAAAATTCAAAAATGATACTTCACTTTATGTTATGTAATATACTAATAAATATATTTCAACATTAAATAAATTAATTAAAAAAATTCAGATGTACATAATATATGTGATTCATCATATTCAGAATTTCTCTAATATATAATATTTAATTACACTTGTTTTTTTATTTATTATTATTATTATTTAAATATTTTTTTATTTTTTAAAATATTTTACAAAACACAAGAGAAAGCAGAAATGGGAAATCAACTTTCATGAAAAAAGTAATAGATATATTAGCATAAAAATTATTAAAATACATTTAAGGCAAATAATCATTACTTGTTATATTAATTAAATAAGGAATCATAATTATTATTTACATTAATAATTTACTTGGATTAAAGTAAAATTAAGTAGGGATTTATCTATAGAATACATTAATTATGGCACTCCAGTTAATTCTAATGAGTATTTTATTTTATAACTAAACATCTGATTGCTCAATTTGAGGTCCGAAATTGATTGAAAATTGTGGATCTTTATGTTTTGTTGCATATTTTATATTTATATACATTGAATAATTGAAAGATGTCCTATTTTTTCTAGAAAAACTTTTACATACATTTTTATCATGAGAAAGTAAGCTGTTAGAAAAACCAAATTCAGTTGAAAAATTATTTATTTGTTCACAGTCAGGTAACATTAATGTGACCATCACGAACTTTTGCTTTCGACGTTAAATAACCAATCACAGAAAGCAGTTTGCAATGCAATGCATTTAAGAGCATATGAAGGATGTATAAGGGCATCGAAAACATTACAATTTTCCAAAATCCGAAATAACATGATCATTGACTTTCGGACTATTTCTGCAATGGCTGAATTTATGAATTTTCCATGTGCCGCTATGGTAAAATTATATCTTGCATGGCAAAATGAGACTGTCTAAATGTAGCAAGGAGACAAACGTGGTGCACCACGGCTCATAGATAACAGAGGCGAACGACGAATGTTGAGATGCACTCCAGCGAATAGACGCGTTACCATTGGCAACTGATATCCCAGATAAACCATAGTTTCCCAACAACGTCTCCTAAACAACGTTGTTGTGTCTGGGCTTCAGAAACATAATTCTGATTCATGCATCTATGCTGACTGTTTTTCAGCCGTGACAAAATGTTGTAATTTGCAAGAGAGTGCCACAACTGGATGTCCACTTACTGGCTACGGGTAGCGTTTTCCGATGAATCACGCTTTATGCTCCATCAAGCAAATACGACGTGAAATCTCTGAAAACAAATTTCCTGCAACCATTGCCATCCAGGCTGGAAGCTGGAGCATTATGGACTTGGGAATGTTTTTCTGCTACGAAAGAGGGATTTTCTGGCTTTTGAGATCTGGTCACATTAATGTGACTAAACTGTGTAAATTTCTTTTGAACTACAGTTGTGAGTGTGATTTCTATTTATTATTATTTAATACAAATTATTTAACATAAAAACTACTTTTTAATATAAGAAATTAAATGCACTAAACTTAAGAAAATATAATCAACTCAAGAAAAGACATATCATTTTCACCAAAAAATCACTATCAATATTATATTTATAAAACCACTTTTAGAATCTGATTAATTATCAAGAATCTGTACTTTGTCAACATTTTTTGCAGAAAAAAGATGGCAACAAGTGAAATTAAAGCAGTATGTGAGTACTTTAAATTAGTGGACAATTAGCGACACTTATTAGTTTAAACTTAAATTAAATATCTAACAGTGTATATAATTTACTTGACTGGTTAAACGGTAAAAATACGTAAGTGTTCCTCAATAAAGGTAGAAAAATACATTCCCACGAAAATCGCGGGATGTTGAAATTTTGCTATATTTATGTTATTAGTAAAAATCACGAAATAACAACTAAAAGGGTTAAAATATTATTCAGTACTTTTTCAATTATTCCTAATTTTATACTAAAATAAATAACGAAATGTAACACTTCTCAGATAATAAGAACAAATAATGTGTTAAATATATAATAGTTAATAATAAAACAAAATTAAAAATAAAATTAAGAATAAAAATTGTTCAAGAAGCACTCTTTATTTCAATTTATTTTAGATGGAAATTTTTGCTTATTATGATATTGAATCAGACAAAAGAAAAACTAGTTTTATTTAATTATTTAATTTAATAATTAATTATTTTTAATTATTTTAATTTAATTATTAATTATTTAATTTAATTAAATTTCATTTAATTATTAAAATTTTAGTCAAATTTTATAATAAATTGCAATTAATTTTATACTAAAATATTGACAGTCAATTTAACATTTAAAGAATGAATTACATAATATATACATTTTTTCCTTTAATTACCCGTGATGGAAAGAATAAATATTCATTTGTTAATTCGATTTTTATATTTGTATTTAATTTTTCCTTCCTACGCATTAAAATTTTATCACATAATATCAGTAGTATTGTCTGTTTCTTATATTTCTTCTTTAGTTGTATTTTTTAGTTATTTTTAATTTTGTATCAAGTGCAAAAAACAAAACTTTCGCAGAAAAATAAGGAAATTTGTAATGATAATTATATGTAAATATGTGAAGTCTTATTCAGGATATAAGTTATTTAGATAAAAAAAAATGACACAGTGGTAAAGGAATCAAATAATTTTATTTAAAAAGTGACAATAAGTTTAAAAAGCTACATTTAAGAAAAAAATATTTCGCATCATCTGAAGGTATCAGAAAATGAGCTCCCTATTAAAGAAAGCCAAAATGCATTTTATAATCTTAAAACATTTGAAATTATCTTTTATTCTTTATTGATAACTTTAAACAGAAAATAATAGTAGAAAAGTAAATTATTCCTTAAGTACTAAGCTGTTTTATCCACTATATGCATAAAATAGCTTAAACAATGCATAAACTATTTTCAGTGAGTAAAAAGATAAAGACTTTAAAAGAATTACAAGGAAATAAAAAGATAACTATAAGGAGCATTAAATTCCCGATTATCAAAAATGTTTTCAGTACTAAAATTTTCCTTATTTTTAAAATTCTTTTAGCAAAACAATTTTTAATTATTTTTTATGTATTTTCTGGATGATAGTAATAATAAAAGCAAATATTTCTGCTCATGACTCTAATCTGACCCTACCCCTTCAATGTACATACTTGAAAAATCAAAGTGGCCTACACATTTGGGTGAAAATATTTTTGTGACATAAAATCACCAATTGATCATGGAGAAAATATTGATTTGATTGAAGAAAATATTGATGTACTATTCTATAAAAAATTTTTTGATTGATTTTCTTCATAACAACCTGTTTTTCTTACTCTCCTTTTCTAATTTAACAATTATAATTATACATTATGCGTGTTAACTATCACATTGCTGTGGTTCTCTTCAAAGGGGCGATATGAAATTTCATGTATTTTATGTAGATCATGTCATCAAATATCTTTTTAAAAAATTCAAACTAATTTTTGTCTACAGAATCTTTGTTCACATAGTCTATAACATTTAAAATGCTTCATTTGAATAAAATCAGTAGAATCAGAACAATGTATTTCTGATTATTGTCAGATCAGTTTTAACTATTCTGTACTCCGATATATATAATTATTTTGATATATGTGCATAAATACATAATATTAATCCTACTGCATGGTTTACAAGTGATATACCTATAATATTGGTTTCAAGACACATATTTTGTGATAGAAAAATCCTAATTATGCATTTAGAATTAAATTAAGGATCTTCTGAAATTGATTATTTTGATCTATCAGTTATAAATCAGAATTCATATACGCTTTATATAAATCAAACAACATAATTTTCTATTTTGGTAGTTTAATCAAAAAATTTGGAACTGTTAATAAAATTAAAAAATTTTTCAAAAATACCAATTATATTTTTTATTCCAAACTATTCGGCCAAACTTCAATTGTTATGATTTTATACCTAGTAATTATTTATGCATGGAAATCATCTGCAAATGAATAAAATATACATTACAATCGAAAATATACCTTGAACTCAAATAAATCATTTTTTCCAATAACAGTGAAAGTCAAGATCAAAAAATACATTTTGTTTAAACAAGTATTTTAAGAAAATAACTATTTTCCTGTAGATTTCTGTGTGCATCAACAATTGAAAACTTTAAAGAACAAAACCGTATATGTAAATTCTATTAACAATACGATTCTTAAATAAAAAGTAAACTTATACTTAATGGATTTTAAGAACTTTTAATCTACAATTGATCTTATTAATAAAAAAATAGAAACTGTAAGCATCTGCCTTTTCAGCTGAAAGTCATCAGTGGAATTTCTCAAGTATTTTACATGTCGTTGCCAACAGTACACGCATTTTGCATCAAAATCTCTGTTCACACGAGTTAAGCGTTATGTAACTAAAATCATAAAACTATTTTACTCTCCTTATTTTTCTAAATGTAATCGGGTCAATGTTGGATTATATTGGGAACGCACAAAATTTCCATAAATGCGATTCTATCAATCACTACTTTGTGAAAATCTATAAGTATGAATTTGGGTTCATAACAAGCTAGAACACAAAATATATATTTCAGAGAAAACACTTTTTCTGTAGATCATATCAAACCGGTTGTCTTAAGACAACAGTATAGCAAACGTATAGAACATTATGCTGTATGGTATTAGCGAAAGAGAGTATGACTATCACAATATGTAGATGTAACTTTGCTGAATTTATTGACCATTCGGTAATACTTTTAATGATCAGAGTTCAAGCTTTGTACTTTGAAACATACACTGTTTCTATATTTTTCTATATGGATAGCTTGCTATATTAGATTTTAATGAAAATGATATTTGCTGATGAGTTTTATCAAGTATTACATGCATTAACGACAAAAGTGCATTCTGATAAGTACTAAAGTTTTTTTCCTAAAACACTTTTTTCTTAAAATAATATAGACAGTTGAAAAATTCTAAACTCACTGTCATACGCTGTTAATTTTCTTTCCTAATATTGTAATTTTTATAACCAACACAAAGCGAAATAATATAAAATCGAAGAATGCAATTTTAGATAGACTTAAGTCAATCACCGTATAAGAAAAAATTAACCCTAATGTTCAGATAAATGCTTGAGAATTGCTTGTTATTAAACAGAATCCATATTATATGCTTATAAATCAATGGAAAAAATAAAATTGAAAGCTAATAACTTTAAATTACATTAATAAGATCGTGTACATTATTAAGATTTCTTAAACCAGAAATAAAATTGAATAATTAAATCTTATCAAAAAATATGTTATCCTAGCCTTATCTACTTCTAAGTTAAAATGAAAGCAATAAACATCATTAAATTTTATAACGATTTTGACTAATTTAATACTATCAAACTTTTCTGACATTACTTTGTATTAAACAATAGTGTTTTTAATATTATACTAGAAATTAGTCATTCCTTACGTTTTCCTTGTAGAAACTAGAACCAATCATTGATTTAATCTGTCATTAATAACAAAACTTACATACAATAATAATGCTCTACATACATACAATTCATACATATTTATTATCTTTGCAAAATCTCTCGTAAATCCCTCAGCAATAAAGACACTCATTTTCAATTATATCTAAATTATATTAGACCACAGACAACTAAAAATGGTTTGAAGAAATCAACTTATAAAAGAGAAAGTATTTTTTAAATGTTTTTATGCAGCTGAAAAATAATTTACCTACTTAATTTTTAAATTATATTTGTATGAGATAGAGCTCTCTCTTTAATATTAAAAGACTTTTATGAAGTTGATTTCCCAAATTTCAAATTGTTGTATGATGTATTTAATTTTAATTTACTTCTATGATTTGAATCCAAAAATAATTTTGGTAATATTAAAATTGACTGAAAATACAAACCATACAGACCTAACTTTGAGAAATATATGTATTAAAATTTTTTCTAGATAAATAAATCATATCAATATTTACTTTCTATGTATTCCTGGATTTTTTTATTTTTAATATTTTAGTTTTGAGCAAATAACTCAGTTTAACTTATTTCTCTTCCAGATATTTTAATGATCTACGGAAACTGTTTTGATGAGTAAAATTTGTCCTTTATTTTTTATAAATAATATTTTTTGACTATAAGTTTAACAATATCTTACCATTTGCTTCCGTATGTTTCTCCCACATACTTCATATATTTGTATGAGATAGATGTATGAGATATATTTGTATGAGATAGATTTACTTTTTATGCATCCTTAATTCAATAATCAACTTGTTCAACTTAATTCAATAATCAACTTGTTATTTTCACAATAACAATGCTAAAGTATTTTTCCTTTAGCAACCAATCAAGTATTTTCTAGTTACATCCTCTCGAATAAATGTAGAACTTAGTCATTAATGTAAAATAAAAACTACTGTATAGAATACTATTTTAGATTCTTTAAACGATAGTAGAATGAAAACATATTTTTACTTGTGATCTTTATTTTATGCAGCTACTTTTTTCAAATTTCACTGCTTCACAGTTTAAAAATTCAGAGAGTGATTTTCACTTATATATAATCACTTTCTGAATTTTAATTTTATGAATTTCACATTTTAAACTAGTTCACTGCATTAAAAATTCATTCAGAAAAACATTCTGGGATTTACTTTTTATGCATCCTTAATAAATGGCTTAATACAAATGTTTTCTTATTTTACATAACTTAATAAGTATTTACAATTTTTACTTAACTTTATAAAAATTATTCAAATCGAGATAGATATAATTATTTTAGTTAACGTAAGAATAAAAATATTGTATCCAAGTTGAAATTAATTTATAAAAACAAAATTCCAATTACCAATATAAGTTAGTCGAAACTAATCAGTGTGCTGACATAAGCAGTTAGTGTGTGTGTGACCTAAAAAAATCCAAAACTCAATTTAAGAAAGATTAATATGCTATCTAAAAATCTCGTGTAGCAAAATAATTCTTCATCTCAAAGTAAATGCTTTTATGATACAAAATAGTCAAAAGATCTCATAGGATAAATTGCTTTTTTTACCAGTCTTGGACTTTTTTATTTCTGGTTCGTTATTTCTTTATTGTACGCGTCAAAAGATAAAGTGCTTCCCTTTTCTATTACTTTTGCAAACTGATACAATATTTCGCTGACAAAACAACTTTATTTTGCCATTAGTAATTACATTATATAATGTTTTAGTTTGATTTTTCTGTTCGCTTTCATATAATAAAATTTATAGATTTTATACTCTTGTATAAACTAAACTGTATGCCCAATTTTACTTTTATCAATGAAAAAAAACATTAACTATTTCAAATCTTTAAACAATTGTTATTGTTGCCTGCAGTATCAAAAATATATATTTCTTATTAATAAATATTCATTATTTTTGATATAAACACATCGAAACAGAAAAATGAAATTTTATATTAGATTCTTTAAAAGACTCATCAAATTAACAAAATGTGTAAGTTTAAAACCTTTAGAAAATAAAAAGAATAGAGAGAGTAAAAATGTTAATACGGTTTATGATGCTGAAATTAAAGTTTAGCAAACATGGACACTTTTTAGTTTATACAATAGTATGAATAATTAATTGCGGAATCATACGCATTGATTAAAAAATGAAAAGGTAAAAATTTTAAAGAATAAACTTTTAAAATCATTCGTCTATTGCATTAATTAAAAACAAATCAAATTTAAATAAATCAAGTGATTTATGCACAGATTTTCAAAAAGTTTCCCATTAGCTGAAATTAAGGAAAATATTTTGCGTAATGAGACAAGAGTCATTTTGAAATTTTAGATATTGTAGACAATTTCCTGATAAATGTTCCTATATATTTGCAAAATAAATCATAAAACAAAAATGATACAAATACAGATGATTTTTTGAAAAATTTTTTAAATCTTATTTTTTTATAAAAATAACGTTTGGTTATTAAATGATTAAAATTAATTTAACGTAATTTTCATTATTATAATATTGAAGTTACCACCTGTCTTAAATTTTCATATTGTATCATACATTCACTGTGAAATTTATATCTTTCTCTATCTAAAATAAAAAATATACGCTACCTAAATTCTGAAATAATTTAATTGCTTCAAATTTATCTGCTTCGCTTAGTTGAACAATTTATTCTGAAATCTATCTGACTCGGTACCTGAAACTTATTTCATTGCAAATTTTATCTAACATAGTTACATAAACTGCGACATAACTGTAAGCAGTAATAAATAAAGAATTATGAATTTTATATATATTTGTTAATATAATTAAGTGATGAAACATAATTGAAAACAGATATATAAATATTAATTTATATATTGGAAACATTAATTTAGCACGGGTGATAATTATCAATTAATTGAAAAATTTAAATAATCTTTTTTATTGAAAAAAATCATCTCCCTATATTTTTCTTTAATTTCTTTACAAAAATTAATTTTCAATGAAGTGTCAACTATATTAGAGAGTCTCAATAAAATCTCTTTCTCACATTATAATACATAAATTTTACTCATTAAGCTGAAAGGAACGTCCCTATTATTTTGCTGGATTTTGCGTGCAAACATGGAAAATTGAGAAGTGTAATGCTATCTTTTCGCAGTGCTTCTAGCTTAAAATGAGAATCATTTCATGAATATAAAGTTGTAGCTGAAATATTAGCTATTCTGCTTTTAATAAATTAGTGAGTGCACTCTAAAATGTAATATTTATTTTAGTACTATTCCCGAATTATTACAGGTCAAATAAATTGATATCTTCATTGAAACAATTTCAATTTCCCAAATAAAAGCTTAGTTTTAAAATATCAACACTCCCGCAAGCTCATTATTGACTTAATTCCCTGCTTGCATTTTAAAATATGGTGGGAAATATCCCGTTTATGTTTTACATTATGTAGAAATAATAAAAACTGCTTTATTAGGGAAAAAGGATCGAGACGCATTTTATAACTATAAAAACTAAAAGATTAAATATTTGTATATAGATTTTACTAATACCTTACACTAAATTCTGTAAGCTAAACACTAATTTGAAAACATTTGTTTTTGATATAAGAAATTACAACATAAGAATTTTGTCTTTAACCTATATTTTTAACATTTCATTCATGAGCCTTATCAAGTATTCCATACAAAAAAACTGTGAAAATGTGAAATCGTAAGTAACCAGTCTTTTTCTTGCTAAACATTTTACTTTACGAAAATTTCATTATGGTATTTTTGAAAAAGTAATTAAGTGACATATTTACAATCTTATTTTTTATTGAATATTTTAATGTTTTAAAACATCTGCAAAACAAATTATTTAAATATTGAATTTTTGTATAAAATTTACAACTGTATGAACAAAAGTATTTAATATAGAAAATCCTCGATGTATATAGTATACGTACGTATATAGTATTAACTGTTATAAAGTAGTTTCAAATATATTCTTAAAATTTATTTTTCAATATTTTATATTTATTATATGATTATTTTTAACTTAAAAATAAATATATTTAAAAATTTATATACTTAAAAACTTAAAAATTTTTGTAAAAACAAATTTAAGCATATTATCAATACCTTTTTTATTTACATATTGAATACAAGGATCTGTGCAAATGTTACAATGGTTTGCTTATCACTCATTGGTCATTTTTTGCACACGAGGACTGATTAAACTCTGATCTCTAAGGTTTAAAGTAGATTTCGAAATGCTTTAAAGTGGATTCCAAGCCCAAAAGGGGATTTGAGCATCTGATACGTTGAACTGAAAGCAAAAGCGTTAGTCATTCGGCTATCAACTCGTAAAGGCTACGTGTTATTAAATATTATAGCAGAATGTGAAAGAAAGCATCTAAGAAACAAGAGTATTTTAAAATTATTAGATTGAACAGATATATAAAAGTCAAAAAAAAATTTTATGCAAAAAACGCGAAATGTATTTTGAATTTTAATGACAATCTAGTAAAAAATATAATTATTTTAATGAATAATTATTGAATATTTAACATATTCCAAAGCTTATATTTTGTAAAAAGTTAAAAAGAGAATAAATTCAATTATATTTTGTATTCTTTTAAAATAAAAACAATATAAGGAAAAAATATTCCCGCTGGTTTTTAGGGAAAAGTTAAGGAAGATTTTTGATTTTTTTTAATTATAAAAGTTGTAGAATTTTTAATTATTTTGATACAATGTTTGAGTATATTTTAATATAACGTATTGGGCAAGAAAGATTCATATTTTATGTCAAATCTTCATAAACTTTAAATTAATTTCAATAAGCTTTTGTTTAGCTTACTAAATTGATTAATATTGTTAAATTTTCAGGTTAAATTTCAAATTAGAGACTGATTTCTTTAAAAAGTAGTGAGTATCGAATGTTTAATAATTAAAGCTTAAAGTATGCATATGCTTTCTTTTTCCCAGGTGGCCAATTGATCGTTAATGGCAGCAATTTATAACAGTTGGGTAATGAAAGTAATTTCATTAGTGAAACTGTACTTTTAATGAAATGATTTCGGATATTCTTAATATGAAAGATTTTTTAAGGGTTGTAATAAGCAAGCATTCTAAAACTTTTACTTTTGATCAATAACTTAGAAACATGTGTCATATTTAAAATTCCTTTGCTTATATTTAATAATAAGTTGAAAAAAATAAATATACCCATATCAACAGCTGATAGCAAATTCTTTCAGAATCTAAACATTCGAATATAGTAAAACTATGCATAATTATTCAAGCATAATCTGAAATTAAAAATCACTTTTTTCAGTTTTATATTGCCTGATTTTCCAATCAATTTTAAAATTCCAACATGCTTAATCAAATAGATATTTTATTACAATTAAACTTTTGCATTAATATATAAAATTAATGTAAATTAATTATTTGTTTACGTCCAGACACATTTATCAAACTATTTTATCATTATTAAATAAATTCAGTGAATTTAATAAGTCATAATTAAAAATCTTAGATAAAAACTGAAAAGATTTTTCTAACTTTTATTTTATGAAATATACCTATTTTGTGAAATTAAAACATTTTGTAATAGTTGATTTTTATATTTTTCTTTGTATAGGAAATTATATACTTATTTTCTTTAAAACATGCAAATTTTATCAGTAAATTTTTCTTTAAAAATATCTGAATATCTTTATAAAGGAAATTTTAGATACAATGATTTTTTAACTTTAATATTCCATACATAAGCATTTCCTAATATTAAGCAACTAGACTAAAATATTTAATTAAATTCTTTTTAAAAATTCAAGTTTTAAAATTATAAACTAAATTTTTAGATATAAAAATTGACATAAAACATAAAAGAGATGCTGATAAAGTATCAATAAACAGGAACTGAATTTCGAAAAATAATAATTGCTTCTTTTACTTAAATGTACGTATTCTTTTTATTATTTTTTAAAACTATAATCATTATCATTCTTCGAAACATGTGTATTTTCGTTCCTTAAAATATATTTTAATTCAATAACATTTATGCATAAATATTTTCAAATAAATTAAACATTACTCATAACGTCGTTTTATAAAAGTATTTTTATGGTAAATAAGAATTTTTCGTAACTTCTATAGATATTTTAATAATTAATATTATAGTATGTAATATTAATAACATTAAAGTTAATTATAAATCAGAAAAAATAAGTTTTCTGAAATATATTATGTAGACGATAGTAAATAAATAATATAATTTCTAAATTTAAGTAATTATATAATTCCCCCTCATTACCTATTTTATATTTCCCTATTTGCTCTTAACTTCTTTATTCACAATAATCACATTTTGTATCATTTTATATAAGCTCCTTTCTCTTAGATTGATTTTTAGATTTTAAATTATATTCCAGATTTAGGTAACTAAATTATTTTTGTATTTAAATAATACGTTAAATTTTTAAAATTACAATATAATTTAAAGCAGATTTACACTATTAATTTTATAATATAATTTAAAATTTTTACATTATTTTATAAGTTTCAAATACATTAATTTTCAAATACATCAATTTTTAAAAATGTCTATAAATTTTATAATATTAAATATATCAATATATAATAAACCAAAAGTTATATTATGATTTCTTAATACATATATTTCAAACATATGATATTATATTTCAAAATATAAATACAAATGAAAAACATATTTAAAAAAAATTTGACTTTTTGACTAAATTGATGCCTTTTTTTATATTTTATAAATAATATTAACTTAATTTAAATTTATTTCATTTTAAAGTAAATTATCACGTTAATCATAGGAGATATTTTTTGTAAATATTTTATTATTTTAAAATTCATATCAAAATAATTTATCTTTGACTTGGTAAAATTTTCATAAAAGCCATTGAACCTTTTAATAAAAATAATTTTAAAAGTTTTAATAACTTCTGGAGATGACACAAATATACTTGATATAATTATGAATAATAACATAATAACATATTATATTTGCAACTATGACTTCTTAAAATTATTATTGATAAATTTTGTTTACCAAAGAGATATTTCATCATATTTAACTTCAATATATACTTACATTTTTTTAATTTTTAATATTTTTTAATTTTTTAAGCATTAAAATTAAATAATATTCAATATGATAAGAATAACTTTAAAAATATAAATGTATTTCTCAAAATGATGAAAACCATTCATTAAAGATAAATTATTAAATTTCGAAACATTTATTCAGTGAAAAATAAACTTTAGAATTCTAATAAGTTACATGTATATACGTACATGATCTGTATACTCCAACTGCAATTCAGAATTTATGTCTGCTCTTGCTAAAGATGAGCAAAAAGCATTAAATTATTTCCACTCTTCTTAAAATATTTGTCGCAACAAATTTTTAAAAGTAGCAACAATCGTCCCCTTAATGCTGTATAGCATTATAAATGCAAAAGTATGGAGCACTACCTTTTATAGGAAAGGTTGCTTATTTAGTAACGGGTTGATCTTTCTTTGGCTTCTGTTATGTCAGCAATATGCAGAAACATGTATTTACCTAAGCAAAATATCTCACTAAGCCTCTAACAAGGTTATTAAAAATGATAATTGTAGACATGAATTCGACTGGTTTACTATTCTCAAGTTACATTGTCTCATGTTACATTCTCAAGTTTTTATAACTGGACTAAAAATTTAAAATTTGCTAATACCTTACCTCATTGATAGACTTAACTTATCAAATGATTTTTGCTAAAATTATTTACTTGCTTGCTATAACTAATATAAAAAAGTTATTGTATAATTACTTTCTTTATTTTACAAATTATTTGTAAAATATCAAACAATAATTGCTAATGCCTCTTTTGTTTACATCATTTTATATCAAAACATCTATATTAAATCTGCTCATGAAAAATACGTTTCATTTTCCTAATTAAAAAAATCTAATTTCGTAATTAATAGTATCCTTTATAAGGTAGTTTCTTCTATAGTACTTATTGAGATTTTCCTGATAATTAATAGTGGAATCAAAATATTCAGTCTTAACACTTTAAATAATTTTTTTATGAATGAATTTTTGATATAATTATTTTTCCTTACAAAATTGCGAGAACAGTCTTTTTTATACTGCAATTTTTATATATTTTATTAAGAATGAAAACTTTTTAATTAACAGTTTTTAGTTTTAAATTATATAGTACAGATTTTCTCTAAAATTGGAATCACTTTTATTTATAAATTATTTGATAAAAATATCATTTTACTGCAGCTGAATTATGAAAATAAATTTTATTTGTTTAGTGATATTTCAAAATAATGTGCCTTTATGATCATTTTTCACCCACGCTTCTTGAAACTCAAGCACTAAATTACAAATGCACGTCGGTGTTTCTATCATTTTTCATAAACTGTTGTTTTTATTTCTCAATGAAAAGAATTCATTCAAATTTTTAAAATCACTTAATTTTCTAAGGAATTAATTTTTGATTATTTCTGAAACATTCTAAAATACTTAGCAATCCTTATTAAGTCAACTTTTTTCTTCTATGCATCTAAATATAAGTAAGGTGATTTTCTATTCTTTGCAATGTAGGTATTAGTTCCCAGTAGAAGTACGAAGAAAATAATTTTTTAAAAATTTACATTACAAAATTTTTTTGTTTACTATATATATATATATATATATATATATATATATATATATATATATATATATATATATATATATATATATATATATATATATATATATATATATATATATATATATATATATATATATATATATATATATATATATATATATATATATATATATATATATATATATATATATATATATATATATATATATATATATATATATATATATATATATATATATATATATATATATATATATATATATATATATATATATATATATATCACTAAAGTTTTGTGTTGAAAAATAACGTTTTAAAATAGTCCTAAAATATGTGATAAGCAAATAGACTACACCTTGAGAAGGTATAAAAGCGTGCTAAATATAAAAGGTAATAAAAGTACTAGTTCGCAAATAATAATTTTAAGGATTTAACAAGGTACGATTTTGTCGTACAGCTTTATGAATATATAGTTTAGGAAGAAGAGTATAAAATTACGATACGATGTTAAACTTATATTAGATCTTTAAAGGTATTAAAAACTTGAAATTATATATCTTTATTTCAAAATCCATTTTTACATCCTTAGATAATTTAAACTTGTATAGTTTTGGTAGAAATTTAATTGATTCTATATTAAAATTTTGAATGTCGAGGAATAATAAACTTGATTGTGATGAAATGATTTAAGTTATATACTTCGAGGGTGAATCCTGTAATCAGCACTAAAGGAAATCTTTATTTTAAAAATTTAAATACAATAACTTATTCAGTACTAGCAAAACTCTATGTGGAGAAATAAAAATAATATATTAGTAGTACAATAATGGATAAAAATAATGTTGTGAAACTATATTATTAACTATATTAGGATAAATAGTTACAGAATTCATTTGTATTTTGAAAAAATTTCAAAATTCACCCACAAGGATGGTCTTTGATAACTGAGTTTTTTTTAAGGGAACAAAGTAACGATATTTTTAAATGACTTTAGTAGGAATTGTACTGAGATTATTTGCGTTCCAAAATTCTTTTTCTTCGCTTTTAAAAATGAATTGCATAATTTAAAATAAATATCGTATAAATACTGAAATATAATACAGGTATACATAAAATTAATTTCCATTATAATTTAGCTTTTTAATAATTAGCAAGCCAAAATGATTAAAAAGACCTTCAAAAAACTTATGATTAACTACATTAAACTTTTTATTCTTTTCAATGTCTCTTTATAACAACATTTTGCTGTAATCATAGTAAATACGATTTTATTTAAATTATGAATAAGGTTACATTTAAACTAGGAAAATAATACAAGAATCCAATTTAATATTTAAATATTTTTAATAATTGAAACAATATATGGGTTTTTTTATTATTTCAATAAAAATTATTGAAATTGAGATTTAATTTAAAAAGAAAATTAACATTATATCTCAAATTTTGAGGTAGGTAATTTGAAATTCTGATGCCTTTCAAATCATGTTTAAATTTTATGGGTTCCTTAATATGGAATTCTTCATATGTTTTTTTACTAGATTAACACACACACATATTAGAGCTAGAACTGATCCTGTACATTTTAATTTAATTTATTAAATAATTTAATTTTATTAAAGTTGGTAATTTTTTTCTTTTTTTGTGATTAAAAAACTATAATTTCACCACTTTTTAAAGATTTTTTATTTTTCTGTAAATTTGCATTAGAATTAATGAAGAACATTCCATAGGAAAATAAAAAAAAATTTAAAAATTGGCTCAGATAATCTTTTTTATGCCTAGAAAGACCCTTTATTGTCTTAAATTTATGGCAGTTTCTTAAACTTTCTAATATTTTTCCACCATTTTATTAAATGAAGTTGAAAACTTTAATGAAGCAGGTTTGAATACACACAACTTTGCATTTTTTTTATTTATACAGAAATTAGTTTAAATTTTTTAACAAATAAACTTTTACAGGATCAGAAGACTAAGAATATTTTGAAAAGACTTTGGGGTACCGTATGATAATAAGCACTTCCTACACTCACCTTGGAAAATTTTATTCATCTTGTATTCTTAAGCGCGAAGAAATTGATTTAATAAAAAATAAACGTATTAGATTACAAAAACACTACTTCAAATTGATTTTCCATTAACTATTATAAATATCAAGCTTTTCATAAATATCTCAATTGAAATTCTTTCTTGGTGTTAAAGATCTCTTTGAATTCAAAAGTTCAAATAACTTCTTAATGAAAAATATTCTTATGAAAAATATATTCTCTCTCTCTCTCTCTCTCTCTCTCTCTCTGTCTGCAGAGATGTTCCATAAACTTTTAAATTTCATCCTTTAACTGGCTTAATCAGTTATTTGCTAGATAATTTACCCGAATATTTTCAAGACTGATTAAAAAGAATCAAATATATCTGTAGTGTTAAATAAAATTTTAAATATTTTAAATATAAAAACACTTTTGTTATTATGCATAGAAATATCTTGAATGTTATTCATGTTAATAAATTACCCATAAATTGGTTTCAAACAATTAAATTCGCTTCTGCTTCAGCATCAAGAATAAAAACGTTGCTGAACAACAATCTTAAGATGATAATCCAGCATTTAATATTATAAATACATGTGAATGTTAACTGAAAGAGAATTATATAAATCAGTGTAATCAGTGTCGGAATGTTTGTTGTTGTTACTTATGACGCTAGGACAAGCCAAGTTTGCTCTGCCGTTGGCTATGAGGATTTAAATCAACAGGCTGATTTTTCCGTTTAACCAGAGCATCATGAAGGTGGAAGTACGTCTTTGCCCTAAGACTCCTCCGATAGATGGCACCACCAGAGTATCCACTCCTTCAATTTTGACTTTGATCTGGAGGGGTAGAAAATTTTCTCGAAACCCTTATACCCATTGTAATTGCTCACAGACCCACCACAGGATTTACGATTCCACAGATTTAACGAGCACGTACATCACATGTACTCATTGTGTCTTTGGGGGCATTGGGAATCGAAACTAGGCCGGAAAGGCCAATACTTTAACCACTAGGCTACCAAGGCCCCTGAATCTACTTAAGTATGTGTGTATATTTTTTATAAAAATTATTTCGGAACGAATGTGGCTCGTTTGCTTACATATTGAAGGTATACAAAATTTTTAAGAAAAGTTTTTATGCCGTAAAGTAATTATAAATAAACATCATTATTAACGTATATTTCATAACCAATTGCTTGGAATAAATCTTCAAGCTGAATTGCGCATGCGCTTTTTATTCATCAATGTAGTCTTTTCATTGTAAAAATTTAAATGATTAGTCTCCACGAGAATTTATCTCAATATTTAGATTTCCTTACTTGAAATGTTTCAAAAAATAGGTCAGGAAGAAGCAATTTTGAGAATATTTTAGATAGCTCATATTTGTGAAATAAAATAAGTTTTTTATTCATTTTAATGCTGCTTAAGAATATCAATTGGATTCTTTCAGCATTCATTTTATCCATGTATGAAATACAACATTAAGGAAGTAAATTGCATAGACACAATCTACAAATTGTTAAGAATATTTAAAAAATTAATGAATGTTTTTCAAAATTATTCAACTGGTATTCCATAAACAATTGAACACTTTAGTATAAGAAACTAATCTCTAAGTAAAATTAAAAATAAGTATTAAATTTAGCTTATAAACATAACAGTTGAAATATTAATTTGGTAAAGGATATTTTGGTATTCTATTCTAAATGAAATCATTTTCACTTTATCAATTAGAGTATTCTCAGTGCATTCTTACAATTAAACACTTTTATCTTTTAAAGAAACATGTTCTTATATTTTCCTTAACAAAATATATATGGCATCATTTAATTTATGTTATCATTTCAGTGTTTGGTAAAATAAATCTGAAGCATGTTGCAAGCTATCAATTAATTTCTTGAAATTATAGTTTGCTTAAAGAGATGTCATTTGAAATCATTTTGTTTCTGGAAGTAAATGAATTGTAATATTAGTTACTAATCACAAAATAATTTAATCAGATAAACTGAGTTCAAAAAGAATTTAATAAATCTATTTATAATAATTTCAGATTAAAGATTCCTCTTAATGCTGAAAAATGGCTTACTTTGTAGAAAGTTTCCTATTTTTTAAAATTTGTACAGATATTTCTCATTGCAATTAAATTCTAAAACTATTTTTAGATCATTTCCAATTTAAGATATATTTTTTCATTATATAACATAAAATAGTGATATGAGTGTCAGGAAATTATAAATCAGATCTTGTGAATCAATAATAATTTAAATTCTCTTTTGCCTAATCCTCTCATGCATTTCATTTAGAAACTTTTATACGTCATAAAAAGGAAAGCTTAACTAATTCTGCAAAAAGAAATGGAAGATACATGTATACTGAGAAAATTATTTTTTCTACTTTTAAGACATTATTAAAGATTTTGCTTAGGTTATAGAAAGTTTTTTAAAGATATCGCAATATTTTAATCTAACCTCATTAGTGATACAATTGGGAACAGCTAAACTTATGAAAGATTTTAAGGAAGAATATATTTGTCATTTGATAACATCAAATAAAGCAATACTATTGTACGCTTTTTAACGACTTCACATTAAGTTATGTCATTAACGATAACAATGAAGAAAAAACTTGAATGCATTAAATAGTCTTACTAAATATTCATAGTAGGATGTCAAGATTTTCTTTTCTATAAACTAACAATTCTGATTTTGTATTTCATTATTCCTTGATATTGATACGTATGATCACAAAATTTATTCTGTTAACATTTCTTTTCTTTCAAACACAAATATATTAATATATACACAAATATATATCTATATTAATTTTCATATCAGAATGTCAACATTTATGGGTGACTTAGAACAAAGCTAAAATAAATCTTACAAAAATATTCATTAATCCTATACATAATTATCAAGTAGCGTATTTTAGTAAAGATATTTAAATATTTTCAACATGATGGAACATCTACAAATATTTTTGATGCATTTATTTCCAATTAATTCTTTCTTTAGAATGAACTTAAAATATCACAACAAATGTATTAATAAATTTCCGTATTCAAAGATCAGTTTCATTCAATTTTTCATTTGAAGTTTTGAATATGATATTTCCACTTATGGACAGAATTACTGCCTAGATATACACAATTCCTACAATTTCTGACTCACATCGAGACCGATTCAGTCTGAACAGGTTTGGGAACATTCATGAGTTCTGAACTTGAACCTACCAAAAGCAGGATTGCTTTTATGTTATTCGAAAAATATGGTAAGCACTTCTTCTACGCCATTCATTCTTTACTAATATATGATAATCACATCAAACGTCCGCATTACACATCATTATAGTCTAACGAAATTGTTTTCATTAATGCTTTTCACGCAAAACTCCTATCGCTGTATGTAGAATTAGTGAAGTGCATTCTGAAGAACTTTTTTGAGTAAAAAATGTCATTATGGTTTCCAGAATTAATAACCTTAACATTTTATATGTAACATAGAGAATAATTTAAATTCTGAAAGAAGTTATAATGCTGTAGACTTATCAAAATTAAATGCTTTGAATATTTTAAGGAAAATCAAATATTAGTCAAGATTAGATTATTACTAACTGATATAGAAATTCGGCTGTTTTTACTTTGATTAATCGTTAAGCATATTTTATTTAAATTTTTGCGTTGCAGAAGACAAATTCTTAAAATTATTTTACTGTATATTATAGTCCATTTTTTATAAAATAAATATCATATATTTACTTAAACAACTGTCTAATACTCGATGATTGTTACAAAGCATTTTGCATCCGTTTATTTTTGTTCTGGAGGATTTTGAAAAGAAAATTATTTACACTTAATCGGCATTACATTTAATCAGCAACCAATGGAAAGAATATTATTTACAGATACTAAAAGACATAAAACAAGTACCTTGGAATTGTATTTAATAAGAATTTAACTTAGAAGACTGATATTGAGCTGGTTGCTTTACTGGTGAACAATAGATCAAGAATTATAAAAAAAAACTTTCTGGTGCAAGGTAGAGTTGAAAAAGAGACAAACTTAATTGAAATTGCAAAATGTATATGAGCCCAATTTACCACATTACTGTGAACCTCTTATAATGTATGCTAATGAGGTAATGAATAAGTTGGAAGTTGCCCAAAAACCAAATCTTAATACTGATTACAAGGTCAGTAAAAATGATTCCATTTTAAGTCTGCTTTTTCTTACCGACAATTAACCAGAAAAAGAAGTCGTTCAGGGATAAGCCTTGTGTCTTTTTGAAAAATTAATTCACACTTCTACCAGGTAACAATTTATAGACAAATAATGACAATAGCAGATGTAAATAATAAAAAAACTCAGACTGGTCTCATTCAAAGAACCCAGACTTCAAAGGAGAGTATTGTGATGTTTCTACTAATGTATAAATTTTCTCCAATCAGTTAGCCTTTCAGTTTGTCTATTGTTTAGAAGGTAGAGTTCATTTTTTTTTACTAATAAGTAAGATAAAAAGCAAAATATAGTTAAAAGCGCTTCCTCTACAGGCTATACACACTAAATACCTCAGAGAGGATTAGTTAAATATATATATAGATAGATCTCGCCTTTCAAAGAGATAAATGTGGGAGCTAGTGTATTCTCTGATTTGTTTACCCACTATACTTCCTTTAGTCCTTTTACCAAAAAATTTAATGGAGAGGTGGAGGCCATTAGGATGGCAACTCAACTACTGATTTCAAGGTGTGAGTGTTTTGTTAAGATTGTTATTTTCTCAGACTCACAAAGACCGAATTCGGGCTATAATTTCCCGGAAACCGAATGGTTCGTAAGGAACCAAAGACAGTATTTCCAATTTAATCCTATTACAATCATTAAATAAAATTTAATTCTGTAATGGACTCCAGCGTACTGCATAAAAAGAAGTGGCTGATTATTTTTTATCAAAATAGGGAACGTGAATAATACATATTCCACGTGATCCTTTCCCATATTCTACTTTGTGCAAGTTATCAAAGAACATAGATATATAATGACTTATTCAAGAAAGTAAATCAAATTAAAGGAAAGCACTGGAGGGAATCCCTCTTAAATATCCCATCTGCCCCTCGTTGATTTTGCTGTTACAGCTTTTTGTCTACAGACAGGGTGTGATTGCCTTGCTGGTCATTTATTCCAATTCAAAATTATGACATCCACAGCAACGTATTATGCAAAAGTATTACTGTTAAAGATGAAATTTACCTCAATGAATGTTCTAAAGTGACTGGATATTTATTTGAATGGTACTGGTAAGCAAGAAAGGAAGTTCAGGATTTACAGTTTATTTGATGTGACACTTTTCATATACGTTTTTCAGTATTTCGATGTTCATGCTGTTCTTGTACTGTGTGTGCCTCATATGTCAGTCAATAAGTTAAAGAGCTACTGCTAAAAATAAAAATGAAAATTAAATAGAATAAAAACTTCATAAGCACTTAAAAGTTCCAAATACCATTGAAAAAGTACTTTATAGCTAGAAAGCAAGTATGTGTTTCCAATACTGTTTGTCATTTTAAAAAGTATGATTATTTTTAATCGTTTCAGCTTAATCATTTTTATATCTGAACCTTTATTGTAACTTTTAGTACAGGGAGACCCAACAATTCTGCCTTTTTGATGCAATAGTGCAGATACTAAAAAATAGCTGTAAATGTAAACTAATGTCAAAAAATTTAAATTTCAAACATGCCTTTCGATTTAAATAGAAGTATTCATCAATATTATTTTAGAAACTTAACATTCGGAAATGATTTCAATTTATGCATCTACTATATGTTTTGACACAAAAACATTTTTATTTCTTAAAATAGAAAATGAATTTGAATTTTAAAAAAGAGGGCATTTTTTGAAATTACCAAATTTCAATGAATAATTCCACATTAAAAAATTATCCGGGAAACACAATTTGTGGTAAATGACAATGGGGTATCGTTTAAATGAGGAATTGTGATGAAGAAACTATTGTTAGCTTAAAAACTGAGCTTTCATAAGCTGAGGGCATTTTTTGGCTATAAATATCATGTTTGATAGTATTCGGATTAGGGATACTGTTACAGATATTAAGCATAAATTATGTGATAACTGAATAAGTTCACATAAGGATCACATGCCTTTGGAGGATCACTATGTCACCCTAAACGAATGGGGCTATAAAGGTAAGATTACTGAGCAACTATTTGAATGCCACATGACAATTCTAGAATAAAGATATTAAGACAAACCTTATATAGACAGTTAGCTAAAACAAGACTTGCTACCCTGTCACAAATAACATATATTCTCCAATACAGTTTCACAGGAGAGAATATCTATCTTTGAGCTGTAATTACTACTCCTGAAAGATCAATTATGGTGCCACTTGCTCCAAAACGATCACAGGAAAGAGAAAGTTGGACGGAAGTACAACATACCACATGTTCTCAGCATATTCAAAGATAACAAAGCACAATCGAAATAGCATTTTCAAATATTGATTGGTAACGTTTCGAGGATTTATTGGTTTCGTTTCATTGATGATAACGCCTGTCTATAGATATCTACCCTTGTTTACAATTATCTAAAAGAATATATTCTCAATATGGTGTGGACATCAAGGTCTACCAACCTCATTCCCACATAGGATTAAACAGACACCAAGACTAAACAACTGCATTACAACAACGATTTTCAAGACCCTCCAAACATTATAATCAGCTTTTTTTGAAGGATGGGTATTACTAACAAAAGTATCAACTGGTAGGGCTCTTTTTTCGAGCTAGGTACAGGAAGAGCAGCTGGTTATACTATACTATACAAACAAAATTAAGGATTAAAAACCACATTACAATGTAAAAGCTTACTGTGCATTGTGACGCTTGTAAGCTTTACGAAGCAGCCACACTACTTTATATACGAAGTAATAAAATTTGAAGTACAAAGCAATAAAAAAATGTGTCATATTATGCAATCTATTTTAATCAATTTTTCTCTCATTTTAGTATTAACCTACATTAAACTCCAGTGCAAATCGCTTTGTTTCTATTCCCTGCCTTAATTACTCCTATTAGTAATAAACATTCCTACTTTTAACAGTATGTAAAACATTTATTTAATCAATTTTTATAGAAATATTTAGTTTTTATATCAGTAAGTTTAGCTTTGGACCTCTTCATTTTTTAAGTTGATTTCAAGTGGATCTTCATTTTATATCTTCAATATCTAGATCAATATTAGTCTAAACTCAGACATGTGAAGAATAATTTTTCAAATTTTGTAACAAATCACTTTGCACAACACCACTTTTGAACACCAAAAAAATAGAAATTAAAAAAATTGTGTCTAGACTTTTTGTAATAACACTAGGTTTAGTTATTTATTTAATTATTTTTAGAAAATTTCGAGTTATCTAAAATAAATATTATTTCAGAAATATTTCTTTTGAAAATGATTATTTACAGAATTTTTCTTATACAAGAAGTCATCTTGCGTTAGCTATACTGAAATCTTTAATAAATAAATTCAGGCAGATTTTTTACAATGAATTTTAAATAAAAGCATTTTTAATATGAGAAAAAATTGTTTACTGAAGTAACAATGATTTGATTTAAAATGGTTCTTAAAAGTATTTTATTTAAACTGTAAGAATATGATTTGAAAAAATTTACGCAGTTTGCAAAGTTCTAAATCTTATATTTAAAAGTGTGCTCTTTAAACAGAGTATTTATATTGATCTCTTAAAAAAAGTATTTTATTTCTTACAAAACTTCATTAAAGATAATGAAAGTACTTGTGTTTCTCTTAAGTTCGATACTGAATTATAACGTTATAACTATTCCATCCAAATATTAAATGTTGCGAAGAAGGTTGGTATTCTATAATTAAATACTGTACTACTGGTACTGATCCTTTAATTATTAAACCATACATTTCGATTTTTGAAAAAAAATTGCCTTTATGTAAATCATATTAAGCAGTGCAAATATTCATAGTGACAAACTACTTTGATAAATTACAAAACTGATAATAAATAAAAATTTGTAAAAAAATTTAAATTATAGTATCTCAAGAAATTCTTAAAAAGTTTAATGATACCCATCAAACGACAGTAAAAACATCAGTAGAGTTTGCCTGTAATTCTTACATTTTTTTAACAATGAAAATGAGAGCACCATGAACTCGAACTATAATAAATGCAGAGTACGAAAGGAAAAATTATGATAAGAAAAAATTATGGTACGATAAATATACTTCAATACAATTTTGAAAGGGATGTTTTATACCATGTATTCTCAAACTTATCTAAAATGATGTACCATAAAGCAAAATAGGATATCTTTTAACCGCATCCTCATTTTATAAAATCCCTGTGTGCTATATTTTTAGCTACATATTATAATACATATAAATCGATTTTACATTTGTATAATTCTAAAGAAAAAATTAGAAAAATAAGGACAGAAACACAGTAAATACAATTGATACTTACGGTTCTTGCAAATATTTTAGAGTAATCAATTGAAAAATATTATAATCATATATAATTTATAATAAAATAAAACTTTACACACACAAGTTCTCTTAGTGCATATGTGATCATTTGTAAAGTTATGTAAATTTTTATTATTTTAGTATGATGCATGAGCCTGCGACTCACTACACAAATGCTTAAATCATAACATGAAATTTGATAACGGTACTGTAATTTATTTTTCTACGTTAATTTTCGACTGGTATTTGTCTCTGTAACAGGAAGAAACTCGTTGTTTACCAGTTAGTTATCGAAAAATGCCTTGTAAAGGGTTTCAGATTATTAAAAAAACTTTATCCCTACTAAAAACTAGGAACTGTTGCAATCAGAACGGGAAAACAATATTTGTATCCATTATCATTCATTTTTCCTTCCCACATTTGTAGTTTTCCTTTATAAACTAAAATGTTTTCTTTAATTTTCAATATATGATGGTTACGGCTCTGAATAGAAATATTCAAAGCATTTAGTTTTTCGAATGTGTTTTACAAATATGCCAGTTTCAGCAGGAACTTGGATTTATTTGAATATTTTTTGTATTATTTTATATGAAATAGTTGATGTCCAATAATCATTTTTTAAGTAAATATGAATTTCTTGTTAAATGCAAGATGGTATATCATTTTGGAAAGACCAATACAAGCTAGAGTAGCGTAGAAGAGACGAGTGATCGTCCCCTAAATCGGTGTATGTATTTTTAAAAACTAGTCTTAAATGACCTTATTTTTATGTAACTTATCATGTGTATTACGCATACTATTAATAGATTCATTTTAAGGCTCAGCAATTTTGATGCAAGTATTTCTATATAAGATAGACAATAGGTTCACAAACACTCTGCGTATAATCAATGAGTTATCACCAGTAGTCATCCGTAGTAAAAAATTATTGTCATGAAAATTTGTATTTAAAGATTTTCCTGGCATAAAACTATTATAGTTCCATTAATTTAAACAGATTAATTATTATAAATTGAAGACATTAGTGTTCTGAAAACGAAATAATTTAATACAACTAAAAAACTACATATTAATATTCCCTGTTAGAGATATTTATATCATTTTGGAGATCCATTTAAAAGAACCTTGTATTTGAATTTTTAATGAAAAAAATCATAACTTTATTTTATTTACTTGTATAATGGAATAAATATTCTGAGAAATCATTTAAAATGTGATTTTAGAGTTCTCCATAGATTTTTTACTATATTTTAACTATATTTAAATATTTGCTTAAATCTTCAAACAGAATAAGAAATGAAACGATATACTTAGCAAACTAGAGTTCTTTTGATCATGTTTATCGTATGAGAAATTAAATTTAAATTTTCAAGAGCTTTTTTACTAAAAGCGAATTATAATTTAATATTTTAAGGAAAACATTCTTTAAAAATTTAATTTTAGCATCATTATTTAAAATACAAATTTCTTGATAATTCTTATTTAAGGAAAACACAAAATTGTTTAAAATATTTTTAATTGAGAAAACGTTTACAAAAATAATTTAATTCAGAATAAAAAACTTTCATAATGTATATAAATTTCTAAATATTTCTGTTATTTTTAATTAAATTAAAAATAAATTCTCCATTCAAGCAAATATAAGCTGAATCAAATGTAATAGTTGTTCTTCTTTAAAATTTTATAAATCACCAAATAAGTTGCTCCACAATTATTGTGGAAACTAGCTTAACTTTTTATAATAGATTAAAATAAAAAGATTAATTAGGTGTGGATAAAGAGCGCAATTCAAATAAACTTGCTTTATCAGATTATTTTTTTAAATATTGGCTCTAAATATTAGATTTAAATAGAAAAAGTTAGATTGAAACACACTAAAGAGCCTTCAACTTCTTGAGTAATCCCCATTAAAAGTATAATTAATAAGAAAGCTGTGAGAAATTTTAAAAATATCTTTAATCTGGATTAAAAATTGGGTAGATATTTATTTATAATAAGCGATGGAACTTGAGAGATTAGGGAAAAACCTGTCATTTACAGGATTGTACAAGATAGTTCCCAATTAACGAAGAAATTACTGTGTTAAAATAAAAATGCTTTCATGGCATTACATAATTAATTTTTGGGATTAAAAGATTTATCATCATCGTAAACAAAGATGAAAGATATACCATTATATGATTTTTTGAGAATAATTGTGGCATATGTTTTAGTCAACCAAATCAATCAATAATTCCCTTATTTTTACTTTATAACTGGATCTCAAAATTATGAAAATACCCATGAATATTGCCAATACTTTTGAAAAGGAATGTTATTTATCAAAAATAATTATTCAACAATATTTTGAAATAATAATTGCAAATATCATATTTTACAGCAACAAAACTGTAAACACGCGTTTTTCTGTCTGTTAAATTTCTTGAAAATTAAAAGCAACATCATTTTCATTCTCTCTTTGAAGAATTTCTCAGTGACTCTAATTTTAAGGAAATAAATTGTTTCTTAGAAGGGATATCAAAATTTAGAGAATTTATAATTTAAAAAAGAAATATTCTTTTCGAAACTCGTTATACAAAAGTTTAAAATCAGAAATTATGATTAAAAAAATCAACACTTTTTATTGTTGTACATTTAAAATAATAGTAATTATATTGGATCCTAAAAAAGTCAATCGCAAATAATTGTTGAATTTATGTTGAGAATATAAAAAGATCCTAATTTTCTTTGAGGAATATGATTTAAGTATCATTAGAAATACTCATTTTTTGATTCAATATCTTGTTTAATATTTCTCATAAAACGACGTATAAAATGAAGTATTTAAGCACATACTTTTAACAATAAAAGTTTTTATTGTTAAAAATATGTACGACTTTAAGTTAAAGTTACTATAACTTTGAAGAAATTGCAACTTTAAAAAGTTGCTACAACTTTAAAGAAATGCTTTAAGTACATTTAAAATAATTTTAAATTTTTAATAATAAAACAGTAATTTGTGTCTTAAAAAATAATAAATTGGGTCAAAAATTTCATGCAACAATTATAAATTATTATATAAGATTATTTAAAAAAGAATTTAATCTTCCTATAATATTTATTTTCATTATTTTATCATAGTTTTTAAAAATAATTTTCTGCATTAATGAAAAGCTCTGTATATTGATTAGAGAATGTTTATGCGGTGCTACATATATGTGTTAATTAAAATCACAGTATATTGTAAAATACGGTGTTAATTTAAAATAACATAACTCTGTCAATTGATGGCTTAAAATTTTCATAACTTCAATGTATCTGTTACCAGTAAATATTATTTTTAAAATACTATGTCAAATTATGATGTACTATTAATTTAAGATTCGGGATGATAATCTTTTAATCATTTGACTATCATTAAATATTTATTTGATTGATTAATAAAGAGAGGAATAACAATTTTATAAATTGTTTTAAACTAAAATCAATTTTTCTACAATTTTTATAACGAAACTGCGCATGAAATACGGGCTAAAATAAGAAACAAATAAAGTTAATTCACAAAAAATATATCACTATGTAATGAGATAAAATCACTTCAATGTCCCATTTTGTTCTCTAAGCTATTTACTTCTTTGAAACGAAAAACACAGTTAAAAGTTTCATTGTTTGCAAAAAATATTCCTTGCTGAAAATATTTCTTAAAGTCAAAATACATTTCTCAGATAATTAAGACACATTTAAAATTTTATAAAATATTAAATTCTAAAAACATTATTGAAAAATGATTGCGATTATAATTGCTGTTAAATTTTTAAAAATAATAAAGAACTCAATTATAAATTAAGTAGGGTAAACTCCCTTTTCTTTTATGCGCATAGCAGAAAAGATATTCATAAATTACTTATTAAAACTTTATAAAATGCAATTACATGTTAAAAAAACATCAGCTATGGTTAGTATAAATTTATAACTTTGTATAATACAAAATTTAACTCCTATTAAACTTTAATTAAAAGGTTACTGAAAAGTTTTAAGGAAAAATATTTCAAATGAAAATTAAAATGAGTGTAAGTATAGAACTAAAAGAAATAGCAATACAATTAATGAAATTATGTCATGCAAAACTTAATGACAACTGTTTCGAAAATTGCAGCAAACATTGCAAAAGCAAAAGTGTATCACGAAACCATACAAAAATAAAAGCAGTGATTTATTATTACAAGGTATCCACACGTATAAATTTGTGCTAATAATTTTTTGCTCAAATCTTAACAGCTATTCCAGAATGTGTATCGTAGTATTTTGAATAAAACCACTGAATTCTTACGCATAATATAAAAGAATTGCTTCAAAATATTAATTTTAAAAATGGATCAACAATTTTTATCAACACAAATATTTCTTAAATATAATAAGGACTAACATCATTTGCAGAATATCACGTTAAATTACTTTAAGCTTTCTTTATATTCCAAATGCAAGAAATATTGGAAAAATGCTTCCTTTACAATTGATCTTGTAACTAAATAGGAACAAACTATTTGTTATGCATTTTCATCATGCTAACGTAGATGTATGCAATTTATACCAAATCAATACAAAAGTAAACATTAGCATTTAAATATGAAATCGTATATGAGAATTGTTATTTTAGTGAATATTCATATAATCCATTTGTGTATTTTTATTGTGTTATCAAATATTAAGAATAAAATTGTTATTTTAGTGAATATTCATATAATCCATTTGTGTATTTTTATTGTGTTATCAAATATTAAGAATAAAATTGTAATATTTACATGTGATCACTTTAAATAGTTAGACTGCTATGATAATGGAAATTTTGTATTGAATATTTTATTGCAACATTTTATTAAACATTTTTGAATAAAATTAATGTTATAAAAATAACAATTTTGTGTACAAATTTATTTCTTTAATTTTTGCTTCGTTTGTGTCCCAGAAAGATATTCTTCTATTTGATAATAAAAATGGAAACAGTAATATTTTTCTTAATATTTACATAATATTCCTATATATAATTTCTGTATTTTAAGTTTAGAAATTCTATTCTGCCTTTCTAAACATTCAAACAATTTTTTAAATTTATAATTTGCAAAACATATTTATTTCAAATAAAATAAATTTAGAAATTTCTGCATTTTATTTGAAAACATTTGAATTTTCTTTGTAGAATTAAAATTAAGTAGTGTTACAATTTTATCGTAGGATAATTTATGTAAGCTTTTTGAATAAGAAAAGTATTTAAATACAATCATTTGTCAGTTTAAATATTCTTCAATAATATCTTGTTAGCGCTTCTCAGTAAACAATAATTAAAATAATCTCTTCTAAATGAGGTAAACATAGTTTATATCCGCCTTTATATCAATTTCAAAGAACCTTAACTTTATGATCCCATGGGAAAACACTTATTACATAACATCTTGTTAGTTAAATGCATAATACATTGTTTGGACAGTTACCCCTAAAAATCACTGATGTAGCCCATGTCAAATTTAAATTAATGTCTAAGTTCAAATATATTAATAAGTTTTAGTTAAAGGCTATAAATTTAAATAAAAATGTATTACGAAATGTAAAATAATTTATAAAAATTATATTTGTAAGGACAATTATATTCCTACGAATGGAAATACCATAAAGTTTGATATTTTAAGTAAAGCAAATATTTTTCTCATACTACATATGAAATGATGATTTGATTATTTTTATGTTCTGTGGAAATTACTCAGACAACTGGTAAAAAGAGCCTAACGATCCTTACCACATAAAGTTTTTATCTTTGAAAATGTTGTAAATTCAATTCTCCAGTTCCATTTTAACATATAAACTCCTTTTTTAACATGTGAAATTCATGAGCTGCGATGCTACAATTGAATTTCCTTATAATAACTTCATTTCTATTCTAGTCATAAATAAATAGATTTAACTGTTGGAATTACACTAAGCATTTCAAAAAAAATTATTTAATAATAGTATATTTTTATTCTGAATTAATGGGTGAATTGTTGTGATGGCGTAACATTTTATATTACATAAAATAAGAAACTATTTTAAATTTGTTATAATTATTTGACAAAATTAAATATTTTTATGTTAAAATATTATAAAACTAACATATGATTCATAATTATTTTTATTTCGATTTTGTATCGTAAAAAGTTAGCTTTGCTATTTTATTTGTAAATGAATAGCAAATGAGACAATATTAATAAAATTTAATAAAATTCATGAATATGAAATTTTTTGCAACTTTTATTGCTCTTGTGAATGATTAAAATAAATTAATGATAATGTGTGTGTTATCTTCAATTTTTTTCTTTACTTTTTTGATAAATTGAAAGTGCGTAAATTACATTAGAATTCAGAGTTGTACTCTGATTTTATTTTGTATTTACATTTCTAGATTATATTGATAGGTTCATTTTATTAATTTTGTTATTCTAAGATCATATTTTTGCTATTACTAATATGACCAACAGATGCCGTTTAAAATTGTTTCTGAATGACCTCAAGCATTTACATTGAAAATAAAAATTTAACTCCGAAATTGAGGTTTAAAATTCTAAACGGTGAGTTCTCGGCTACTAGCTTACTTGATATTGAATATTAATTATGAATTCATGATTTGTATACGAATATTAATTACTGGATTTGAAATTCATTTAAGTGTTTAATGTTATTTTTTAATCTATTTTAATCAAAGCTGATAAAATGCTTTATTTGGCGATAATTTATTAAATTACTTAACAGAGAGAGAAAGAATTAAGATACATTTAGTAAAAGATATTTATGATAAATAAAAAGCGTTTTTAATTACACGTTTAGCTGTGAATGTATTTATATTTATTCTATAATCCGCATAATTTCATGTAAGTCCTATTTAATTTTTTCATGATTAGTTGTAAACTCTTAACTAATTACAAATGTTTACATTGAAATGATTATTTTACTAATCAAAAGTTTTGAATTATTTGAAACTAAACACACAATAACACTTAAAAGAATAATAATTTTTTTCTATTAAATAGTAGTTTTTTAATGCATATTTAATAGTATATATGATAGTTGTAAGGATAGATATATGATAATAATAATTGCACATAATTGCTTATAAATTTTGCTCCAATTGAAATTTCATGTCTTGTTTCCTATATTGTAAATAGAACATGAATATGTTTCTTGATATGTTATGAATATGTTACGAATTAAGCAAGAATATGTTTTACTGTTCAGTGACCTATTTGTTAAAAATGTTTAGCACAAGTCTATTCTGCTTATTTTAAAAATTATAAACTCACTTATCAGTAAAAATTAAGGCATAATTTACTATAAATGTGCACAGAACTTAAAACTTTTAAAATTGCATGCTATCGCGTGATAAAGAAATTGATCATTATGAACCTGTCTTTTGAATACGGATAACGAGTACTCAAACAATTTTAATCTCTATTAAGAAATATTCTGATTCGAGAAATTATGTAATTAAATCGAATTTTAAAACTTACATGTATTCTTTAACAAGCATTTTGTTTGCATTTCACATCCAAACTTACTTAACTGGAAACATAAATGAAATAAGCAAAGATTCATTAGAATGTTTGCGTCCTTTCACGGAACATTCCATGGATCTGTTGTTTACGTGACAAATCTCATTTATGCAAATTTCGTTTCAATGCATTTTATATAAAAGGAGTTACATGATATTTAATATTAAAATTTATAGCAGTTAGACTAAATACTTAGTTCATTGTAATAAGCACACTCAAAGTTGTATATATAAATGAAAACATTCATATTATAAATTTTTAGATAACTTTTCAAACAAATGTATTATAAAATGTAATTGTTTGTTTATTTGTGTTTTTTAAAAAGGTTCTCAAGCACTATAAACAATACTTCAGTACGAATTGAAAAACAGGGTAATTTTTAAAAAATTCGTTGACTTAAATTTCCTTCCACGATTACTTTTAATCTCTACAATAGATTCCTCAGGTTATCATAAATAGAATTATAATTATATATTCCTTAACAAAATTTTAAAGTTTATGTTTTTGTAAGATTGCAAGCAGAATTAAAGTATTTTAATACATAATTGCGGTAAAATGTTAATTTGATTTTCTATACAAAGTGCTTAACATTAAAAATATTGCATGGTATATTCTAAAAATTATATACAGGGATGTCTAATTCTAAACCAGTATCTTAAAGCAAATAAATAGCTATCAAATATACAATGATACAGAAATAACAGTACCTTCATTAATGGAATAAATAATTAATAAATCAGTTTAACATACATTAATATTAGTTAACTTTTACAAAACTATTGGTATGTGACAAATTTAACATTGAACAGTTATTTTTGATAAATATCATGTTTATTATATTATTAGTTTAAAATTAGAGTTTTAAATATTTAAGCTTTTCTTTTATTACTGTTTTTTAGCTCTGATACCATTTTAATTTTACAAATAATCAGTTTTATTAAAAAAACAATAAAACTTAATATTATGGTAATGCAAACTTACATCGCGTATTTTTCCATGTCTATATTATATCAAATTATTGTATTTTGATTGAATACCTTATGATTATTTACAGAAGATATTAAATAAGAATTTGCTTTACAGATTTCTGCACTCGAGGTATGGAAAGGATTAAATTTCCAAAAGTGTATAGTACTTTTTATCGTAATAAGCATTTCTACAAAACAACTCACTTGGTATAAAATCTTTAATAAAATCCAAAGGTTTATTTTTCCTCCTTTTCCTAGATACATTATGAAGATACTCTCTGGAAATACAACGAATAATGTCATTATGATAGTGTCGAGTACCTTTCAGCCAACTAGAAGACATCGAACATAGTATCATAGTTGGAATGAATGAAGTTGAATGAACATTTCAGTAAATGTTCAATCATATGTATCTTACAAAAACTGTTGAAATCATTATTTTCTGCAAGAAACTAACTGGCCAAATGAATGATGTGGAAGGATAAAATGAACATATGCAACGTTAATAATTGTTTGCCAGGCCTTTCTTCCAAGATCATGCTTATCATTTGTCTAACATCCTACACTCTCTTAAATATCAACTCCAACAGCTCTAGAATTGCTGATGAGCTGGAAATACCCTCATATCAAGACATTTGCTTTTGATTTAACAATATTATCGGAATTATCATCAGTGATACTTTTGACGATTATCGTGGCTGTCAACAAAGAAGTAAATCTTAGTATATTTAGTGATCCATCATGGTTCTTTTTTGATCAATTATCACATTTGTGTAGGAAAGGTGGCCTCAATCATCTTTTATTTTACACATCTATACAATTATTAACCTTGGCATGATACTAACAATGCTATCTAAGACAACACATCAGTTCTAGATCTCTTGTATATAACTTTTACATATGACAATATATTAATTCTGTCTTGCAATTGTCATAGCATATTATCTTAAATAAAGTGTCAAACAACATAATACCATACCAATTACAGCTGGCATATCTACGGACTGTATAAGAGAGATTAATAGGTTAGAAATCCTTTCTCTAGTTGAAAATGTTTGGAACATAGAAAGTCACCAAAATGTAACAGACCTGGAAAATAATTAATGAATGCTTGACAAATTGAATCACAAGATGGCGTTAGCAATTTCTGAATTTACGAAGGACCGGAATCACGTTGTCTTTTTCAGGAAAATCTTTGTTCTATATATAATATCATAATGACCTCATCTGTTCTCACTGGGATTAGGAAATTATCATATTGCTAGCGTATTTGATATTTTGGTGCTTGATTTATTACCAACAGAGATTTTAAATGCTGTCATTAGATATATGTCCGATAATAACATTTCCTTATTTATAACGTGTCTTTAATGACATATTTCAGTAAAACAAAGGTATGTTCCCCTCACTGTACTAATATGCCTTGATAAGAATACACTCGTTTATTGCTTTAGTAGAGATATTCTCCTAATTTCTCTCCATGAAAATGTCTAATGAGTGGTTGTTAAGTGACGGGTTTACCAGCATTCTCCAGTCAGTCATTATGATATGTGGACTTTTTCACAGTTTTAAAGTTGCATGAATTTCTGTATTTGTGCATACTTCCTCCAATCTCTATTCGACTACATGATTATATACAAAAGAGATATTACTACCTTCCGAAAAAATAGTTCGGGTAACTAATTATTCAGAATAGTGCACGAAATTTCTTTAAAGTCTAATGACTTATTCTCCTTGTGATAAACTATGAGTATAATAAATATCATTTTTTCTAAACCAGGAAAAGTTTCTTCTTCTAATTCTTGAGTTAAAAATTGCAAAGGTAATTTATGGCATAAGATAATACCTAGGATATTTTATAATAGTCCCATGAACTTACAGATATTATACTTAGTTAAGTGCATTTATCAGAATATATATTATAATTCATTTATTCATGCAATGTTTAATTAAACTTCGAATATTTTTTTAATTTTATTAAAAGTATATAGGGTCATCTTTACAATCTATTCCAAAATCCTATCAGCCAAATACAAAACACTAAAAAATTTAAGAAGTTTTTTTTCAGTTTATTTTTAAAAAATCTTAAAACTCGTTTCACTGTATTTCTATAATTTTTCAAGCATTTTGTTTCATATCATCTTTGAACATTATAATTATATTTTAGGAACTTCCAGAAAATATGTTCCTTTGGTTGCCATTAAACTTAAGATATGCAATACATGGAGCATGTCAACTTATATTGAACTCTTAAATTTTCCTCAGTAATACTTAATTATTACAACTAATATATGTAGTTCTTTAAAATGAAAAAACATAATACTTATTTAAAAGCATCTAACTATATCATCAAATGCATTTTCCAATAGAACGGAAATAAAATTAGCATGATCGTTCAGATTTATTTAACTTATTAATTTAAGTAAATTTAACTAATTATGTTTTCATATATTAACTACTAATGTATAGCTTATAACATAAGTATATGAAAAAGTTTAAAGCAATGTTTACGTTCTGCCATAATAACTAGAGTTTGAAAGAAATGGAGTTATAATACTATTACTATTAACATTATCTTGGGAAATAACATCTGTCCATTAAGAATATTGATTTCTACATAAAGATGATGAGAGTTATTTGAACTGTGGATGTAAGAAGTGTTTTCCCATACCTTTAAACTTATGAGAAGGAAAAATAAAATAAATCAGCAAATGTTATTACAATGTTTTTAGATATTTTCATGAATAATCTCATTAAAGATAATTAGAAATTAGAAATATCAGTGCCCCGAAAAGAAAATAACTTTGTTTAAAAAATGTCAATAAATTCCAAGGTATCAGATAAGTTCACCGATTTCTTTTGATTCATGTCCTTTAAATTTTTAATTAAATTTATTAATTTGACACATGTACCTTACATCTTTATAATGCGTAATTAATTACTTTAAAGATGCATTTTTAAAAATTACTTTAAAGATGCAATCATTTTCTAGTAGAAATCAAATGAAATATAATAATTTATTTTAAATATAGAAAACTGCATTCATATAATTCAGGAGGACAATGATAATTTGAAAGTGATAAAATAAATTAAATTTTCGTTTATATATTGACTCTAAAATTTGGAATATTTTTATTTTTACTCAGTATGGAGAAAGTATATAATGATCATTTTGACTAACTCCTTTATGATGTTTTGGATTTTTAATTTCAAAGAACTCATATCGAGATGGTAGAAAACATCAAATTATTCAAATTTATAAGATCCTACTTGTACTATCTACAATTTAAAACTTCATGAATATATTCATTGAAATCACAATTTAAGAGATAATACTTGTGAATTATTTAACAAATGAATGACAGTTTCTCAAACAATTTACTTTATCTAAAAATTTATATATATTTCATTTGCAATTCAAAATTCAAATAATGTATAATATGTAGAAATATTGCACTTATATATTCATAATGCTTAAACTCTTTCAAGATAATAATAATTGTTGAATAATTTTCACTTCATTTGTGAAAGTTTGTAAATATTATGCGAAAATGTAAATTTTGAAATTCTTGTTACTATGAATTAATCTTTTCTGTGATTCTCCCATTTCAGATTTTTAAGTAACATTTTATTCTAGTGACATTTCAATTTGATTTATTATTCAATAATTAACAATTTAATAAAATCTTCAAAACTGGTAAATTTATAACTATTTGTCAATCATTCATATCTTAACCAATGTCATTTTGTAAGTTTTGTTATTTCTGAAAATTTTATTGCCAACAAAGAATTATATTTTTTTTCTTATTTCATTATCTTTTTAAATTAATACTTTATTTAAAGTGATAAGGAAAATTAATATTCTTTCATTTTAGAAAGCAATTTTTACACTTTCTGAATCAGAGATATTTATTGAAATAATTTTTTATATTTTAAAATGGATAAGGAAATTTATTCAAATACATTAACTTTTACTTAAATAAAGATAAATAAAATTTTATTTTGGATGTGTACATTAGATTTGAAATTATAAAATACTTCCCACAAAGTAGCAATCTCAATATTATGTTAATAATTTAAAATAGAGTTAAATTATTCAATGTTATTTTGTGCCGCTACACAACGCTAATAAAATGCCGTTTAGTTTGGATTCACGATCCCTCACAATTAAACTTTTATGTGTTTCATTATCTTATATTTAATCTACTATATTGCATACTAACTTCTATTAATTCAACTTTATATGTGTTTTGTTATCTTATGCTTAATCTACTATGTCGTATACTACTTTTAGTACTTTGCATTTAATAAATATTATTTCCTTCTAATCATCTTAAAAGACAAATACTTAACAGCAAGTTATAAATAGATTATAATAAACATCCAAAAATATATTTTCAAATAATTTAATTTTTTAATATAAAAATATTTTTGTTTTCACTAGTATATTGAAATATCTTTACTACGTTTACTTTTTTTAAAAATATCAATATATTTTGAATGTTTTGTTAAAATTTTAAATGTGAAACATTCAAAACCAATTAACTGAAAAAATGAATAAAATTCCTTACTTAAAAGGCATAAGAAAATGTTAATAAAACTGTAAATAGTTTATGCTAGCAAAGAAAATTTTTTTCCGGGAAATAAATTTAAAATGCTGAACTAGTGGAACAAATGCACAGTATAGTGATTCCATGAATCATTAACAAAACAAACTATGAATGAAGAAAAATGTCACCAGACAATATGTACCTAACAGATATAAGAATACAAATGACCAGTAAAATAGGATGATTCAATAATTTTATTCATCATATAATATTTTATTTTTCAAAAACATTTCGTTTGACTGTTATTCTTATTATGTAATTAAGCTTATTCTTATTAAGTTTTTACATAATTAAATATTGAAATTCTTTTAAAATTGTTTACAAATGCAAAGTTACCAAAAGTGCTCAGATTATTTTCGCTCCACATTTGCAATGTAATCAATATTACAAATTTTTACACCAATTAGAATTTTTCTTTGTAATGTATATCGATAAAAAAAGCTTCTCCTACATACGAAACTCTAAGAACCTATCTACTGAAATAATAGAACGAAATTTTCAGAAAGGGTTAATACTGGAGACGAAACTTATTTTAAACAATGCAAGAGACGTGGTATGAGCGAGAAATTTTAGAATAAAAACACCTACTTTTTCATTGCGCAAATTATTCCCCATATTAAAAAGGCACAAATGGTTTTAGAAGGATTACAATGTAAGATGAAACTTGAGCGGAGGAAAAACCTTTGACTTTGTGTATATAATTCGAAGTATTAAAAACCATAAGCATATGTAACGGAACACTACTTGGCAAGTATTGCTTTTAGAAAAACCTTTAGTTGTAAAGTTGCTGAAAGATAATTTACTTCAAAAATAAAAAATTATCCATGTTACATTAATGTGTTAAATAACTAAAATTATTTATTAAAATGCTAAAGAGAGATTAAAGTTTTGTTAAAGAAACAATTTTTGTAGTGAATCATTTTAAAGGAAATGTTACATTTAAAAAACACAAAACTCATTAATCAATGTACACAAATATAGTTAGCTTCTCCAAGACAAATTAACTTTTCCCATCCAAAACATTTATTGTTTTAAAAACAAATTGTGGTTAGCTTTTCTCATTTTAAACTTAATTATTAAATTTTACGCAAATTATGTTTGATGATCATACAAATTATTCTTCATTGAACTCTCAGATATTCATTGCTATAGTTTTTATCTTTTGAAGATAATTATTGAATGTTGACTTTGTTTTACAAAATGCAGCATAATTGCTTTAAAAAAAGACCAAAAAAGTTGAGTGAATGTGAATGTCTACTTGTATTAATTGAAAACTTATTATCATTAAAATTTAAGGATTTATTATTTTAGTTATACTCTTAAGAATTTTACAGAAAACACAACTGAGTAATGAAGAACTTGTGTAATAAAGAAAATATTTTAAGAAATCTGAGCTTTATCTAAATCCTGACAGAGATAGTTTATAGAAGAAAACTTCATAATTTGTTAGGAATAAGCTATTCTGTTTAGTTGCTAAATCTGAATTTAGGAAACAGTTGAACCAAGTTTGAGTGGGTTATGCAACTGTTTTCTAAGAAATGTTTTGACAAAGATTTCAGGCTTAACATTAGGATAAAATTTAATGTTTTTAATAAGACAAACTGAAATTAAGATTGTAATTTGAATAAAAGGTGAAGAATATTATAGGTCCACCTTTATTTCACCCTTTCACTGTTTCCTTCGGTTTGTAAACGTTGATACTAGAACCATAAAATTTTTGGTAATGTTTTGAGATCTTTTTAGTTGTGGTGAACTTTGCTTTAATTGTTAGAATTTATATAAAAATTTTATATTACCTTTCATATGTTTTCAGCTCCTTGCTGTAATAGTTAGAAAAACAAACTATTTCTTACATAGTAACAAAAAATATTTACGTTGCTATTATAAAACTTTAAAATAAAAATGAAAAAAATTTAATTTTTGTAAAAACGTGTTATTTTTAAACCTGAGACATTTTATAATAATAACAGAGTAAAAATATCCAATAATTAAAACCGAAAGGTCCTAAAAAATTGAGAAAATAAAAAAACTGATTATGAGATCTGCACAGAAGTTCCTGAACCAAATAATATCTGTAATTGGAATAAAAATATCAAAAATGAAAGTGCTTAAAAAATATAATAGAGAAAGTCAGGGCATATTTGAATTTTAATGCTTATATATATAATTTTAAAGCTCATGAATAATCATAGTCTCTTAATATTCTTATACTTAATACTTTATGTTATATGCTTAACTAAACGCAGAACCCTAATGTAGATGGCAGGTAAAATTATAATAGTTGTGGGTAAAAGAAAAATTAAGAAAAATAGAGAGGATTACATTATATATCGAAGGATTTAAAGTAAGTAAACTTTTTAACTTAAAAAACCAAATATGAAGCTTATTTTCTTTTGTCATAAAGAAGTTGTAATCCCAACTCAGATAATAATGATACTAAGTAAATAATAATATTATATCGAATACCTACTCATATGATCATTATTTTAAACATGGAGTAAATATATGTATACCTTTAGATATTAACAGTAGGCATAACTGTTTTCAACCCAATGAGCGACATAAATTGTAACTCATTGTATACGCACATAAACAATATTTAATACCGTTATGATTGATTTAATAACAAAATACAATCTACACGTTCAGCAAGTTTTAAATTTATAAACAAATTATAAATACTCTAAGATCTTTGATTACATAACTAAGCGAAAATTATGTCAATATAATTAAATCATAAGAATAGATATTTCTAAATGTTTATCTCTCACTTTAATCAAACAACGACTTAATTGTGAGTTACCTGATGAGTTGTGGATTTTATGATCACTTTTTAAAACTCTGTATTCAAATTAGTTTTTAAATATTTAGTTCTGATTTCTTATAAACTGAATTTAGCAGTGTGTTTTTTTATCATAAATAAGTTTGGCTGTAATTTTCTTACAAAATATTTTTATCAAAAATTTCAATGTAATTACTCTATATAATAGCTGTGCGTTGAATATTACTCGAATGTATAAAATAATTTTTTAAATAATTTCAAGTAAATAGTGAATATATAAGATGAATATTATAGTCTAAAAACTTAGTTTAATAATTTCAAGCTTTTAAAAAAATTACAAAAACTAAGCAGATTTAAATGATTTTTATTTCCGTTTTATTTTTATAAGATATATATTAGATTTGTCGTTAAAAACAGATTCCCAAACAATAAAAAAGATAAAAAAAAATAAATTCTTGAAATAGATAAAAGAATCTCAAAAAATAATTCTTTCAAGATGTCAGACAAAGCAGTGCGAATAAATTGCTCATGAATATGTAAAAAGCTGAATAATTAAGCTCGATAATGGAACTTCTGGCATACCATCATTAACTCCCCATTACGAATGAAAGATGAAATGTAGTTTTGAAGTTATCTCAACTTTTTTTCATCACAATTATCGTGTGTAAATAAATAAAAAGTTCAGTACATGATATTTTCTCATAAATTCTAAATTAGATTGTTTTATATAATTTTATTTATAACTTATTTATAATGACAATCAATAAAATATTTAGTATCTTATCCTTTGAAGGAATGAAAATGAAAGTTGCATACTTCAAAATTCAATCATAACTTTATTATAAAAAAATTTAACTATTTTTTATTAATTTATAAACTGAGAGTCTGATTAAAATAACAGCTTATGAGGAAATTTGACATGTGAGATTTACAATATAAATACATTTATATAAATAGACATAATGATATAGGACATACATTATTAATATATTCAAAGAACTGAAGAATGATAAAAAAAACTTCACAACACCAAATCAAAATGTTAATCATTGTCAAGGAAAAATGCAATCTTCTCATTTCACGTAAAATTTTATTGTAATTATTGATCGTCTTACTAAATTTAAAACTTTGAAAGTTCATTCTTTACTGCTTTAAAAAATACTGGATATATTTCTCATTGCTCAGTTTTATATCAGAATATATTTCTCAATTCTGAAATGTGTAGGTGAAACTTTTCATACAAAATTTTAAAAATGTAACATAATTGGAATACTACAATGAATGCAACAAAATATATAAGCCCTTTAATTTGTACTGAACTATTTGTACAATTGATCCTTGATGATTGTTTTCATAGTAAATAAGAATTAAATATTTCTTCTACATCAAAATAATAAATAAATTTGTTTATTTTATAATGCTTTTAAATCAGCTATCGTTGTGGGTATCTATAACAGATTAATTAGTTTTTATCACTTAAATGACAAATGAATTGAAGCCAAACGAAGTAATATGTTTTCGGGTTAATTAATTGTGTTTTTAATTTTTAACGGTATTCCTCAATAAATTCCTTAGTTGACAACCTTTTTTGCTTTTTTTCACTTTTGACAAATAATTATCATCATTGTATCCTGTAATGCTCCACAATATTTTCTAACACACAAATTTAAGTAAACTAAGATTCAATCCAGTATATGTAGAAATATTAAGCATAAATAAACATATTGATGAAATTTTAATTTATTGAAAGATTTCCTTAATTTTTTGTTGATATTAACCCCTTATTTAAATTCAAAATTGCAAGTACAACATTTAACATTTTTTAATTTTTTTTGAAAAATCAAAAAGGAAACTTAAAAAATATTCTAAATATATTAGCAATCGCCAATATTTATCCGATTTCGTTTATAATGTATGATTTTGAAAATCTGTATAAGTACAGTACTGAATTTATTCCATAATTTTAAAACCAAACGGTATAAGCCAATTAAATATTTCAGATTAAAGAAGCATTAAAAAGAATATCAAAGAAAATAATTTTCATTGCATCTTACTATTTCAGTATGTTTTGCAATAAATAACATTTTTGATGTAACCGTGATGAAAATAAATTTTTAATGAAATTGTCCTTTACATACTCACATATTAAACTAAATAATGTATTATTTAAGACTGAATTCATTAAATTCTTGATGAGCATCTTTAAAGAAATGTATTAAAGGAGGACAAAAGAATTTATAAAAATTAGAATCATTATTAGTAAAATATTATTGTTTAAAAGTAATAGCTATTTTTTGTTAATGATTAATACTTTCAACTAATGATTCAAGTAACATTGTAGGAAATATATGATTTGTTATATTTAATAATAAAAACTTCAGTGTAAAACTTATTTAATGTTTTTCTTTTAAAGTTATTATTGAATACATTCGGAAACGACAAAATAAGTAAAAGTAATTTATTTTCTGTAAATATATTATACATTATTTTATTAGTATTAATCTAAAATGCAACAGAAACTTTCTAAACTTTCTTTCTTTTACTGAATAATTTTTAGTTGAGAGTTTGAAGTTTAAAAAAAGGAAATTTAAGAATTGCACATGTAAATGCGTGAAATGTAAGATAAGATTTTACTTTTAAAGTATCTAATCATAATGGAAACTTAAGTGTTAAGTATAAATTATTTAATTTAATATAATTCTCTTAATACGAATATAGCATATAAATTCTGATTCATATATATATTGATAGATAGATAGATGCATACATATATACATATATATATATATATATATATATATATATATATATATATATATATATATATATATATATATATATATATATATATATATATATATATATATATATATATATATATATATATATATATATATATATATTGTACAAACAAATAAAAGACTAATATGTGTAAACAGTTTTCCATTAGTAGATATCAAATAAGTAAAGTATCACATATAATTGTATAATTAGGTTTTGAAACATTGAAAGAAATAAAAAATTTAATTATAGCTTGTTTTATTTTTTTATCATTCAATCATTCTTTTAAAATGACTTAAAAGTTTTACTTCATTTATAACTTAATTTTTAAAAATGCATTCATGTATTTTAATAACATCCATCATTTAATATTTTAAGTGGAATTTGCGATTAAATATCATGAACTATAATTACCAGCGAGTTAATCTTTTAAATTTTATTTCTGCTTGTATAATAAAATCGTAGAAAATATTAAGCATATTATAGATGATACACAGTATAAAACATTATATATTTATACATAAATACTATTTATTCTATAAATTTCATTTTGCAATCGATTACTTTGATACCTAGTTAAACATAGTATTTATTTTGTATTTTTAAACCTAGTAATACTCTGTTACAGCAAAATTTTAAATATTTAATTGGTTTTTGTTTATAATTAATACTTGTGACCCAATCTTTAACATTAGTAACTCATTTTGACACATTTTTAGAAATATATTTACTTTAGTTTTACTATGTTTTACGCAATATATAATATATCTTACGCAAAATAAAATGTTCAGAATCTAATAATAAGAATAATTATGTACAGGAAATAAATATTTTGTTTTAACGTTGCATTATTATAAATTCCCTAAGGATAAAAATTTTAATGAAAGTGAATTTTGTCTTGTTTTCCCTTTAAAGACTGTTAAAAACTCAATGAAAGTAATAACACCCAATCAATAACATTTATATATTCTTGCGTAAAATCCATAAGTATATAAAAATTTGCAATAAAACAATATAAACTCTAGGCATTATTTAGAAACACTCTTAAATTAAGATTTAGCAATTACAAAGATTTAATATTTAACAATGTAACATTCTATAATTAATACAGCATTGATTATAATAATTATTTGTTTTAGTTTCGGTTTTATTTTGAAAAATAATATAAATATTCAAAATGGGAGAGTTTTAATTAATTTCCAAGGACAGTACTTATGAATCTTTTCATGTACGATACGTTTTCTGTCAATTCTACCAAACAGACTTTCAATAAATATAAAAATATTAGTAGCTAAATTAAATTAAATAAGAAGTAAACATATTATGAGCTCAATTTTCTAAGGTTCTCAAAGGAAATATGAAATGTTGCTTTTTTAATTCGTGTTATAAACGTTGAACATTTTTCAGTTACTTAAATATGCCTTAAACTTTACAATTCACTTTATCATATTGTAATATTTGCATAAAAATGAACGAAAAATGGCTATGAAGTTTATTGCTCCTATAAACAATTGTTCATATTAACTTCCTTTAATATAATTTTTAAAAGTCAAAATTTGCAGAATTACTTTCAAACAATGTATCGTAAATTGTATCATTGTATTTTAAATAGTCTCCAGTCTAAGAAGGTTTACTTTAAAACATTTTAATTTCTGAGAATTAAAACTATCATAAATTAAGTGAATCTATTTTCCAAAAATATTTCATTAATATAAAAACATTAATCAGTTAAATATGCAAAAAGTAAAAAAGCAATTTTAGATATATTTGTGACTAATAAAAAATTAGAATGTAGCTTGCATTGAAAACAAAAGTGAAAAATAGTAAAATAGGAAATTTATAGGAATTATTTTTATTTTAATTGACAATGAACGAAGTTATCTATATGACAGAGTTTTCAAAGAAAAGTAAAGCGAAGAATTTTCAAAAAATAAAATGTCGAAAAGTGAGAAAACTAAGAAAACTCAATCCTTCGATAAATACAGCAGATTTGGATAGACAAGTTTGAAATTATTTGTAGCACATGCCAATGTAAGAGATCTTTTAATCAAAGCAATGATAAATCACGTAAAAAAAATTTTATTTTTTATCAAACATTTATATCAACTTCAAAGATTCCTTAAGAAAATATATTGCATTTTTCAAAATTCTTTACATTTGAACTACTTAAGTCACAACCATTTCAAAAATTGTATTATAAAAAATATTTTAAAGCATAAGCACTGCTCAGCTGAGCATAAGATACAGAATTATTTGGGAAACAATAATTGTTTTTAGTTTTATAAATTTTAGAATCAAATTTTGTGAACTGCTCTTGAACAAAAATGAACAGTTTTTATTTTATTTCAATCACAAAAGATGAATAGAAAATTCAAGCACAAATTTCAATTACTTAAGTATCACATTTTTATATTATACAGATGAAAAAAGGACTCTTGAGAGTTAAATGTGTTGTCGAAACTAATTGAGACCATAAATTAATATTTTACATTAAGGATGCATATATTATATAAAGTCGCATTTATATGCATATGTATCAACATATAAATGTGTATATATGTACATGCATTTCACAAACTTATAGTAAATTTATGTAGACAAGTATAGTTTTTAATTAAATTAATGTATCGTATGATTAACGTATTTATAATGAGGTTTTTAAAAATGCATGAATTGCCTCAAATCTATTAATTCAGTATTTGTTTCAAATACCTAATAAATGATTGTCATGAAACTACATGAACTTATGTATATAAAAATGAGATAGATATTTTTTACTTATGTGAAATATCTTTCTTATTTATTCTAAAAGGAAAATGAAATTATGGGATTCTCAAGCGAAGGTATTTTCTGATTCATTTATAAATATTTCATAAATTGTCTCGGTATTTCATGGTGTAATAAAATCGATTAAAGAATGATGAATTACCCTTCAAAATACGTTTTTAATTTTATAGAAATTCTTATGAATAAGAGGAAGAAGAATGTGTTAAGAAATTTTTTGGGGTCAGTTCCTTCGAAAATTATAATTAAAACGCTTAATACAATTCACTAAATATTTTTAATATTTCATTTTAAAAGCAAAAAATATTTCAAAACATTTTTTAACTTGCAATTTTTTTATAAAATTTAAATAATTCATCAAATCATAAAAAATTTGAGAGAATATAATAATTAACACTAATAATAATTTTATTTTTTATCTGTTTCATAAAAATATGTTTTTTAAAAAAGTAGTGAAAGTTTATTTTTATGAAATTACAATCAATAATTTTTATGCATTTAACTGTAAAACCAAAGGAAAATATTTACTTTTATCTGTAAAAATGAAAGTTATTATATGCTTTTGCTAATTAAGAAGGCAATTTTTTTACTTCATTTGAATTTAAAAGTATGTTGAAACTTTTTACGACATTTACCTAAAAATAACATAATGCTACAAAAATTGCTATCAGAACAAAATATTTCATTAAACAGAATTCTAAATAAGCAAAGAAGTTTCAAAATACATGGTTGCTCTAAAATTAATATTATTCCTTACTGCGTATTACGCCATAATTCCTTAGAAAAAAATTTGTTTTCATTTGAACTTACATTAGAGAAAAAAGATGTAAGAGTGTGAATGTAACTGTATGCATTCATAAATAAAATAAAAGTGAGTACTGAATTTTATTTCAAATGGAATGAAACTAAAAGTTTAAGTACACTTAGTCTTTAAGCAATTACGATGGCTGCTAAGCAACTACCAAGACAACTAAAGAGTGCACAGAAATTAAGCTAATATGTGAGTGTGCAAGCGAAATGGTTTTAGTTTAATTTTTCGCTCTACAATCATTATTTTGCTTTTAAGACTAACTAGATTATGGCATAAAGTTTAATGTGGATTCCGAATCCTATCAAACAGACACACACTTGAAGTGAAAATCAAACTTATGAGATATCGGTATGAGTGAAAGTTCATTCACGAAAGTTATTCTTTTCGAGAGACGGATAAAAACAGAAATTTCAAGATTAACGGGTAGATGTAAATATGTAAAAGAACATATAAATATAATGAAGAATATTATAAAATTACATTAAAATAAATCGCATTTCAATATTAATTTCTCAAAAATTACATTATTAGACCTTTAAAAAATATATAACTAAGTCAATAATTTTATATTTATGCAACAAATTTAATGGAAAAAATGTGTATTTAATTAAATTTTATAAAACAGAAGCAATATCAAGAGAAATTTTTTTAAATGCCATTTTTAAGAGAGAAAGATTAAGTAAAAGTTATTAAAATTTAAACAATATACATTACTTATTAGAAAGTCACAAATATAACGTAAATTCTTAAAAAACTGACACTGAATTAAATAAAAATTACTAAAATATTATACTGTGTGGAAAGTCCTTATGCAACATTAATCAAAAGTGTTTATGGCAATAAAGTATAAGCATAAAAGCATTTATTATAAACAGAATTATGAAAAGTATGCAATAATTATCGAGTAGAATATAAAGAACAAGTTGAGATTTTTGTTGCTATCAGAATAAAAGCATTTAAATTATAATTTCATATTCATAATTATTGTATTTAGTGATAAATTACTCTTACATAAAAAATAGAAGGAATTTAAGAACCATTAAATTTTATTCAGTTGATTCAAAAGAGCTGTGCAACATTTCCTTACATATAATACATTATTTACAATACATATATGACATATTTAACTGCGTCATTATTTACAAAGTAAGAAAAAAGGACAATTACAATAAATTTTAAAAAATGTCAATTCAATAAAAATTACGGATTTTTAGAAAGAAATTTTAAACCAAATCAATATAAACAAGTTTCATTAAAATTTGAGATAAAATAAATGATTTTTGAGTTCATTTAGATAGAAACATTTGAATAATCATACCTTTTATTGATCATTAAACCATCAAGTAAACAAAAAATATTTGACATTAAAGTTATATATTATTTTTTATTAGTAGTACTTTTAAAAAATGCAATCATTTAAGTATATGCGAGATTGATTGTTTCATATGTTCCCAATATATATATAATCAAGATATCTCATTTGCAAATTTAAAAGAATTTCATTTTCAGGTTATTATTTTTCAAAGAAATAATTTAAATATATTCTTTATAGAAATTCCATAAATAACTATTAAAATTTTGAAGAGAAATCATAACAATTTAAATATTAGTTATTAAGAGCAACATACAGAAACTTATTTGTGAACTTTTAACCATTGAAGGTACAAGATTGGCTGAAACAAATAGTATTCTAATGGACTTTAAAAATGCTCACTCCCTCAGTGAGAATAAAAACTCGTAATATTTTAAACAAATGTATAATAAAGTATATATTAATACAGAAAATTTATAAAATAGTGTTTACATTGTTTATATATACTGGCTCGTTAAATCTGTAGAATCGAAAGTACTCTGGTGGTGCCATCTCTGGGAGGATTTTAGAACAAAGTCGTTCTTCACCTTCGTGGTGCTCTGGTTAAACGAAAGGCACACGCTTCTGACTTAAAGCCAACAACATAGCGAGCTTGTCTTTTCCAAGTGTTATAAATAAAAACAAAAACAACATTGTTCATGGATTCTTAAATTTATATGAATATATACGAATTATATTAAATAATTTACTGTTGTACAATAGTTGATGCGTTTTTAAGTACATTCCAAAACATTACGTTTTAATGAAATGATATATTTTAATATATTTATGGCTAAAAATTTGACATGCAATAAAATGTAAATTCTAGATGCAATCATAAATTCTTGAGAAACAAAATGCAATACACTTAAATACTTCTATGAAATTTGACTAAAATTGAAATCGTATTGGATAACACATTCTTTTACTTTAACTTTTTTATCTGTTTTATTCAGTTAACTATACAAATATACAAGCTCTCACAATTTTGAGCAATGATTGATTAAAAGGGCTAATATAAAAAATCATATCTCTTTCGTCAAATTGTCAAATTATTAGACAGAATTTCATTGACTTGCATTATTCCTATCCTTCGCTAATTGGATCAAAGATATCGAATGAATTAATTTCCTTTACCAGCGGCCAATCTTCCAAGCCTTTATCATGCACTGGAAATAGATATGTCTAATTAACTTATATATTGTGATGAATGTTTCAAAATGTTTCGGGATGTTTCTTTCATAGAAACAAATGAAAACGTATGACTAATTTGGAACTTTTTTCAAAAGACTACATTCAATAATTTCCTTGAGAACAGCCTAACAGTAAAAGAGTATTACCCTAACAGAAGAGTATTAGTTGACATAAAGAGAACTAGTACAATAAAATGAAGGGCGAAATTGGCAACTGTTTTCTAGTGATGACAATTAGTTTTTAAGATAGACTTAATACCATTATAACTCCCAACATGAAAATTAATTAATATGGCTCGTAAACTTTTTATTTGCAGCTTTAAGATTTTATCATTTTCATTGTATTAAAACTATGGATAATTATTTCAGCTAATAAAAATCTTACTTCAAAAATTTTTATTGCAGAAACTAGCACTAAGATTAAATTAATTTGTAGATCATGTATAAACATAAACTATAATGAAACAGTTCTCGTTTCCCATTGATTAGTTTTTCTTCCATATGTTTTCGATATATATATATATAAATATTAAAAACAACATTTTAATAATTGCTAAAGCTTTCATAATGTAATGGAATTTAAATTATAAAACATTTTTACACAGTATAGTTAATGATTTCAATGTTTTCCATTTGATACATTATTTAAGTTTAAATTAATTATTTCGTGTATTTGCTTTTTTTTTTCAATATCATATTAATATAAGAAATTGATGCATGACATCTTAATGACTATTTTAATAAACAATCTAAAACATACTTTATAGAAAATTATTTCATACAATTTTAAATATTTTGACTATTTTTAACGAAATGCTGAAAAATTTCACTATCGAAGCATTTTAACATTCCTTACAACATTTTTTTATTCAAGACAAGTGACAAATAATATTCTAAGTATACATAAATTCACTGTAAAATAAAATCAATAATTGTAAAAGTTTTTCATTTCCTTTTAACATGAAATAGTTTATTGTTTTAAATAATTGATAAAATTTCAAACATTGAAGTTTTTGTGTAAAATCAAGGGAATAGATGTACCTTAAAAATATTAAAATCTAGCATGATTACAGAAATGATTAAAACTAGATTAGTGAAGACCTTTGTCACTAACGATCCCAATTTTTTTGTAAAAATGTAAATAAAATATGTAAAAAGAAACATGTTTCAATATTTTTTTCAAAACAATATTGTTAATGAAATATCTATTTCTATAAAAACATCAAATTAAAACTTAAAATCTTCTAATGTTATACACTCAAACAATGATACATATTACATATTTAATACATAGCTTAAATAAGGGTTGTTTTCTATTTGACATTTACTTCATGTTATTCTAATCAAGTATTCGCATCGGTAAATTTGCGATGACAAAATCTAACTTAAGCCAAAGCATCGTAAGTTCTCCTTTAATTTCGTGATAAGCTTCTTGATTATTGAAATACAGAAATTAACAGTATCAGACATTTCTAATATACTACTGGCCACCATAAGTGCAACATCTTGAAGAAAGTATCCAAACAACATGTAATTTACTACATGTATTAGTGGCGGTGAGATATGCAAATAATAAGAATTTCAGTTCAGACGCACATTTTGCATGCTTGTGGGCCACTTCAAAGCGCTATTTAAGAATTGGAGATTTCGAAGATTTCAAGTTCGCCAAATGTGTTTTTCTTGTATTTTTTTCAAAAAAACGATCACTTATGCATCGAAGACAACAGCGATCATTTTTTGATCAAGTATCCGAATTCAACAGAGGAAGAATTGTGGCCTACCGAGATTGTGGGTTATTTTTCAGGAAATTGGTAGTCGTGTAGGGCGAAACCAAATAACTGTAATGTGCATATGTGAACATTGGATGCAAGATGGTACGACGGACCGACATTGTTGATCAACATCCACCTCAGTGCAACACTTCACGTGATGACAAGCAAATTGTGCCCATGGTAGTAAGAGATTTCTCAGTCACATCCCGAACCATTGCACAACACATTCAGTCTGTAACGCATCATCCAATGCCTGCGCGTACCATTCGACACCGATTACTGCGGTCTGTCCGCAAGAAACCCGTTGTCTTGTCTAACCTTGGCGCAGAGCCACAGTCGTCTCCGCAGCTAATGGTGCGATGAAAGAAGGATATGAACGGCAGAATGGAATGAAATTGTCTTTACTGGAGAGTCACGCTTCTGTCTGCAACACCACGATGGTCGCATTCGAGTCTGGAAACTCCGGAAAGAGAGGATGCTGAACAGATGCGTTATGCATCACCACATTGGTCCTATACGGGGTATTATGGTATGGGGCGGTATTGGATATAACTCTCGTATTCCTCCAGTACGCATTGCAGGTACTTTAAACAGCCAGCTCTACATCTCCGAGGTGTTGGAACCAGTTGTTCTTTTTTACCTTCAGAGCTTGCCCACAGCCATATTTCAACAGGATAATGTTGAAACCTCAGTGAGACCATGCGTGGCACGGATTGTCCAAGAGTTTTTCGTCAATGGCTAGATTGAATTTCCTGGCTGGCTCACTCTTCGTGGACCATTTGTTTTCTTTCGCCGAAAGAAAACGTGTGGTCCATGTTTGTTCAACGATTGACCTAGATTAAACTCCAGCTGCCACAGCAGATCAACATTGGCAAAGTGTGGAAGCTGCTTGGTCAGCTATACCCCAAGAACACATCCAAGGTCTCTTTGAATCAGTGCCGAGGCGTGTGGCAGCGATGATTTCCAACAATGGCGGCTACTGTGGCTACTAATTTTGGAAGGAACCATACTTCACAGAAGTCTATGAAAAGTCTATGATTTAAATGAAAAAACAAAAATATTAATTAATTGGATAAGAAATTAAGCTTTTACCATGAAAACCTCGTGTTTTATACCTTTACCTACTAAAATTGAAACCCGTAACTTTAAAAGTTGATATAATATAAACTGAATTAATATTAATGTAGCAAATTAATTCTATTTTCAAAATATAAGGATTATTCCTCCCTATAAGGTAAAAAAAAAAGTTTTCTAATGTGAAGGGTTTTGCGTTCAATATAAACATTTAATTAATAAGCAATTTATGAAAAAACAATTCTTAATAATTAAATAAAGTGAACTCTAATCAATCCTATCTTCTTAGATACCATAAAACCTCGCTAATATTTTAAAATAAAATAAATAAACAGACACGTTTAATATAAAATATCCGTATAAAATTACATCATCATATGTTGCATTTTTAAGATTTACATGCATACTAAATTCTTACTAAGAAGTGTTAAAAAATGATTTCTGAGCTTTCAAATAAACATTAATCAAGACACATAGAAAAATAATTGATTTTTCATTGCCCAACTGTTTTAACAAGATGGTATGCATAATGGATATTTAACTTTTAAGAAAATTACGCAAAAGACATGTTAAAAGAAATGACATCAAAACGAGAAATAAAAGAAATTAATTGAATTTATAAGTAGGGGTTTTAAAAAGTGGAAAACATTAGCAATTATGTATATATATATATATATATATATATATATATATATATATATATATATATATATATATATATATATATATATATATATATATATATATATATATATATATATATATATATATATATATATATATATATATATATATAAACCGTAACTGTTATTATCATTTTAATAAGCAACACAATTTTATGTTCTCGATTCAAAATATTCTTCAATAAGAGCTGACAGAGAAAATAGCTGCTTGTCAACATTAAAAAATTGGTGATAAAGGTTGTGTCGCTTATTTATAAATTCTATAATATTAGGTTTACCGGAAAGTTCTGTCCACTCCGGTTACAATCAGTTTCAACAAGTATGCGCATATTCCTTTGACACATATTTGGCTCTCTCTTTTGATCGCTAACAATGTATACACATTTTCGTCACAGATGAACTAAAACGAAGTACATTTACGAATATCAACAAGGAAGAAATACTACAGAAGCATATAGAAATTTATTGAAAGTGTTTGGTGAAGGTACAGTTTCTGATAGAACATGCAGAAGATGGTTAAAAAAATTTCATGTAGGGGATTTCGACCTTTCTGATAAGCCACGATCTGGACGACAATCTTTGATCGACGACGATACTGTCAAGATCATGTTAGAGCAAGATCCTTTTTTGACAACATCGGAGGCTTGATTCAGCTCAACAAACCATTTCCGATCATATTCGGAAACTAGGGTTTGTGTGAAAGTATTCGAGATGGGTGCCACACAAGTGAGAAGTGAGAAGAATTTGAATGATCGAATCATCATATGCACATCTCTGCATGCACGCAACAAAATCGAACCCTTCTTGGACCGGATCATAACTGAGGATGAAAAGTGGATTACCTATGAAAACATCATAAGAAAAAGGACATATTGTGAACCCGGAAAACCTGCCCCCTCTACCTCTAAACCAAAGTTGAGCCTGAACAAGAAAATGTTGAGTATATGGTGGGACATTCGAGGACCAATACATATTGAGCTGTTGAAATCAAACGAAAGGCTATATTCGGAGAGGTACTGTCAGGAATTGGATAAATTAAAAACAGCACTCCAAGAAAAAAGGCCGGCGGGCGATGTTCAATAGGAAGGACATCATAGTACTTCATGACAATGCCAGATCACATACTGCTTTGGGGACTCGTCACAAAGTCGCAGAGCTAGGCTGGGAAATTCTGTCGCATCTAACATACTCTCCGGACCTAGCACCATCTGATTATCACTTGTTTCTATCCTTACAAAATTTCTTGCAGGGCAAACAATTCAAGAACGAAGAAGATATCAGACAAGCACTGGTTCAATTTTTGGCCTCTAGAAATAAGACATTTTTTAAAAATGGGATATACAAATTGCCATCACGCTGGCAAGAAGTCATAAATAATGATGGCAATTATATTATTCAAAAAAGTTTATCCAAAGTATGAAAAAATGTATTCCTTTGTTTCATTTTAAAACGGACTGAACTTTCCAGTAGACCTAATATAAAACCTGTATATCGCTATGCATGCGTGAATACCACTTTGTAATAATATTTTAAATGTTTTGAGCTTTGAATATTTTATTGAATTTTATTCAATTAACTTATTTAACAGTTGTATATATCATTACGTATAAGTTAACAGTTGTATATTCATATTTTTGTTCATGTATCAAGTATTACAAATCGTAAAATTTTAGCACAATTTAAATAATTTACTTCATAAAATGTATTCCTTTTGCTTTTACTCATCTATTTTTACATATTATTTCAATGTCAGCATATGAGAAATATGATATGTTAAGTAAATATTACTGTTCGCATTTTCAAAATCTTAGAACAATAATAAATTTTAGAAATATTTAATTCATAAGACTTATAATTTGGTATAACAAGTAATTGATTGAAGACTCTGATTGTAACATCAAAGATGTAACATTTTCCCTCGCATGAAATATTTCAAATTCTTTAAATCTTCGAACATATAAAATGACATTTTTATGTTTTCCTTGATTAAATGAAACACGCTAATGTTACCCATTAATGACGGTATTGCAATTTCACATCGATGAAATATTTTAAGATGAGATTAAGGTTCCATTAGTTGAAAGAATAAATAAGAGAAACTTCGCAAAAGCTACCAAAATATGAAAACATTCTGCTTACTTCCGTCATTACTGTGGGAAATGGAAAATTTCTTAATAAGCAGTCGATAACATGAATTCAAGGTATTGTCATTAACGCCTTTTTACTTTCAGAAGACTAAACTTATTACTGTCATTTAAATCTTAATAACTTCTTAATGAACCTCATTATGTATAGTTTCACAATACATTAAACTATATTTATCAGTTTAGCCCATTTGTGAGAAATGCTATGTGGATTTTTCACTTTTTTTAAATCTTATTTTTACTACCTATTAAGAGAACCAATTACATAATTTAATAAAATTCCTAAATTAGAAATACAGTTTTAACATTACAATATTAATAAATTTATGCAAGCAAAATTTTAGAATTTATATACAATGTAAATCATTTAAAACAGTGAGAAATAAAAAAAATTTTAATATATTATTCTTTCAATCCCTAGAAAAAAATTTACAAGCATATATCTAATAAATAAATTAATTGTAATCATATACAAAAGCTTCTATAATGAGCTTAAATATTTTAACATATTCACTTAGAGAGAATAGTCAAGAGTTTGTACATAATAAATGCACAAAATAATCAATATTTTACAAATTAACTATTAATTACATTTTTCTTAACAAGTTCTTTAGAAATAAATCAAATTTGATGACCTATAACCAACTGTAACTCGTTCATAATGGCCTGAGAGGGGCAATATTTATGTATGGTTTGATAAAATGAAGTAAATATTAAAATAATAAGAGACGACTTAATTTTAAAATGGTTATAAATTTAATTTAATTAAAAAATTACTAATAGTGTGTGTTCTAAATATTTTTCATAAATTGTGATAACTGCAATATTTGGAAATAAATGGGTGTGATAAAATCATAAATAATTTTAAAATATGAAAATGATTAATTAATAATTGATCCTCTTAAATCATTAACAATTTACGAAGAGGAAAATCTAAAAGTTCTGTTATAGTATAAACGTATGATACTAGAGAATAATTTTTATATAGAAATAATTGAAGATAAATCTGCATATTGAAGAAGAGAATTGCGATATTTTTACTTTTGAAAGTCAATATAAAATTAAAAACTAAAAACCATATTGTAAGTTTAAAAATTAAACAATAATTACGTGTATTTAAATCTCTTTAGGAAAAATAAAAAAAAGTTTTAATTAGTTTTAACGACTTTCAGAACATTTTAGATTTTAAAAATATGATCATCATACTATTTATAATTTATATTAGAAGCATCATACATCTCATAAATGTGTAATATTTAAATTTCTATCTAGAATATTGCATTTCCTTATTTCATCTATCTCGCAAGAAAAATTATACATGCATTGGAATTACGAAATAATGAAAATATTTGCAATTATTTTGCTTGAAAAATGAAGATTAAATAGTATTGATAGGTTTCATTTTTTGCAAGATCATATTTTATATTTCTTCCACAAAAAATGTTCTTCTCCTCTCATCTTTTTCCCTCATTTAGGATTTAAATAGACTTAATTCATAAGAAGAAAAAAGCAGCTGATTACTTTAAAGATGAATGTTAATAATTTTGTTATTTGCATGATGAGACAAAGTTTTACTGGAAAACCAATGATGGTTTTCAGATAATTAAGAGGAAAATTATACATTTAATAAAAGTGTACATTATCCCTTTTAAAATATTGATATTATCTTTGAACATTTTCTTTGATGACACAGTAGATGATCAATGTTAGGTAAAAAAAGAAATTTTTTAACACAAAATATCGTTCTGATGATTGAGATCTGTTTTTAAGTGTTAATCATTTCTTCATAAAAAATATAAATGTTAATATAGTATTACCACAACAACTGATATCTCTTGATTAAACTTCTAGTCAAAAAAACTTCAACAAAATAATTTACTTTTTTATAATATTCTAAAATTAAATGCAAAAGTCATATTTAATCTAGCAGAATTTTTCCTTGTATCTTGTATCTTGCAGCACTAATACTATAAGATTCTTTACAAGGTTTTGCTTCAGTTTGCATTCTTCAAAATATCAGCTTACGATGTTTTTGTTATTTAAATAACAAAAGCAATAAAATATTTAAGAGACCGTTTGACGAAGATTATATTGTAATTTGAGTATATCCATTTCTCCCAGAATTCAAATATTTCAGCCAATTTATAATAGATTTCCTATGTAATATTACAATATAGTGAAATATTGTAAACCAATGAATGATTATCAGACTTTATTCATTAATCATCTTGAAACATTTAGAATGCACCAAAATTCTCAGAACAAGAGTCATATCAGCATAACAGGAACTACATTAAAATAATGCAAGAAGTCATTCGGAAATGCCATTTAAAACATATATTTAAAGGAAAATTATATTACTATTTTACTATAATAGGAAATGAATTTATTCATTTGAAGCTTTAAGAAAAATATATAGCAGTGTTTATGTTGTTGTTGTTGCTAATCCCAGATGATCAAGCAATGCTAGACCATCTCCATGAAACCCGTTATTTCCAACAAGTCCAAAAGTAGTGTAGGATCTTTAAGAATGTCACTTTTGGCAAAATCCAAGCAGTTTAGAATATGGGTAGGGGAGGCCTGCACTGCTCCGCACCAGTGGCAATCCGGGTAGTTCTTCTGTCCCTGATGAAAAACGAGAGCTTTAATATGTCCACTAATGAAGTGAGAAAGAACTGTTTGTTGCTTTCTGGTACCCTTGGCTTGAAGTGCACCACCAGGGCTTCTAGTGAAGTACCAGGAATGGTTCGGAGGAACACGCCCTCTCATGTTCACCTATACTTTAATAATTGCGGAGATTTCTGTATAAGTGAGAGTACTTTCCTCACACTCGCCATCAGTAGAAGCCTTCCTCGCCAAGGCATCAGCTGTTTCATTACCATCTATTCCGACGTGGGATGGAGACCCACTGGAAATGAACGTCATGCTCCCTAATAAGGCATTGGATGATCTCCAGAATTCCCAAGCTTGTTTTATCTCCCACCTGCGTCCAGTTTGATAAGTGCTGTATAGAAGCACAACTGTCAATCAGAATCCAAACACCCTAATAGTTCAGCTCCGTACCAGTTTCAATTAAATGCAAGCCCTTGTAGATTGCCAGTAGTTCAGACCTGAACACTGATCAGAAATCAGCATTTCTAATACCAAGGTCAATTGTTCCAGTTGAAGTAACAATATGCACACCGCTACCAGCGACACCATGATCACCTCTGCTGCCATCTGTTTACATTTTAAGAGCAGAATGAGGAATGCTATGAATAGTCTCAAGAGCTAAATTGTCTTGCAAAATGCGGTGACTCTAATTTTTTAGAAAATTTTGACAAAAGTTCGGTGTGGAAGTAAATTTTTTCAAACTGTAAAATCAGGAGGTTTCAAAGAGTACGGTTCAACTTTAGCAGAGAGAAGGCCCAACTCTCTCACCAGTGAAAAAGGACTGTGCCTTTTTAGTCGCCTGTGGTTCTACTAATTTTGAAGATAAGTCGAAGTTCTATGTTGATCATGGTATCTGTTAAGTTTATTGTAGTATTTAGAAAGGCAGTATCTTCGTCTCAATGACAAAGAAGGAAAATTACATTTAAAGAGTACAATTTCGTTTGGACAACAATGTCTGAGGCCAGTAATTACCCGAGCATATCTAAATAAATCTATATAAAAATAGATAAAAAAATCTGGAGCACTAGATCCTGGTAAAACAAATTGTGTTTAAATCCTTGAAAAAATGGAAAAGCTTAAAAGTATGCTTTTGTTAGAAGTAGTGGGGATAATAGTTATCAGCTTTTTAATATTTCTCTTTTTTAAAATATTTGTCATTTTGTTAAATATGAGTTAAATATTCAACAAACTAGAAATATATAACCATGATCGAAATTTTAACCATTATACAGTTGTCACTCTACAAACAGAGAACTAAGAGTAAAAAAGAAACATAAGAAACAATTTATCAAAATTTTTATGAGGTTAACAAATTGTCATTATAATATACTTCTACTTTTAGGTTTACTTCTGCAACAAAAACTAAGTAACAATTTTTCAAAAACCTTTTTATATAAGCTAATATATAGACCTTAATAACATATTTAGTATATATGTATGTAATACATTTATTTATACATGAAAAATTAAAAGAAATTGATAAATATTGGGTAAGTCTATAAAGATCAAACTTAATATAGTTAATAATTAAAATTAATATTTTTGAATGTAATAAATATTAATTTTAAAATTATCAAACTATAAATTTGAATATTAAATATATTTCTCATTCTTTAAATTAACATATTTAAACATTGTAAATAAAATTCTCTTACTATTTTGTATAAAAATCAATTTTTAGTTACATCATCAGCTTATAACAACATTATAGAGAACAAAAACGACAGTAATTTTCACACATTACAGCTCTTTGATCATGATTGGAAATCATTTATGATCAAAAAGATCAGATAGAGCTCCAAATCACGTAGAAGTGCTTGGGGCTTTAATAGTTAAGTGTTGTAATTATAGTTGAAAGAGTTATGTTAATTGAATTCTTCTCAAAGATTCGTTTCAGGATCAGAGCTTGAAGTATTACCTGCTATTTAGATAGCAGAAGCTTTTATTCCTAATTGACTGAAGCCATGAGGTATTGACACAAAAATTTCAATTAACTGAATTGATTACAAATAGATTGCTGCTACCAGTTGTTTTATATTTTAGTTTAAACTCTAAGTGATTCAAGATGGAATGTCATTTAGTTAGATCATTAGTTAGTTAGATAAATATTATTTAATTAGAAACAAAATTGTTTCTTTTGATGGAATCCGAATTTCTCATTCGCTACTTTAAAATATTTCTTTTAAGTTTATATTTAAATTAATGCTAGAAAAATAATCTGGGAGACTATTTTTCGTGATTTAATTTAAATATAAGCTTATTATTAATATTTTTATCAATTATTCTTTAAATAAAAATTAATCTAATTGTATCATGACATAGTCCTTTCCATTAAAGTTCTTGGTAAATTTTATGTAAAATTTTATTTTATTATAACATTTTATGTCATCAAACAAATATATTTCTCCTAATAAAAGTGTTTTGAAAATGAATACCAATTTTCCTTTTATATTCATTTCGTAACAATTTTTTTCTACCTAATTTATATTATTCTAATAATGTATATAATATATAACTCATACAATCATACGAGATCAAACTAAGCTCACGCAATAAATGTATTCAAAATAAGTTCATGGAAATATGTTTCATTATATCAAATAATTTTATATTAAGTACAAAAGACAAAAGTTTTTCATCCCAATAATTTCAAATTCATATAAAACAAAAAAGAATTAATTTTGGTAATTCATATATATCATATATATATATATATATATATATATATATATATATATATATATATATAGACGATCAATATATATATATATATATATATATATATATATATATATATATATATATATATATATATATATATATATATATATATATATATATATATATATATATATATATATATATATATATATATATAGACGAGCAATATATATATATATATATATATATAACTGAGCACATTTCTTACAATGCAGAAAGTTATGTGGTACAACATTTTTAATTCCTAATTATTTTTTCAAACTTTCAGGGCATCCTACGTAAAATTTTAATGTAAAAGTAAGTAACTATTTCAAATAACAATTGCTAAGTATTCAGAAACTATTCTATGTACTTGCACAAATAATGCTTTTTATATTTTCCCTTTTTAGTAGATTTAAATTAATTCATAAATTTACTTGTCTCCAAAAATATTCATCATGATTGAGCTAAGTAATTTAGATTTATAAATTTCCCAGCAGCCATTCAAGAGTGTTATGAAACACATTTTACGACATACATTACTGCAAAAGAGCAATAGCTATGTGAAAGATACTGTGTATTAAACATAATGCTTTTTAAGCTTCAAATTAAATCGTCTTACTCAATATGACACATATTTTATAGCTCCTCATATTTTAATCTCTCCAAATTTTAAAATTAATTCAAAGAATGAGTATACTAATTAAATAATATTCCTGTGAAAACTAGGTAATAAAATTATAGAAAATTTTAAAAGAATTCAAAAGAGTTAAAACATTGCTATTATTTCAATAAAATGTACTGTCTTTATTTATTTAATGATTTTTAAACTACCAATTATAATACAACTTAGTTTGTGTATTTGTATCCATTTAAAATTACGTGCTTAAAGAGTTTACCAAAATTTGCAGCTTCATTAAGAAAATATGTTTTACATTTCATTTTGTTGTAAAAATAACAAGCTTCATAACAACATGGAACTTAAAATAGTTCTATATAGGAGTTGAAAGGATTTCATATACAATATATTAAATTTGCAAAACAATTTTTAAATGGATCTGTATATACTTAATTTAAATTTACATTCTATAAAATGTCATAGTTATTAATATCATATGCATATATTAAATAAAAATAAAGAATATATAACTCTTTTCTGTTCAAAGAAAAATATTAAAATGTTATAAAACGTGATGAAAATAAATATTTTACATTGCATTATACAGAATGCCTCCAAACGATACTTGCTTTATTTTGTTATTCATAATTTTTTAGTTAAAATAAAATAAATCATATGTTGAATTTATTTTTTAAATTCCTTACTAATTATATCTAGGACAAAATAAAATCTGCACTACATCAAAATTCTTGAGAAATTTAATATAAAAAATATTTTTTACAATTTTCATATACACGTGTTGTTTACATTTGTATAATATTCTTAAATCAATTTATGAGTAAACATTTAATGAAATTTTAAATTTCCTGTTCAATTAAATCTAGATTAAAATTTGCATTATAATATTTTCAGGTCAAAAAGCATTTAATACGAATAATATTGAAAACTAACCTTAAGAAGTTAGAACAAGTTCAATTAAGTGCTGCCCGGATTATCACTGGTTTAAGACATAGCTGTCCTTCTGATATTGTACTTTTTGAGGCCGACTTGCAGCCGCTCCATACTAGAAGACAAGCTGGTCTTGTTAAATACTATAATAAACTCTCCAGTTATGGCCTCTGAAACAAGACCTCCTTGTATCTTAACAGCTGGAGTAATCATCAAAGATTAAAGAAGGACAGCCCTTTCAGTCTGGCCGTCTCTCTTCAACTACTCATAGTAATGTTGAACCCAACTCAATACAGTGCTGCTTGAATCCTGCAGAAGGACTCCCCAGGGTTTACTTTCACTTTAACTTAAGTACTCATGTTAATAAGAAAGACTGCATCCCAGAACATCTTAGACAACTGACCTTGGAAAACCTAAGCCACATTCCTAACAATGCCATCAAAATCTTCACTGACGGTAGTAAAATTGATATTCTAGCAGGTAGTGGCATATATATTGAAACCCCTCACACCAATTTGACTCTTTCTCATCGTAATCCCAATCACTGCTCTGTCTTCAGAAGTGAATTGATTGCAATAGACCTGGGACTAGAAGCTATTCTTTCTGAAGAGGATTATGGTGACCTATGGATCTTGTCTGACAGCCGTAGCTCTCTCCACCATCTTAGTAATTGGCTTCTTGTAGGCGACAAGATCAGCAACTCTATCTTGCTTAAATTAAAACTCATTTCACTTAATCATGATGTTCACTTGCAATGGATACCTTCACATGTGAATCTCCACGGGAATGAAATGGCCGATAATCTTGCTAAGGAGGTTTGCAGGATTTCAAATACTCCCTCTTCCACACTTACTTTTCTGGAGTTTTACTCCCGGGAAAAATCAAAAATCTCGGAGGAGTGGAAAACACCCCCACCCATAATTGGTACAAGGGATCAAAACCGGGTTTGTCCCTTGACCTCCCGTGTGACAGACGTACCCGGACTGTTCTCTCAAGACTTGCTAGCGGTCATATTAAGTGCCTCACTTTCAACGAGGGCAGGAAAACTTTCGCCACCTGCACCAAGTGCCAAAATCATCAGGCTTCTCCTGAGCATCTTTTGGATTGCATGGGTCTCTCTAGGGAGGATCTTTTTAGCAATCCTCTTTTAGTCTTCGACTTCCTTACAGTCAACGAACTTGTGGATCTAGTCTGACTCCGTCAGACATGGAGGTTAAGCAACAACAATAACAACAATATCGAAAAAACAGTAATTATTATAAATTTAAATATCAAACCATTTTATGAAATATTCTTATATTTTAAAATATTTTAAATTTAAATACACCAGAATCATTGGAAAAATTTTATTTTATCATATTTAAGCAACTTACATTAAACCATTAATCAAATAACAAATTTTATTTATATCCTCAACTTTAAAAATCCTTAACCATTAATGTCTCAGTACTTTTAACATAATTCAGAATTTTTCAACATTTTAAGCTGTGTGGATTTCAATTAAGATAATTTAAAATGCTTTACGAAAAAATGTAGAAAAATATAAACAAGTATAAAAAATCAGTGTTTTTTTATTTAACAAACTTTTGTCGGTCATATTTAAATTTTAATTAAAAATAACTTTCCTTCGTAGATTAAACTTAGGATTTCTTAAGGTGGAAAAGTTTTCGGTGTAACGAAAATTCCAGCCTATTATCAAAAAACACAATGCAATAATATATCATTTTATTTCATAATTAAATCACATTATCTTCATGACGCTTATTTAAAAGCTTAGCTTTCATAAATAAATTTTAAAAATATAAAATATTTCAAAGCACTCTTCATGTTTGTGGAATAATTTTGTAACTAAATGAAGTTTTGTTAACTCTTTTCACCAGAGCATACCTTTACATTCATAATTATAATTTGATGTAGTTGTAACTGTAATTTAATGAGAAAAACTACTTAATGTAAAAAAATAAATATTTGTTATTTAGAGAATTTTTGGAATCGATTATGGTTTTTCATAGCAAACAAAATTAAAATCATTAGAATACTGAATAGTTTTATATGAATTGAATCAACAAAGTGAGAAGAATTCATAGAAAACATTATTACAATTATCAAAAACTTAAGCCTATGAGGATATTCAATTGTGTTCATAAAAGTGTTTTGTAAATGGTAAATGCTTTACTTATTATCTGAAGTACGTAAAGCAAAAAATAGCTTTCTAGTAATATGCTTTATAAGGCTATTATGTTATTCATTTGGGTTCATAAAAGTACTTTGTAAATAAAAATTATCTTATACTAATATACGAGAATCAAAAAAACTACATTCTTAATACATGTTTTCTAAGAGCATTATGATATTCAATTGTGTTCATAATAGAATTTTGTAAAGGAAAGATGGGATTTGCTTATTTATTTCTCAAATACGAGAGGAAAAAACACTTTCTAGTAATATGCTTTATAAGACTATTATCATATTCAATATTGTTCATAAAAGTGCTTTATAAATGAAAGGGGTTTTATTTATTACTGAAATATGGGGTGCAAAAAATGGCTTTTGAATTATATGCTTTATATGTATATAATTGGAAAGCTCTTTTTTCAGAGATATAATCTCTGAAAAAAAGACAAATTGTTATAACTCAAATAATTTATTATTATAAAATGTTTTTCTACATAAAATCGGTTTCCATATGAAAGCTGCTTCAAACAAGGAAGTGTGCTAAAGTTTCTCAATTTTGATTTCTTTTATATTCCTCTACAATATTCTCTGCAGTGTAAAATGGAAGTGTGTGTATATACAAACATAGTGGTGCAGGGGGGAAGCAGGACTGTACTTAATGGATTTAGATACGTGTTAACGTTCATGCCTGTAGTAATTCTGAACTACTATCAGGTGGTGAGGTCACACGTGAGCTGGCTCCCTACTCTTGACACTCACGCCACACCAACAGAAGGACTTACACGTCGCAAATTAACACGGACATGTTCCCAGCTGTAGCAACTCGAATGAGGGAGAGCCTTGCCACGGACAGTGAGTGAGAGTTCCTCTCCCAGACGCAGCGTCGTGGCAAGCGATGCTTCACTTCACTCATCATACGAGTCACTGGGGCTCTGCATCCATATACAGAAATAAAGAAATAACAGGTGTATGTCATACAAGAATTGAAAACGTGTCTCCGAATTATTTAAAATGAATAAACTGACAATTTTCTTTTTCAATTTGACATCATTTTTATCTGGAAGGCTACTTTAAAATTACCTGTCATAAAAAAGATATCTTTTGATACTTTTTTTCAAAAACAGAAATCTGCAAATTAATATTATATACTTTTGGATTTATTTTCAATAACAAATTTTTTGAATCTTACTTTGAAGACTATTACTTTACCTTAGTCAAATTATATAAGATGTCAATTACAAGGAAAATATTAAATTAATCTTCAAGAGAAAAGTCCCAAATATATTATTAGTTACAAATTTAATGTATTTTTCAATAGCAAAGAGTGTTTTACATTAGAAAATTTTTGCCGAAATTAATTACAAAATGCAAGAAAATTAAATTTCACTTTAAAATATTTAAACAATAGAGAACATAGAAATGATTAATTTTAAAATTAAGAAATAATGTTTTTCAAAGTAAAATATTTATAAATGTTTTATTATCGTGTCAGCATTGCAAAAAATAACAAAAGATCAAAATTTAGCATAGAAAAATTTTTTATGTATTCAATTTCTTTTTTAATATTTTCTATTTGTAAGTCAGCTTTTAAGTGAAAGAAAACATTGTGGTAAAATATTTATTAAAAATTTATGCTCAGATGACCCAGTTTTAGGACATTCTCCTGTATTTGAGAAGTCCTGGATTTTACATCAACCACTGTTGAACAACGGGAGATGGATTTTACGTTTTTAATTATTTTAAGCAAAACTATAAAAATATATAAATGGGTTGATAGGAATTTTCAGGTTTTCTTTCCTTGACATACGGTGACCCATTGATTATTTACATTTTCTGTGGAAAGTATTTATATAATATATGGAGAATGTACAAATACACTTTTAAAAACGTTCAACTTGAGTTATCTGTAAATGACGTAAATTTAAAATAATATCATAAAGAAAATGTAAAATTATCATAAAATTCATATAAAAAATTATTATTTAAAAAATTGTGCTATATACTTTAAGAATATATATTGTTTTCGTATAACGTTTCCGTAACACATTATATCATTCATTAATACTACTATGTCACTTTCGTTAAGTTCTGAGCAATTATGTAACACACATCATTGGTTGTATATTACAAATATCATGCATTGAAAATAATTACAAAACATTCTTTTTAAAAAGAGACATCAATAGCTAATCAGATCTAGTATAAATGTAAAATTATAGCAATGAAATTATAAATTATGATAGCACAACATAGAGGCTTCTGTGGCCTGCTTTGTTAGGGATCAATTTTTTATGTGGAAAGGTAGTGAGTTCGAATCCCCACCCAACCAGAGATCAATCGTGTTCATTAATGGCTCTGGGGTATTGTCCTTAATGTGAAATGATACTCTGGGGGTATCAAGCCAAGTCTGAGGATCTTTTACTTGTTCTTTGTGTCTAAATTATGTAGATCATCCCACTTTCGAGACAACGATTACAAGCCCACTGGGTGCCTCATTATATAAGTTGCCATCACTTCCGCCCCTCTTAGTACTAAATATATGAATTACATTAAGTAACTGGGCATTAGAAATAAAAGAAAAATCAGCACACAACAGTGTTGAATCAAGACAAAGACTATTATTTATTTTTAAAAAAATGTACATCGAACTATTAAATTCAACTTGGTAATGAAGAAATTTGATAATGGTATCATTGTTCAATTTTAAGTATTTTTAACATTGATAGCAACAGCATAAGCATATGGACTCATTTGAGGAAGTCAAAGTTTTTCCTTGGGGGCGAAGGTAGAAGATTCATTGTCTAAATCGTTGTCATAAACAATTGTGCTATGCAAAAAAAATCTATAAGCATTAAAGTTATGTAAATTATAATGACACACCTTCAGTGCTTTGTAAGATAGAAAGGAAGACATATATACAATTACTTATGTAACTTAATATTGCTGTTCATGAAGTTACTTCAAAATTAATTTTTGCATTTTCAATATATGATACTTAAATTAAGAATAATGTCTTAAGTGATTGTTTCCTTTTCACTAACTATAATTTTAAGTAGTTTTTGATAAAATTTAATACAAGTTTAATCATGAATACAATGCTTAAAACAGCCAATTTAAAAATATATTATTCTAATATTAAAATACTTACTAAATAGAATAAAAATTTAAATATTAGAAAATCAAATAAAGTCAATAAATTAATCTTATTTACAATAGTATTAATCATACAAGAAAATTATGAAATCTAACAAAACAAATTAAGAATTATGTATTTCCTAGGTGCTTATGTACATAAGCATTCGCATAATGATTTAATTTATTAATCATAACATTTTTCTAATTCACAAAACAATTTTTTTATAAAATTTTATACTTAATCAGTAACATGACATTCACTAAGAAAAATGAAATTACAAGTTTTATAAGCACGTTGAACTCAATGCTAGCGACGAAACTTATAATTAATAAGAGTGCGAGTAATTAATGCGTCTCAAATATTGGAGCAAGGAAAAGCTTTCCAAAAGATTAACTTTGTGGCTCTCAATTAATTAATAAATTCCCTCTTAATGGTAATCAATGACATTGTATACCACCATGGTAATTCAGCACCCGAAGAATTTAATTAACAGTCTCTCGTATTCTGACACCGGCTATTAGAGACAGATTTGCTAATACAATCGCTGAGCTTGTGAATTCATGTTACCACTGCTGGAGGATTAATTCAGGTTACATGATCAATTGCTGTTTAAGCAGAACTTTTAAAGCAATGCAATTTCTGTATCATTGTTCATTCACAAGTGTATTGAAAAGTTGGCATGTCACAACTTTATTTGAAACTCAAGTGCACAAATTAAAGTAACAAAAAATCTTTAAGGAAATAGGGAAAAGGTTGTGATATTTCTAAAATATGTTAACTTACATAATTTAATACCGAAAAAGTAAAAATGTATAAATTTATTGTTTCTGATGATTTCGAAACAGCCATTAATCTAAGAATCATTTTTTTCTGCATTTCTTAATTATTTTGTCTTATTTAAATAAAATTAATAATGATAAGCTTATGTGTAAATTCTTGATTCTGCTATTTCTTTGCAACCATTGAAGGGACAGTAAATACTTTCAATAACAAGGCTTAAAATATAATACCATATTAATATTTTTAAGAGTGAAAGCTTAATAAGCAAAACTTTTAACAAATGTTATACGGCCCCTATAATTTATAATACTTACATTTATTGCATTTTATACTCATTTTAATAATATTACATTAAAAATTACTTTAAAAGAGAATTATGAAGACATTTTGTTTCAAAATTTATATTTTTCTTTGATTTTAAATCTCGAAAAAAATCCTTATTGTGGGAATAATCAGTTAAAATTAATTAAATCATTAAATAATGTGTATAATAATTATTTAAAACTTTTAAATTGAATAAAATATTTAAAATCATATAAATCGTAATCATTTAAATCAAAATTGATAACGTCACAATATCACAATAATATATATATATAATATATATGCATATATATACATATATATATATATATATATATATATATATATATATATATATATATATATATATAGATAGATAGATAGATAGATGGAAAGATAGATAGATAGATAATCTATATACTTTCTAAAAAATATATAAAACTGTTTTTAACACACACACGCACATATATAAGTGTGTGTGTATTAGCTTTTGAATGTGTTTCATTGCTTTTCATATTTCTCGCGCGTTAACATTCTCTTTAACCTCTTCAACTATTTTTGTATGCACCGATTTATCTGAAACTTTTTACTGACACATATCAGAGCAAGTGCAAGATGCTTTTCTCATCAAAAATTATAGTATAAAGGAGGTTCTAAAGATAGCTTACATATTTTGTATTGTAATGATTCCCACATTTCCACTGTAACTTCTAAATGCTTAAAACGATAAAGTTGATATTTTTCAATTACTTTTCCTTTGTAAATAATATGTATATATATATGTGTGTGTGTGTGTGTGTGTGTGTGTGTGTGTGTGTGTGTGTGTGTGTGTGTGTGTGTGTGTGTGTGTGTGTGTGTGTGTGTGTGTGTGTGTGTGTGTGTGTGTGTGTGTGTGTGTGTGTGTGTGTGTGTGTGTGTGTGTGTGTATGTGTGTGTGTGTGTGTGTGTGTGTGTGTGTGTGTGTGTGTGTGTGTGTGTGTGTGTGTGTGTTAAAATATAGCCTCATATTTTTAGAAATTAACATAAAAAGAAACTAAATTAATAAATTTTCAATATACAGTCCCACACGTGCTATAAGTAATTAGCATCACATTTTGATATTTTAAGAAACCTTTTTATGGTTATAGTTTTTAAAGGTAATTTTCATAGATTGATATAAAGAGAATTGCTACTTTTATTCCTATAACTTTACTATTTTGGATATGAAATTTTTTATATCAGTTTTTGATTTTCAAAAATAAGAATCTTATTCAGATTTAAACCATGAAACTAAAATGTAATAAACTGACTTTTTTGATAGAAATGTTTAAAATAATATATGTGAAATAATTGTAAAAAAGAATTATTATTCTATTAAAACCCAATCATTTTTTTTAATCTTTTCAGTGACCAAATTATTTAGATAAAAATAAACCAGGTCAAATGAACTTCCATGAATTATACGCTCGGCATCAAAAACGTGATTATATTTACACGAACATGAACCCATGTTTAATTTATTTTTAGAAAGATTGGAGAATAATTCCCAGCCTTAATACCCAAAACAGTCTGCTCTTCCAGTAAGTGTTAAACATCGTGTTGATATTTTTACTAATAGAGAGCTTACTTGAATTCCCATATACTGAATTATATTTCAAAATTTTGAGAATATACAGAAACTTAAGTACTTGAAAACAATTATTCAGTCGATGAACTATAATAAAGATACAAAAACTAGTAGGAAAGGTTTATATAAATAATGTCTCTACTAAGAAGATATAATCCTTTATATATCACTTAAAATAGTGATCTGATTTATATTTTGAGTCATCATGTAAATGAAATAGAAAAATTATTTTGAAATTTGATGGATTTAATTAATTTTAAATATTTCTAAACTAGTTTCTTGAAATATTTAGAAGGATATTATTTTAAAAAATATTTAACTCATTTTTTAAAAGACAAATGAATTCAAAAACTTTGATAAAAAATATAAATGAACATAAATTCGTTTATAATAATTTTTCAGCATAAAGTCGTAATGTTGTTAATATTGTGTTTATGATGATTCATCTTTGATTCAGTTCTAATAATTGTTGTCTTTATCATTAAATACGGCTCAATCATATTGAATCTACTAAATTAGTTCATAAAATCAAAGTATTTCTAAAATTATATTTTTTTTTAAAAGTTTTGAATTGCTTATCACAGTCATTTTTTGTAATTACTAATAGTCAGTAAGTCTGATTTCTCCGAATTCATCTTAATTTATTCTTTGCAATCTTACTAATTGAGATGTAAACTGTAGACTTTAGAGAGAAATGATAATTTAAAGTCTTAATTCAGAAAATTTTAAGAACTGTTATTCTTAAGACTAATTTCTACAATTTGTGTAGATATATAATTTTTGTGCTAATTTTCTTTTAATTTATTCCTTCAATTAATCTATTTAAAGATTCTTCTTTTGAAAGACTCAGTAATTAATACCTATTCTTGTGATTATTTATCCCATTTTATTTCTTCCTTAATATAAGCTACAAATCTAATGTAAACTTTGGTGTGTACTTGAAATAGTTTTGATATATAGGAAAGACGTTTTCCCAGCTTTTTAGTAAAAACAAAAGCGAGTTAGTTGCCTTTAAATAAAGTGAATTTAAAATTATGCATAAAATATTTGATGAGATTATCAAAAATCATTAATATACATACATACATAACTGTGTGGGGAGACCCCGGACTGTACCTTGAGGTTAACGGGTGCCGTCTCCCCAACACCTAGTATGCTCCACACCTCTACGAGGTCCGTGAGGGCGCCACCATCGTGGCATTTAACAAGGCAAAGAAATTGTGCTTACAAATTGGTAGCAAGAAGTTACAAAACATTTTAAGGGGCTTTAAGCCCTGCTGAACATCAGGCAATAGCATTAAATATTTTCTCTGAGTTAAAAATAAAATATAACATGACATATACAACAAACAATGGAGAAACAATTTTCAATCAATGAAAAGACAGTTAACAATTTCTAGGGTAATTATGGCAATAAAAACATTATATACATTGAAAGCAAGATTATAAATAGTATGAACACTTAATTATGAAAAGGAAAATAAAAATGGCATGATATGAAAGTTGATAACTATATACAGGCAGGCAGCTTAAACAAGTTTAATAAGCACCTTAGCTTTTAAAGGCATTTTTTTAATAATTTTTAAAAAATTCCAAACAAATTATTGCATTAATATACTACAGACTAAAGTATATAATAATTGTTTTTTAGCATCAACTATTAAATTTAATTTATTAAATTAAATTTATTACAGTTTCTTCTCACATCGTTCAAAATGCATATGGAAATTCCTCAGTTAATCCTATTTTATAGATTTTAATTTTATTAAGGGTAACTAAATGACTTTTGAATAATATTACGTTACTATCACGATTTGGAATACAAATTCTACAGAAATTGGCTATGTATCATAATTAATTCTTTAATTTTTTATTTCTATAGTTCTAAAATGGTTTCCACATATTATCAATTGGTATAATGCTTTCAGTTCAAATAATAATATTTAAATTATTAATTTTATAAACAATATGCGCTGAGGTTTTGATACAGATATAGTCTTTACCAAAGTTATAGCAGCGTGCATAAGCATAGAAAAAGTATTGCAATATTGAATAAATTTTGATAGCAATCAGATTTCAATCATCCTAAATTCATATGAACTGTTACGTGATTGAACCACTAGCTCATTAATAACTGAAATTTCCTTTTTCAATTATTAATTCAATTCTGCTTTTACGATATTCATTTTATATGCTGACAATCAGTGGATTTGAAGCAGAAATTTGTGAATGGAGCAGAAGTTCTTTTTTATTTAAATAAAAAAGATATCAGTCTCACTGTTAGTTCTAATAGTTTTATTTATAGCTCCAACACTTATACAAACAATTCCTAAAACTCATCAAAAATATTTAATAGAACATGGTCAAGATTAGCTCAACCAGCAGAATATTCAGCTTTTAAAAGAGCATTATGTGTTAAAATTTAAAATTTATTTTTAACATTTCTTTTTTACTCAATTTTCATGTCAATGGAATATTTAAACCAGTGAATCTGAACTTCTGTAATAACTTTCGAATCTTTTTAAGGCAGTATGATGATAAGTTTATTCTTTCTAAAGGAAACAATACTGGCTTCTAATTTTTTTTTATTTTTCTATTATTATTGGGTAATAAACTATATTATAATTGTTAATGAGAAGACTTCCTATAGATGTATATTGAAAATTTTGTTAACAATTTCGATAATTTTGTCGAAGAAATTTTAAAAAGAAGGAAACAACTTAATCATGTTTTTTCTGGGACTTGAAACCCCATAATTGGAATGAGTACACTCTAAATCCTCTAACGAGTATCCGTTGGAAGGCAAGCCAGCGGCCAGCAGCTGCAGAACACCTGCTCAAATAGCGTGTATTAAAGTAGTTGCGTTTAAAAAGCTAGTAGTTGGACCTCAGTTGCAAAGTATGATACTTTTACAGAAGGTCACTGTCTTTTCTGAACGTTGCAGCCGGTTTCTCTTGATCATCCTCATCGGTTGTCTTAGTTGGCAAGTTTACTCTAAGAAAATATTAAAGTGCTCAAGGGAGGAATCATGCGGGAATCATGCGTGAATAATGGTGGAATAATGGAATAGTTTTTAGTAATTATAAAAGCAATGGCGTTATTCTGCGATTGATGTTAAATAAATGCAATGTTCCTTTCTATCATAAAGATTACTGTTACTGATTTGCAGTTATCTATTATTATTTCGTCTATTTTCAACTTAATGAAATATTTTTAATTGTATTTTTCCTCTTCCAGTATATCATTTAAAATATTAATAACAAATTCTAAAATAATTTCATTAAGTGCTGGAATGGTTATATTATGTTTTTTTAAACTTGAGCAATTTTACTATTGATAAGTTAAAATTAGGTGTAAATTAATTATAAATTTTGAATATTTTTCAAATGATTGCTGACTTGCAATGATTGAACTTGGTTCAGAATTCGTTTGATAGTTACCATTTGTCATTAAATTCTAAGATTACATTTTTTATGAAAAGGAAAAAACATTTTAATAGTACGTAATTTTTAGTGAAAATTCTGTTTTTAATATAAACACTAACTTAAAATAGAAGATATTTGCATATTTTATATGCGAATAATTTAATTTATAAGAGGAAAGGTCAGCATAATGTTAATAATTAATTAGGTAACATGCAACAAATTAACCTATAAACTAAAATTAAGTAAACTCAGATAAATTTTAATTTTTCTTTTTTTAATATGCAAGAGGAAAATAGCTAAATGATAATTTTTAAATGGGTATCAGGATTTGAGTACAACAAATTCAATGAGCTTCATAAGGACAATGCACAGTTATTTAATTTTAATTTTGAAACATTTTTGACGAATATATTCTATACCATTTGAAATTAATTTACAAAAATGTTGAATTTTCTAACGAAACTTTCATCATTTAATAATATTTTTAGAACACATTATCTTCTGTATAGATATTTAAATGAGAAAACTTTATTTTCAAATATTTTTAAACATGATCTGAAGCAAAATTATTTTTCCTTAATTTATTGTTACTGCAATGGGACTTTACGAAAGAGTTACAGAATGTTATTTTACGAAATGTTACTTGAAATGTGTTACTTTATGAAGTAGTTACAAATGTTAAGTAAATTGTATTTAGTGATTAACGTATACATAATCTGTAGTAAATTTTTCTTAGCCATTAGAGTAATTTGTTTTCAGAATTTAAAAAAAAACTGTTTGGAAATTCCGGCACAGCCAGGTATTATATTTAAGCCATCCCCGTTAACAGTAATATTGTTATTTTCTGTCGCTTAATAGACGCCGTCAAATTTCTCCCTAATAAAATCAAAAATTACACAAAATATAATTCGAATATGAATAACAATTATACATTGAAAAATACTTACGTTTATAGTCATAAGTAATATTTGCTTAATAAAAAGATTTTTTTCAGTAAAAATGTTGCTAATTGTTGCTAACATAATATGTAAATATTTTTAATGTGTGTGAAAAAATGAAGAGGCAGAGAAACAATTAAATCACACTTTAATTTTACGTTATTGAAGATTACAAACAAATATTCTTACTTTATACAATATAAAAAATACATATAAGTTTGTGTACATCCACATTTACAAAATAAAGTTGCTTATTTAACTTGTAAATACTCATAAAATGAAATCACTTCATTTCATATCATATAATTAATCTCACATAATTGAATATTACAGCTCCTGAAATTGAAAAATATCTATTTGTGAAATGCAACAACATTTACTCGTGCAATGCATAGGCATTTACTGATTAAATTTAAGGTCGTTTACTGAGCTAAGGGAAAGATACTACATTTGTGTATTGAAATGGTAACTATTTAATCTTTCGATGAAATTACTATTAATCCTGTAGAAGAAGGAAAAGACACATTTACAAAGAGATAAAATTATCATCTTCAACTAATATGATGTTTAATAGTTCATAATACTATTTTACAAGAAAAATTGCTTTTCTTGTTTGACCAACTGAGTATTTATCGCATAATAGGTCTTATTTATCTTAATATTTATTTCAAATAAAGGATTTTTTCACATAGTGTATTGATTTCTCATTTAGTATATTGAATTCTCTTTTAATTTGTATATTTCTCACATCAATATATGAATTTTCTTAGTATGTAGATGATATTATGTTGTGAATGAGATCAAATTTTTGTCTTTAGAATAATCTGTTCACTTCATTACTTTTAGAGTTGAGTTTAATCTCATTATTAAAGATTTAAAGATAATTCCATGTCTTAGTAAAGGATTAAAAACTGTACCCAAGCAAAAATTAGTTGGAGATTATTCGTGGTTATAAAATTACCTCAAAAAAGGAATTTTTTAATAAAAGAATAATCTTTTCCTAGTAATAAATAGAATTACTTTTATCATGTAACAATTTTACATATAGATAGCAATAATGATGAAATTTTTTTAATCTTGTAATAAACTGAGTAAGCTTTGATTATGAAATGTTATGGAAATTATTTAATACTCTGAGGTATATTTATTAATTAAAGACCATTTTCCAGGTATTAATATGCATCCCTAAACAAGAAATATTATAAAGTAATCGCATCAAATCTTTGAATTCTTAGAATGTTAAGAAATTTTTAAGAATGTGCAGAATTTAAGGAATTCAATGATCTCCTAATGAATTCGAAAATGAATGGATTGATTGAGAATAATTCTTTCGAGTTTCAAACATGTTATTCTTGAGGAAATTATAATCGAGTTAATAATAAAACTAATTAATTGATTTATTTGTCACTTTACAGACAATTTTTCATTTATAACTTAATGTGATATAGACTCATTGTTTACAGCGAGTTCTTAAAGATATAATAGTAACCCGAATATAGTAGTTTAGACTATTGTCAGAGCTCAAATTATTAAATTACCAACTCTGGAAAAACTTTTGCTAAAGATTAAATCTATTAATGAAACTGTGGATGTCCTTTTTTATTTGGAATGTCTTTCAATTAAGTAGTAAAATGTTTTTGTTTTATGAATGAATTGATAATTTCATGCTTCACATGCGTTTGATATATGATTCTTATTTTAAACTAGAAAGACTGGATTGAAACGTATTTCACACGTAGAAATATAACTATCCGCTACATTAAGGTATAACACATATTCATGATATGATGTAACAACATTTTTTTTTCTTTTACAAAAGAATATATCATCTACATTTATTTACATGTAGAAAATCCTATATTTTTATCTAATGAATGATTTCGTAATAATAAATTAAATTTTAACAAAACGTTTGAGGATACTCTAATATAAACTAATAAGATTATTAAATTTAGAAAATTAATATATTAGTAAAATATATTCACGTCACTTTATATTGTTCATTAATCATATATTATTATTATTCTAGAGACAACAATAGTTAATTGACTTTATAGAATCAACTGAAATATATAAATTTTGGCAATATACATTAGTGTTAGGTCAAGAAGAAACAATAAAATTTTCAACATTTTAACAAAATAGGATTTACCCATTAAATAAAATTGCACATAAATATAATGAAAAATAACATATTTAACATTAACAATGTCTATTTTCATTCTGTAATAAAAGGATAATTAAATTTCAATCCTTTTTATCAATATTTACTAAGGAATTCATATGATAAGAAACATAATTCGCATTATGGGATATAACAGACATTTAATACTCATTTTGCTCCATTCTTTACTTCAGTTTTAATTATAATTATACATTATTACCAAAAATGCAAATTCACCTGTTTTTAAGTAATTGATACTATAAATTTGATTTTTACATCACCACCCAACAGAATAACAATATTTGTGCTCAACAGATGTCGTGCTAGAAAAATTCTAAAAATTAAACACATTAAAGATAACTAAACATATTTCCAGGATTTTTAACTATTATGACATCTTAATTCTTTTTTATTAAATAATTTTATTAGTGCAATGATAATAAATACTTATTTATATACTAGTTTATATAACATAGCCGTTATACATATAAGAAAATAATAACTTCATTCACAGAGGAGTTAGCGTCACACATTCTATTATTAGATGTAAATTTTATATCCGATATTTGTGATTACACATTTTTTTAAAAAATATAATACAATGAAAATAATGTTTGATTAAAATATCATTCATACTTAACATGTATCCAAAATATGAAAGCATGACGTATAGAAATTTAGGTGTACATTTTTAACTATACCATTTATAAAATATAAGTTTATATTGCATAAAATTATTCTCTCTGATATTTTTTCCAATTACAATAAAATAACATCGATTTATAAGCATCTCACTTTTCTAGACGATGACAGCACCTGTATGCATTTAAATTGATTGGTTGATTGATTGTTAATGCTAGTCAAATCAAGATTCATCTGTCAATGGAATATATCAAATATAAATTTTCATTTAACTATCAACTATTAGTTTCTGAACTTCCATGAAATAAGACTTATTAATTAGTTTTACTGCTTTTCTCTCCCAGCTGGTAACTTCAACTACATACATTTCCACCGATATCTTACACTGCTAAGAATTCTCTATCAATATTTTTCATTAATATTTTTATCTATCTTTTTTCTTCTAAATTCGGAAGAAGAAATAAATAAATTGAACTAAAATCATATGTGTATTTAAAGGAATAGGATTCAATGAATTAAGATAAAAATGATAGTTGTGATGATGTTTATCTACCCAATGCATTGAAATATTTATCTGTTATAACTTTAAATAAAACTATCCTGGCCTGAAACAATAACTTTTTTGTACAATATAAAAAAATTATTGTTTATTTAACAATTTATTATTATAACTTTAATTCCACATCAATAAAAATTATGTTTCAGTTTTTTAATTAATTTCATTTATGTAATTTTTATTACATATATAAAACAACAAAAATGCAATATTGTACAAACTTTTAGTTTCAGAAGAAATAAGAATATCACTAATAATGAAAACCTCATAAAACTCTATATATCTTTTAATAAACTAAGTCATTATCAATAATTCATTTCATGAATTTCGTGAATTCAGAAATTCATTGATAACAATAATACATATAGATCATTCTGCAAAAAACTCATGCTAAGCATAAGCTTTTCTTTTCTATAACGACTAACATGACCGCTACTATTTATGTAAAGTAAATGCATCATTTTATACAAATTTCTAACATTTATCACTGTAACAAAAATGGAAACGAATAATATCAATAAAGATGGATCCATATAAAATTTATCTTTTCTATAGGAACATTTACAAATAGTTTGATATTGCTTAAACATTATATGAGGTCACGTCCTTAAAAAAATTGAGTTTATCCCTTTTGCTTCCAGTAACAAATAGGTTTCTAAAACTCTTGGTAACGCTAACGACGATATACCATCTGGAAGCTTATTATTTAATATCAAACAGTTTCGTATTTGGCACCTGCAGTAATGTTTCAAGTCTCTTGGTCTGCTCACGTATCGACTTACCTCATAAAACGTTGCGCTTTTACTGAACTCCTCGTAGGCCTTGATCATTTTTTTTCTTGTAGGTAATTCCCGCATCACCATTTCAAGCTCTTCTCCTGTGATGTAATGATCCGGGATTGTCTTCCAGATCAGTCTCAAACACCTCTTGCGGTTCAATTCCATATCATGCATTACCACGTACAGGAATTGCAAAGTCAAAAACAATCTTCTGAAAAGTTTGTTTTCATCGGAGATGCCATGGCTCATGAAGAAGCTAAACCTAAGAAATAAGAAACCAGGTAAAATTTTCATATTGAATAATTTTATGCAAATTATAAAGGAATTCTGAATAACTTGTAATGGAAGATAAATGGGAAAAAATATATAAAGTTAAAAGAATTAATTAATTTCAAATTATTGGTAATAAATTCAAGTAATAATACTTTTGTTCTAAGGAGAAGGAACTAGAATAAAGTAATTAATATTTCTTCCTAAAATATTCACAAAGTTATAATTTATTATAACTCTGAGAATGTGTTTTAAGAGAGAAATATTATTTACTTCAACTTTTCAGCATCGTACATGATAAATATTCATAACTAAACGACATCAGTAATTTTAAAAAAAAATCGGAATTAAATATTCACATCTATTTGCATAGCAAAAGTAAATATTAGTAAGTAATAGACAGATAAGCCGAAAAAAATTATTTATTTTGCATCTTGAAAATGCTTTTTTATCAAACTAAAGTTAATTTATAGGCTTTAATTTTTTCTGTGTTTCATTAGTGCTTATTTCCACCGATAGATGGCACCGCTTACAAAACAATTATTCTGCTCCAAAAAATTAGATAAATTTGCTAACAAGAATTTCTTCTCTGGTAAACTTTTTCTAAGCACTCTTGAATTTTTTTAAATTTATTTATGAATTTTTTAAAAATTTACCTATGACTTTTTTTTCAATTTTATTTATTTATCCATCTTTCAATCAGAAAAATTTTATTCAATTCATTTATATAAATTTCTGTATTTCATATAGATTAATATTTTAAGTAATGGGGAATTTTATCTAAGCTCATTCGAATGGCATATATTTATAATCAAAAACAATTTTGCACTAAAATTTGCTAAATTATGATTCATTTCTTTGATTTCAGGACTAATGAATATTAAAAAATTTAAATTTCACCTTATTATTTTCATGTAAATCTTAATGTTAATTAGTTAAAATCTACATAAAAGTTAAGGCATTAAAAATAAATTTATTATTTAGAAATTTTTATCATGCATATTCAAACCTGTTTGTAAAATTCCTTCTTATTATAAATTCCTAGTTACCGAATGTTAAATCTTCGGTTAAGTACTAATAAGACATTATGTGTATTGAAATAACAATAAGCTTAATTAAACCTTTAATATTTATATTTATAATATTACAGAATATTATTTTGATATGCGTGAATCGTTTAATTATTTGCATATTCTGTTTTGTATTACTAAATTTGGCTTATTTCATTATCCAAACTGTACTATAAATTTTTTTATCACAGAACATCGTTCAAATCTCGTTGCAATAATATGCTTATTCTATACTTTAAATCGAAAAACATCGATTTTGTAAATTGCCATAAAGCTATAAGTTTTATTCGTGTTAATACACATACTGAGAAACAAGCCAGTTTAAAAGAAACGAAAAATGTATTTAAATTTTTAATTATTATTATTAAAACTATTACGAACATTTCTTTAAAAGATACTTGATACCTACAGTCTAAAAATCTCTTTTAACATTTCTGGTAGAATTTGAATTTAAAAAATATAATAACGTTTTTAGCAAATTTATAATGTATTAGCTTTTAGCAAATTCATAACGTATATTTAGTAAGTTCAAGAATCAATAACTTTTTAAAATAAATAACATGTGCAAATTCTTCAAATACAATCAAATTTCATGTATTCCCTGTTCTATCTAGCATTCGTTTAAGATCTTTAAAACATCTCATCTGAGAGAGAACTGCACTATTTTTCTATTTTATTCTGTGTGGTATAATTATTTTAGGTATTAAATATATGTCCGACAAAATAAAAATATTCTATTATATTCAAAAACAAAATGAAAAACTCTACAATTTTACAATCTTCTCTTTTTGTTTAAATTATTCCAATTAAAATTTACCGCCTTTAGTTGTATGAATTTCGTTCAAGTAATATGAAGGCCAGATTTCAAAAATTCAGCAAACTTGGGAAGTTTCAAACATTTTTCCATTTAATTCAGTAACTTATCAGTGTTTTAAAATGAGTTTTAAAATTAAATTTTAGGTAATTTAGTCAAAGAATGTTTTATAATATTTTTTTAATTTAAAGCTATTCTAATTGAATTATTGAAATTTCTAAAGCTGGATTTTTTTGTTAATCATTAATCAGTCACAAATTTATCAGATAATGAAACTGATATGATATTACATTGATCATATTTCTTTGAGTCTTATAAATTCGTTTTTAAAATTTTTTATCGAATTAAATTTGCGCTTTATTGACTTATTCTTATTGATATAATGTATTTTTTAATTAAAAAAAAATATTAAATATTTTTTGATGTATGGATTATTGAGAAAGTCTTCTTCAAGCGCTTGCTACGAAAATAGTTTAAATAAGTCGTTTTAATTCATAATAAATTATAGATTTCTTATTTATCACATTTAAAATAGAATTTAAAAAATTTTAATTACTTTGTAAGCAATTTTAAACAATTACAAATTTTAAATTGGTAAATTTTAGGTAATTATAATTATCTTGAAATGTGTGCTTCATATCCTTGCTTTCGTTATCCTATTGTTTTTTCACATCAATGCGTCACTTTTCATTCAGGATATTAGTAAAAGTAACAACCCTTCATTCTCACACATATCATCATTCTAGAGATTCATTGATGAGAAATGCTTGCTAAAACACACGTCTGCAGTATAAGGCCTGCCATCTGTCGGTAAGCTTATACACTAAATCTATTTTATTTTTTACATCAGAAACGAAGTTTTTATGTTTGTAAGAAATTCAGATCATGAAAAACGCATGCGTTTATTTGATACTGGCTATAATATTTTAATTTATCAATAACCTAATTAAGTTCAGTAAAATTTATTATATTGACCTTTATTTTGATAAAATTTTCAAACAGTGAAATCTTTAAAAAAATTCATTAATAACTTCTAAATTATATTTTTAAAAGAAAGTAGAGTTATAAGAATAACATTAGGACTTATTCTTGATATACTATTAATCACAATATTCTATGAATCAATAAAATTTATAAATATATTTATTTAGTAAATAATTTAATAAAAATGAGCATTTTAGTCTATTGTAGAAAATTTTAAGTTTCTCTGAAAATTACATTAAATTAATATAAATGCAGCTTTTATTTTACACAGATTTTTTTTACGAATATAAAACATTTAATGCATTTCTCCGAAAACTAGAAAGATCAAACATTCAATAGTAATACTTTTTTTATTTTATTTAACTCAAAAAAAATTTCGCACGCATCGTTCAGATGCAAATATTTCAATATTAGTATATCATACAACTGTAATACTTATAAATAAAATGTATTTCTCCAACAACAAGAAGTGATCGTTTTGATACAAATTCATAAATATAAAAAGGTATTTGAAGTCATCGGGAGTTTTTGATATAGTTCACAATTATTGCCTATGAAATTAAATTTTTTACACGAGTAAAAATTCTGTCACGTCCAAATGCCAAAATAATTACTGAATCATTCTTTAAAAAAATAAAATGTGGTAAGGAATTATCAAATTTAGAATTTAATTATTCTAATTAATTATTTAAATCAATTTTCTGTAGTTTATTACTAAAAAAATTTTTAATAATGGAATCATGTAAGTTCTGTTTATTATAAAAAATAAAGATGGAGTAACTGTGTTAAGCTATACAAAAATGTTTGATAATTTAAAAAAATCAGGTAATTTACTAAATTTGATGTACTAAAATTGCAGTAAATGTTATAATGCATATTTGATCAATATAGTAATCAAATTGTTAGGTATTATTCATTGTGCTTCATAGAACAACATAAATGGACATAATAACCTTTAATAGAAAATTTTTTTAAAAAATATAACATTTTCCTCATATTTGAGATATTACTGGCTGGTTTCTGTATAGTTCACGCTTAAATAAATTTTGTGCCAAATGTGATCATGAAATTCTCCTTTTTTATCAATTTTTTGTGAATTATATTATCAGAAATGCAATTATTTAATAATAAATGTGTCTCTGTAACATTGAAATTGTTATTCATCTGATGAATCATTAAATATTTCGGAGCAAAAATTTTGGGAATATTTTTTTTTTTTGCACATTGTATTTAGCCGTCAATAAAATATGTAATTAATATAAAATATAAACGAGTCTAACTCACCAAAAGAAAAACTTTTCGTCATAAACTGGATTTCTTCTTCTGGTTAAAATGCTTCTAAGATACCAATGCAGTTGACTGGGACATATTTTCTGTTGAAATCCATGATTGAGCGTCACGGCAAGATTCAGAACAGAACCTTCCGTGAAACATTTATGCACTGGTCCCCAAACCTCCTGGTTCATCAAAGTGGTCAGTGGATTCTGGACGGATTTACCACCCCCGTCTTCTACACCAGACGGGTAGAATTTCTTCAGTTGAAAGAAGAAGTAATTCAGCTTCTCCGCATCTATGGAGACAACTGATATCTCTCTGAGCGTTGGGTCGTTCTTCATAATAATATCGATCATGATCCTCAAGGAGTTGCTCTCCTGGCAGTCCGTGGAACACAGGACATGCAGGAGGAGATCGAATAACTTCTTTCGTTGATACCTGGTCTCACAGCGAGAAAAGCGTTCGCAAACCTTCACAAACTTCTCTAAGATTCGAGACTCCCGCTGCTTCCGAAATTTGTCCATCACAACATCCTGGTAGAGATCGAAGCAGTCTCTCAGTTTCAGTTGGACAAACATTTCGTAGTAGGCCTTGAAGTCCCTCGAAAGGCATAGTTGGGCCAGCATCCCCTTCAAATGCAAATAGGCCAGAACACTGCGAGAGTCGTCATCCAAAGTCGGCCTTCTCGACAAAGGAAAACCGCATAAGTTCAAGTACTCGAGTCTGTCACGGGCGATTTTATCGAGTATCTCTTTGTAAAGATCTTCGTGTAACGCGTTTGTGTTCGATGGGGACTCCGCAATAGTATTCATTATCGAACACAAATCGGAGTTTATTTGTTGTTGTCTACATCTTTGACGAAAAAGCCGATTTTCTCTTATTCCGGTGAATTCAATGGAGGCAGTGTTTACTCCCTTCTGCGCCTGCTCCAGAGGATGGTAACCATGGTGACGAGGGAACCTTTTCCTCCTTGGCTCCCGTCGTCTCATTAGAACTCCATCATTCATTTTCTACGATAGTTGATTCTGAAATGATTCTGTGCTATTTTTGGCAGAAATCACGGAAGTTAGTTTCCGCATCCTTCGATTACTTCAAATGTAAGCGAAAAACAAAAGGAGAGATTGGGCAGAGCTTGATTTCGTTATAACTATTTTACATTTTACACAGTTCTTTTAGGTTTTCTTTTCCGCTAAGCACATACATACATACATGCATATATATATATATATATATATATATATATATATATATATATATATATATATATATATATATATATATATATATATATATATATATATATATATATATATATCGCCTTAAAATAAGTATGTTTTTCTACAAGACTTAAATATATACCTACATAATTAGTACTATCTTTTAAAAATGTGTACATTTTTCATTTATTTTATTATCAAGCATTATAGATTAGAGAACAAATTAGATTTATAGATGTCTCTTTCTCAAACATCTATAAATCAATTTTCGTTCCTTTGAATAAGAGATAACAAAGCAGATATATAAAATGTTTCTTTTTAAGTACCGAGATTTATAGCCATGCTATTACTATAATCAACATTTATAACCTTTCCCAATATAAAATATGATTTTCGAAAATTCAAACATTACATTTATCATATTGTTTATGTATAAGTTTAATTATTTATTACAGATGAATATATTCTAAAATATTCTTTTAAAAAAGTAGGTTTTAATGATGACAATTGAAAATTGTTAATATCATGCCTTATTTTAAATAAACAATCATTTTTTAAGCATTTCATATTCAGTTTTTAAACTTCCTATGATTAAATCTTCTTGTATTAAATTTTGTATGAATCTACAAAATTGTAGAGTAATAAATAAAAGTGTTGTTGTTGTTGTTGCTGATCCCTGTTGTCTAGCAGCGCTAGACCAAGTCCATGATATTATACACTCTCAGGAAATCAATGACCAAAAATGGTCGATGTATTCATAGATAGGGAAAAGGGGCAGCTTCTGTTATCCAAGTGGACCGGAGCACCAAAGGTAGAAGGCTGACTTAGCTCCTTACGTGGGTTTGGATCGGAGTTTTCCTTCTCCTAGGTATCTCTTTTAGTCTGGCTCCTACCCAACGAAGACCTGTCCGGCATGGGAGACCCTACCAGTAGCTAAGCTACCGCCGGCATAGCTCTCTGGGTTGCAGAAGCACGCAAGCCCGCCCACCACGGCAAGGTTAAGATACCATCGGGGGGAATAAATAAAAGTATTCAGAACAAGCACATAGTTTTTTCTTAATGATATCTGTCTTGGTGATACTTGTAGAATGCAAATCAAGTTTCAAAATGTTCATCTAAAAATTTATGACTCCAAGCAAAACAAAAATAAGTGCTCGAAATTTATTTCTTGTAAAATGTTAAAAAAATATTATTTTACATCATTTTACGTAAATAGGAAATAGCTTAATCTTAATGATGTTATAAACAATTAAAATGGCAATGGTGGAATCATAAACATTCAATATAAAATTTAGGAATTTTCCTCTATGTTAAATAGTTTTAATGTATAATGTAACACCATTTTAAAAACATAGCAGTATATTTTCATCAAAATTCTATCAATATGAAAAAGAAAGTTTTTTTTTCAGTAAGTTATTTCTTAATACAAAGAGTAATTTAGAAGACTATTATTACTAGGTAAACAGCACATGAAGTCATATAGATTTTATGTGCTGTACACCCAATTCTACCAATCAACATTTTGTTGATATTTTTGTGAATTTATCATTATTATTCTTAACGAACTGTCAGCAGAATGGTTAATTCTCTGATATTTGATTCAGTGGTTCGTAGATTCGATCCTACCTCAAGCCTAAATTACCGCAAATATAAATCTTTGTTGGAATTAGAGGGCCACTTTAAACTGGGGTTCTCCATCTAATAAGCTATGCAAAAAAGTGTCCATAGATGAGCCAACTAAAACTAAGCAGTTGTTCTTGCAAATTCAGAGAACATTGTATATTACATAATAATAATTCTATTGATGTTTTCCATTAATATTTCAATGTACCCATGAATAATACTTTAAGTTTAAGATTCTGAAATTGCGCAATATAATGGAAGCTGTGAGGGTCCCATAATAGTTCAAAAATATGGTTACCTTTAAATTCCAAAACAATTACTGTTCTTAAATTGAAAATGTTGATAGAATGTCGATACTTACCAATATGCTGAAATTAAACGCCGTTTAAATTATTGTTCATCAGAACATGTATGTTGAATTAAGAAATTCTCTGACCTTTTATAATTTTAAAATATTTGATGCGTCACTTTATTTGATAGCTTCAATTTTTCAAAACGAAAAAACTATTAAGTAAATAGTTCAAAAAATTATATTTCTTAATAATAAGACATATTAAATTAACCCATGGATGGTTTTTGAGTCAAACTACTCAGTTTTAAAAACTTCAATCTAATTTTTCCAAACATTTTATTTTCAATGACTTCATTAATTTAATTATTACAATTTAAAACATGTTTAGAAATAAAAAACAATTTAGCAAATAAAATTAGCAATTTATGACTGCTACAGATATCAATTTTATCTAAATTTCAAAATTTTATTTCCTTACAAGAATATTATTAATTTGCTTTTACAAAAAATAATCATGTCGATTTATCTTTGCATTTTTATTATTTAATTGAAGAAAGGAAATTTACAAATTTAATCACTAATTTACAATTTAATTTCGGTTTATTGATTATACATACGAAGTTCTTATAAAAATTGCCTTTCCTAATATATTATAGGTTATACAAAAATATTTTTTTTATTTTATTTTTTTTATAATATGTGTTAATGGTTTGTTTTTGTTTTGTGATAAAATTTGTTATTATGCTTTATATAAAAATTAGGTTAACTCTTATTTTAGAATGAAAATTTTCATTTTGTATACTTTATAAATTTAATGTAATAGAGTTTGAATGATACACAAATATATGAGAAATTTGAGTTTATATTTTAAAAATTGGCTTTTTCTAATTGCACAAATTTTCTTAATTTTTTACACAACTTGCATTACATTTATTTTCCTAAGATTATAAGTTAAAAGACTGATAGCAATCCAAAAATTTTTAAGTAAATCAATGATTTTTAATTATTGGTTTATTTTTCAAGTAAATTATGAAATAATTGAATTATACAATTTTAAAAAATATTTAAGTCGGCCTAATTTATCTAAACAATTTGGATCAAATAAGACATCTACAAATTTCTGTGAATATTAAACTACCGATCATTAACTAAAATCATTAATATTCAAAGAAAGCAAATAAATTGTGGGAAATATAAAGTTAATTTTCTTCTTTTCTGTAGACTGAAATTTAGGTTAAATACTATCAAAAACATTAAAGTACAAGTGTTATATTTAATACGAATTTATTTCATATTTTATATAAATTTAATGGTTCTATAATTATTTTTTTAGTTTCGTAAACTATTTGACTTTACAATTTCATTTTACCTAAAACTTATTTTATTGTATTTCATATAACATAATAACTTGATCTTGCTTTATTTTTAGAATATACAGAATTGTTACTGTCATATATAATTTTCATATCTTCAGGTAATGAAATAATTTTTTTATCACAATATTTTAATTTTTATCTAAAATTAATTATAAAAAGTTGGAGTACTTATTACTTAATATGGAACGAATAATTTAAGAGAAAACATTCACAAGATAATTCCTCTTAATAAATAACATTCACATTAAAAAATATTCAACGTTCAAATCATCAGTTATTATAAAATGCAATAGATGTCTCTCCGATATTCTTTCGAAATTGAGTTATTTTAGTTTCTGGTTATACGCAGTGCAGCTTTCTTATCAAAATACACCTTGACTACCACTTAATAACCTGAGAATTTATATTCGGTCGGATGGTATCCATGGAAACAGGGATCTTTCTTCCTCCTGCCTGCTGGGATTGGATCTGCCACTGATAAATATGGTGTCCTAATTTTACGGACTTCTCATTCGAAAAACTAAGGCTTCTGTGTTAAATATCTTGTCTCATACCGATATATTCGTGGTTTTTTGAAAAATGTGGAATAAAAATATAATTATTTCGCTATTTTTAATTTTAAAATGTCATTTGTATTCTATTAGAATTTGAGAAATAACTCATAAATTTAAAAAAAATAATTATAATATTGCTCTATTTTAAAAGTATAAAGAAAACATATAGTCTAAAATTCTAATTGATAGCTGTTGTATTTGCTTACAAAAAGTAATCTTCTATAAAATTAAATTTCTGTCTCATAGCGTATTTTTCGGAATCGTCTGAATAGCGTATTTTTCGGAATGTTAAAATTATTTCACAGACATCGATATAAAATGAAATTTTTAAAATGGTTAAATTTCAAAATAAACTTTTAAGACTGCTAAAAATTTACTTTTTTTAATTAAATGATTTTTACAGATTTTTCATAAAAGATTTCTATTAATTTATAAGACCGTTATTTGTAGTTCAGAAATTCCAATTTTATTTTTCAAAATTGTATGAAGCAGGCTATAAAATGACATTTTAAGACGTGACGTATTGTACATTCTTATTTTTAAATACATTTTAATTTATTAAAAACCTTAAATATATTTCTATTATAGGCTTAATGTTTTTAAAAAAAATTTTATTTTTAATCTTTTTTAAGAAAATTTCCCATCGTTTTAAGCTGTTAAATTAAATTGAATTATCGTAGCTACTAAAAATAGTTGTGTACAAAACAAGCACATGAAGTTACATTATAACTTTTAGGATATAATTTACATTTAGATCAACTGTATTGCTTAACATTAAATATTGTATTGTTTCCTATTAAACTCGTATAATGCATCACTATAGATTGTGTAGGAATGATTAAAAATTACTTAACGACCAGGCTTATGGTAATAAAAAAGTTTTTAAAAGTTCTTTAAAATAACTGACTATTTACTGAAATTATTCATAATCTCTGAGTGATAAGATTCGTCTTATTTTGTATGTGTCTGAATGTACATCAGTGGAAAATATATCGTAATTTTAGTAAAGTGTTATTCAGAAAGAAAGTGCATTAATTGTGTATTTATTATCTTTTCTTCTGATGAAAGTTTTACTAAAAATTATTCCAATTCCTAATAAACCTACATTTTAAATTTATGAAATATTTTTGGTGTAAATACTTTAGTCTCGAAATGGGAATATTTATTATCATTTACTCACAAAATTTAACTCTATTGCTTAAAATCACTAATTTGAACACAATATGAAAATATTTACATAAATATTTTGTTTCACAAACATTTATAAAACATAATTTCTTTAAACACGTTTAAAAAGCATTTATGAAAATAATTTTAATTTTTAAATTCAAACCATTTATATCTAAGAAAGTCTTTTATAATGGAAATCGTTTGGAAAAGCATTATTGTCATAGAATTAACAACAATACTGTGACAAATTCCTTACTTTTAATCAATTAAATATTTATAGAAATTATTTGAAGGTCTTTAATGTTTCAATAACATATCAGATTACCTTTTCATGCTTTTTATAATTTTATCACGAAAGCCTCTTGAATCTTATTTTTCTTTTCATTTATCTAAAATGCTTAAATGCTTTTCTATTCTCTCTATCTATCTTTCTCTCTCTCCCTCTCTAGTGGGATGGATTTCATTTTTTTATCTTTGAAAGTTATGAAGCAAAGATTAAAATTGACTAAATCTTCACCGTAAAGTGTTTACAAATTTTACGAATGATTAGTCAAATGCATAAAAAGGGGAATATATTAAGAAATTCACCAAAATTTTGAAACTCTAGTCAGAAGAAATTAACCTTTAACGAGATATTCAATCTTGGTCTCTTTATACAAAACTGCATGACTTCCTGGTAAGAAACTAAATAATGACATATATATATATATATATATATATATATATATATATATATATATATATATATATATATATATATATATATATATATATATATATATATATATATATATATATATATATATATATATATATATATATATATATATATATATATATATATTATATATATATATATATATATATATATATATATATATATATATATATATATTGTCTAGTACATTTTTATAAAGATTTTATCTAGGCACATTATATGTAAATATTTTTCAATAACTGTTGAATATTTGATTCATGCAAGTGGTAAATATAAAAGGTTTATTAGCTTTTAAAACAATGCAATATTAAATTACGTAATCACCAAAATAGTAAAATGTAAATATTTCTTATTTTTTAAGGAATTTGTATAGATGTAGTCTTTATTCAGTGAAATTTTTAAAAACAGATTATAATTATAACTCTCTCTTCTCAGTAATTATTTAATTTCTATTCAAGCTAAATTAAATTAAGTGTTAGAAAAAGAATAAGCATCTCTTCATTCTCTTTAAAAAATACCATAGAAATAATTACGTGAAATTATTTTAATTGTATATTTATCTTAAGATCATTTAAATTTTGCTTACATTTATTACAGTTACTTACAATAGTAATTGTCCGTGTATAAAAATACATGCTCATTTCTAAATTTATATGGTTGGCATGAAATTATTACTAGTTTTGAAATATATTCAGTGGTTTATATGTTTGAAATCGTTACAAGCCACAATTATTTAATATTTTATTTGTCCTTAAATAATTGTGGCAAAAAAACTGCATAGCATGATAAACATCTAATGTATGATAAAGTAAACATTACAAAGTATTTTGATTTTTTATAAAAACATTTCATAATGCAGTAATAAAGTGTTACATAACTCATTGAATGCTTCCAATTTAATTATGATTAATTCAATTTACATTTCGATGCTATAAAAACTAATTCATTGAAATAAAATTGTCAATCCTTTCAACCATCTAAACTAGTTTATCTCATCATTACTTATATAATTAATCTGACATAACATAAAGTTTCCCGTAGATAATTATAAATAGTTATAAAATTAAAGATTCATTATATAGCGGTTTGCATTTTTTCTTCTATATTCTTACTGTCCTCATTCAATTATAAAAATACCCATATTTGCATTACATATAGACAATGGACATTTCTCGTTGCTCTTTGTCTTGAACTTAAAGTACATATTGTTGCTTTGACAAGATATTGATACATGATATGACATACATAAAAAGAGCTTAATATTGAATCTATCACTATATAAAATTAAAATATTGCTTGTTTGGATTACCCACGATTTGACTGAGCAACAAAAATAGATATAATAAAGGAACTATTATTTTTTTGTAAAAATATGATTGCCATTTTTCTAAAATAGTAATTGATGAAGAAATGTGCATACAGTTTTTTCCTTCAAAAAAAATAAGTAAGAAGCCTTAAAAACAATTCCTTATGAGTAATATTTCATAAAAGATAAGTATGCCGTTTACTGCAAAATTACAGATTGATCAAACTCATCAAGTTAAAAGGATGGAAGACAGTCACAGCTAACAGGGAGAATTCTATAGGTAGTCGATAAATTTCTCCAAAAGAAAGTGTTAAATGAAATGATAATGAATTAGCACTGTTGATTGATAGCTGATTTAGCAAGATTGGTGATTCAGTTTCTTGTGTGGATTAAGACATATCAAAGTCATAAGACAACAATTTTGTTCTAATATCTGATCTATCTATGTGTAATTAATTATAAATTTTTATTCTAAAAATTATGTACGAAGGCATTGTTTTCAATCAGAATATGAAATTAATAAAATTTTAAATGTTTTTTTTTAATTTGTTCCAAGAAATAACTGGCTTGTATCATTTAATTTTTGGAAAATTTACTCACAGAAGTTCGTTGATTTAGGTGGAGACAACTTTTAATATTTATTATTTTATAAATATAATTTATAAATATAATTGAAATATTTGAGATTCTCCTTAAATTATTTATAAATATAATATAATTTAAGGAGAATCTCAAATATTTCAAAATGATATAAATGTCAATTTGTATGAATTTGTACATAGTATTTACATTTGAAATAAGTATAATTTTTATAAAAAATGCTAACAAATATTATAAGTGGTAATTTTAGACAAAAAAATGTTATTTCAATATTTTAAAAACTTTCATTCTGTTTTTATATAATATTTGCTTATACTGTTTTAGATTAACAGCTTAAATTTTGCTTGTGACATTGAACACAAGCTCTTCAATTTCAGTTCAAAAAATAATTGTAAATAATGCTATTGCATACATTGCATTTAATTATTCCTTTATGGAATGATGAATTATTAATTCCTTGTTATATGCACCTTAAAAATACTTAGTACTTTTCATCATGATATATTTTCACATATAATATACAATACACAAGAATTTTTTATTGTTATGTCAAATAATAATTATGAAAATTCAAGAAAGCAGTGAAAAAATCACTATATTCAAAATATTTTAAAATTAGTATAATTAAAAATGTTTCATGATTTTGTTCACTAAAAGTGTCCATAAATTTCTAACTTTGTAAGATGTAAATAAAAATACAAAATTTTTCATCTATATTCATTCAAAGTTCCATCACTTTTTGTTTGATTCATAAATCATTGACATTCGTATCGATTTCAATATCTTCGGAAACAGTCGAGCATTTTCGTATTTTCTCGGCAATGCTCGGTGACTGCAGCTGCGCTGCTGAATTCATATGAAGGTAGAAGGATCTCTTTTCGACTCAGAAGCAGTGCAGAGAAAACAGAACGCCCGGCCGTTACCATAGTTACATTTGCTGAGCTTAGGCTGTATTAGTATCATTGTTCCCATTTCAGTGTTGAAATAAAATCCATGAACATTTGTGGATGCTTTATTTAGCACCGTTAGTTCTAAATAAATAAATCATTACTTCTGTAACTGAAGTCGAACCTTAAGTAAATCATTGTTACCGGTTAAATGAGAAATGGTAACTAAAATGGCCTACGTATTTTCTATATGCGTGTTCTCACAAATGCTTTTACGAAAAAACTGCTCACTGCATGAGTCAAAACAGTTTGTCGCAAATGTGTCAATTTTCCACCTTTAATAGTGCTGTCAAATGAAATTTTGGTAGACAATTTTCTTCATAAGAATAATATCAGAGAAAATTGAAATAATATAAATTACAGTGATGGCTGAATGCTCAATTTCTTCTTTGCCGTACACTCCAAGCATTTTAAAGAGGAGAATCACACTGGAAATGACTCGAACTCAAGCAGCTGCTCTGGACAAACTGAAGCGAGGAGATTCCAGTATGATGCAGAACTATTTAGACGAAATCTATGAAAGAAGAGCTTTTTATGCTCATTCTGATCTACAAGAATTATTCAGTTCCATATTTTTCGATTTATACAGAATAAATTATCAAAACTCTAAACTCATAGGCACCCTCCAGCTCATAAAACTCGATAATGAAGTTCTGGATAGAAAGTTTTTCGTCCAAATTACCAGCCAACAGCTAGAGTATTTTCTTTTCCATTACAACAACTATTGTTCTTCATATGTGGAAAAGACGAAATGGGATGAAAATCCTCTTTCGAAAATGATGAAAGGTGTTTACAGTCCTATACATGAGTACTTCCGAAATGGCAAAATCGCACACCTCGAAATTGTTTTGAATCATGGATACAGATTAGAATGCAGTGATGACCAATTATTCGTGTACAAGTTTCTTTGTGATGGAAATAATGATCTTTCTCTTTATGTAAACTTCCTGAGACGTAGTGATCAAGAGTAAGTACAAACAAATCTTGTTATTCATACTACAATTTTCATTAAAATAAGAGGTATTAGATGGAAAAATGTTAAGCCTAAAATTAATACTATATTTGCATTACCTATGTTTACAAACCTAACCAATACAAAAATGTCTTATGATTAAAAAATTTTAAAAAAAGAACCTTAATAGAAATGAGTTTGTCAATGAATTATTGAAATATATTTTTATCCAATCTTAATCTTAATGGACTTGCACGTACTAGACACCTCTGCTCGATATCATTTTGAGCCATTTTTTTTATCTAAGTTTCCAAGGAGCATAACTTTCATTATTGAAATTCAATAACAATTCTTTTTTATAAAATGTACTCATCTTCATTGTCTCAAATTAAATATATTTTTTATTATTATTTCTTCATATATTCAGAATTAATTTTCTTATTCTTTAAAAACTTTGATATAAATTTAATTTTAATATATAAAAGATATGAGTTTAATATACCTAGTATATAGAATATGAATATTTTTTTATTATTTTATTTTTATTTTATTCTATTTATTATACTATTCTATTTTTAATACCATCAGATTTATCAAAAGCAGAAACGGATTTTATTAATATTTCCCCACTAATTTTCCTCCTTTTTGCATGGAATATTTTTGTAGCAAACGGTATAATATATTTTATACTTTTTGAAATTGAATTGAATTTTTCTATTTTTAAAGATGGTATTTTGGAACATCTAATCAACTTTATTTTGATTTGTGCTTACAATAATTTTACTTTTTTTTTCTTTTTGAACAAGATCTGCATTTAAGGAAGAAATATTTTCTTTTGTTTTAATGCTTCATTTTATTTCCATATACAAAGAAATAAATTCCTAATTTTCTTAAAATTTTCATAATTTTTGAATTTTTATAGCTTTATTTGTGATATTTATCTCATAAACTCATAATTAGTCAGTAATATTTTAACGAAACACTTTTAATGTATTTGAAAATTTATTTCTTTATTTTTAAGTAGTTTATTATTTCATAAAATGTTATCTCTAATATTTCCTTGCTTTCTTCATAAGAGAAATTTATTTAGATAAAATAAAAAATATCCATACACTAAGAGTTTAACTTAAGAACTTTTAATGTATTTGAAAATTTATTTCTTTATTTTTAAGTAGTTTATTATTTCATAAAATGTTATCTCTAATATTTCCTTGCTTTCTTCTTAAGAAAAATTTATTTAGATAAAATAAAAAATATCCATACACTAAGAGTTTAACTTAAGAACAAATTTCTTAGTTTTGAATCGAAAATACATTTTCTAAAAATAATAAGGATACGCAATCTCTTAAAGTAATATAAATTATATGTTAATCAATATGCTCATTTAAATTGTAATCCTTTTCAACATCAGAATTATCTTAGTTTCATTCAAAATTAAAATAAAGTCGTATAAACATCATTCTCTAAAAAGGAAGATCAATTGATTAAAATGTCTTCCTTATCAACCACTGTGAAAGTAAATGATATCGATTGCCGATAACACTCATATTAGCAGTAGTTGATGACGTAGTACTAATCAATTTTCGTTCCCATTTTGGGAAATTTTTCTTTTTATTTAAAAATATGTAACTAAACAACAAAAATAACTATTCTTTATTTTTCTTTTTCACTATTTAAAGTATATTGTAATCATTTAGACATTTAAAATATAAAAAATCATATGTACAATTAAATATTTGTGGCTTAACTAGAGTTTAACGACATTATATTTCCTTAATATTAATTAGTAGACTTTATTATGTTAATTTTTCTGAATCAATCAGAATATTGATAACTTAATATCATTCTACTATTTATAAGAGATTGTCATAAAAATAGCTTCTATTGTGGAAACATTATTTAGGAAAGAAAATAGAGAGAGTTGAAATAGTAATATATAAACCAAAAAGAAAATTCTGTTTAATTTAAAGATGATATAAAAATATTTTACCTTTTGAAAGCAAAATTTAAAAATGTTTTGAAAAAATAACTTTTAATTTCCTTTTTTTTAATTATTTTATCGAAATCACCTTTATTATACTAAAATAATTCAGGCATCTGTTTTCAATACTTTAAAGACGAAATAAACCGATTTTGAGCATTAAGTAGTTTTTATCTTTTTATGAATCTTAGAAATTTTGGAAAACAAAATGTGCTTATTTTATGTTTTTAACTTTAAATTTATTTCATTAATTATAAATAAAACGACTATAAAAACATTTAAAACATTATTTTACAATTCTCTTTTCAAAAATTTAATATTAAAAATAATAAATGAATTAATTCCTTAATAAATGTAATAAAGATTATACACCACCAATTTTTGTTCAGTTTTTCTGTAAAAATATAATTTTAAAAATACTCATTATTAATGAATATTTAGTAACAAAGTTTCTATATAAATTTTTGAAATCTACTAAAATAAATTTTATAAAACGCTAGTATGTTTGAAAATTTTATAATATCTTGTTACACAGATTTAAAAACATTTGACTAGATAAGCATTATAGATTGTATATATCATTACTTACTTTACTATATAATGAAAAATACATAACTTCCTAAATAAGAATAAGAATTAAGTTAGTTTATATTATATTCAATGACATTTTAGAAACAAAAGGCAATCACAATTAATATATTAATAAATGTTATAAATTATACATATCAACCAATTGAAATGCAAAAAATGTAATAAATATTACATACCAATCGATTTCTACTTCTTAAATTTTCTGTACAAATATATAATTTTAAAATAACTCGCGCTCATATTAATAAATGCATAACAACAAAGATTTTACCTAAATTTTTTTAATTTACTAAAATAATTTTTAAAAAGTTCTAATGTTTTTGAAAATAATAATATTTTGATCACATAAATAAATTATATAAACAATATTTATCTCATCACATAGATATAGTGGCTTGTATCTACTATTGCTTGTTATTTTACAATGTAATAATAAATCTATTTCATATTTCATTAGAATAAGGGTAAAGTTAGTTTATATATTATTTTCAATTTGCATATTGTTTTTCAAAACAAAATAAGGAAAATAATTATTTTATAAATCCTGGACATTTACAATTATTTCAATGCTCAACCCTCACAAATTCTACTTTTCTAATAAATGAAATACTATTATGAAAGTTTACAAATAAGCGATTACTGCTTATAAAGGAAACTTTGCAATAATTTCAGAAAAGGCTTTAAGAGGAAAAGCTTATAATGTGATTAACATTATGTAAATTTCAAAATATTTTAATATTTTATTTTTACCAAGAAAATAAATTTTCCTTTTTGTGAGCCTCTTACAATTTATGCCGCGTAAATCTTTAAAATGAAACTATAGAGTTCTGAGATTATCAGAATTATAGTAACAGTTTCTTTTGCTGAAAATGCCCCCTTCGTTGTTATCAATATACCAAAATACTTGCGAAAATAAAGCCTTAGTTGAATGTGTTTCATTGGAATATGTATTCTGTTACATTAATGATCCATAATTTGATTATGGGTTGTATTGAAATAATTAAAAGTCATACAGAAAATATAATTTTAGTTTGCTATTAATAAGTAATTATTTTACATGAACACATGATATAAAGTATATTTATTAAGGTCTATAGAATTAAATCTGAAATCCAATTCAATGACTATTGTTATCTATTTTTCGATAATTTCATAGAAATATTAGAGACACAAGTCCATATTAATGTCGTTAAAGTAATGAAATCCTTTTTCAAAACTGCAATTAGATTTACAATACCTTAATGAGAACATGGTATTCTGTTTGGACTAATGAATATAGAGTATTATATTTGAATGTCATTAAAACTTATTGATTTTCAAGGAAGGATTTTGCGTTTCAACCATTGTCATTTGGTATTAATGAAATATTTATAAGACATATTTAATGAGAGATAGAAATAATTTTAAATAAGTATCAAAAAAGGCATATATATATATATATATATATATATATATATATATAAATATATATATATATATATATATATATATATATACATATACTATATATATATATATATATATATATATATATATATATATATATATATATATATATATATATATATATATATATATATATATATATATATATATATATATATATATATATATATATATATATATATATATATATATATTTGTATATATAGACTGATTTTTGTATTCAGGAAATTAAATTTAATCTTCATAAGTGGCTGAATTTTTAAAAAATGTAAAGTTAAATGGATCAAGTTCTTTTAAGCAGAAAAATGAATATCTTATAAGCAAAAAGTTGGTCATTTCATACAACTTATAGTAATGAATTCCTTGTTTGTCAATATCTTTGAAAAATAGATATTGACACAATAGTCTTCAAACTAACGTGATTATATTTTAAATAAATTATTCTTTTTTAAATTATAATTGAATTTTTTTAATGTCATACATTTTACATTTTTTTGTTACATATTGAATGGCATTTTTACTTTTTACTTATTTTTTAAATATGCACTTTTCTGTGAACTATGAATGCATTTTTTCATTTATAGCCTCAATACATGTTTTACAACTTTTTGTATGCCATATTCATGAATTCGGGTTTATGTTTTAAATTATTATTTACTTCCCTGGGTTAATAATAAAAAGCTAAGTTAAACATTTATCCTTCAAATAAAAATATTTCTATTGACTGATACAAACTAAAAAAAACACACAATTCAACTTATTATTAATAAATACATTAACTACCAAACCCGAAAATATTGTTGTATGTATTGATTAAACAATGCGACCAGTGAGTAAAACGTGCTACAGAATCTTTATTTCACTACTATCAAGTACAAATTATCAAGGACAATGCAACATATCAAATATTTTCTTATTTGAACTTACTATAAATCAAACCCATAAACTAAAAAGGTAATTTAAAATCCCTCTTTTGATCTGAGTTGAAATCACAGAGAAAAGGCTTTGATGTCAACTGATATTATCAATTTTAGTTATAAATTTCATTTGTAAATAAAATATAAATTTTTTTAAGATATCATTGCACCAAATAATTATCAAGAGCTTTTTTTAAACCTATAGAAGGATTCCAAATGGAAATACTACTTTAAAAAAATCTAGAAAATTGACTCATTATTTCTAATATATCGAAAAAATACCCTTAAATATATTTTTAAAAAATACCTACAAAATTCGAATGCAATTTTGTAATATATCTCATACTAAAAGTATAGTCTTGAGTTTTCCTTTTTATTTAAGAAGTAGTTATTTTGCCTCTATTATAAAATTTTATAACTCATTTCTTGCTATCAAATCTAAAGGGCTTAATATAAAAATATTTTGAAGAAACTTTGGTATAAGCAAACAAGTTATAATCAACTAATGATAATTAATACTTTTTATTAATGATAATGAACACTAATGATAATTAATATTAATAATTGATGTTTTTTATATATCCTTGTATTATTTAAATAGAAGATACATCATTGCCTAAAACACCAATAACAATGACATTTTTATATATTTTATCAATCAATAAGAAAATTTATGTAGAGAAAAGTATTCTTCCTCAAAAGGAAATTATAAACTTTTTTTTTACTTTTTAGTGATTCCAGAAGACCCAGTTTAGATGACCTTGCAGACTCTTCGAGTGACGAGGAGGAATCTTATGACAGTGATGCCTCACAAGGATCCCAAGCTGAACTGATCCATGATGTGCGTGAAAGAGGTCTTCTGACTCTCCTTACCATCTACGCCTTTCTAACAGTGCGATTGCATCCTGCGAAGAGAGGGAACATTCTGCATTGCCTAGAGCTTATCTGGCGATCCGTTCCAAATCGTTACGTTACTCATTTCCAGTTGAGAAGCATAATGAATGAATTCAACAACCGGAGGGACATGGTGGAGGCTGTCAAGGACTGCGCCAGCAGTGGAATTCTAGGCCCTGGAGACATCTACCAGCCCAGACTCTTGAAGCACTACTGCAGATGCCGAATCAGAGAGTGCTTGATTAAGAACTGGAAGTTGCCAGAAGGAGTTTCCAGTTTGAATTTACCTCTTCAATTGCAGAAGTATTTGCTTCTCGAAACATGACATTAAATTTGAGTTTCCATAAAAATAAAATGGCTGTGAAAATGGCCACAATTATAAGTACAAAAAAGCTACCGTTATGATTATTATACCTTTCTTTTTCATAAAATGTGCTATTTAATCCAATATAATTAAGATTCATTTGAAATGAAATTTTACAGAAAAGCAGAGAAATGTCAAAATTTTTCTCCAACAATAGTAAAGAAATATCAAACTATTATTTCTTTGGTTGTATTGGTACATAATATCAGAGTGTTTGCTTTTATCAATATCCCTTACTTTATTTTAAGATATCTCTTTAAATGTGCTGAAGTATTTTTAGTGGTTTCAGTGAAGCTGTGAAACACTCAACTTTTATGAAGAAACTTTTATTCCATGGTGTTTATAATATTTGACGTAAAATAACTTTTTGCCATAAAATGCGAGGGATTGCTTCAAACAAAAATTTGAAGTTATAAGCGCATTTAGGTCAGAGTTAATTCCTAAAAGAAATTAACACCTAATATGTGTTCAAGGACAAAATAGGAATTTGGAAGCTTCTTATATAGTAAAATAGCATCCAATAAACCCAATTATTCCGATTTAAAGGTAAATTACTTTAGTGAATGCTATTAAGTGGTGCTATATTTTCACTATTCTAATAGTTGTCAAAATAATTGCCAATTTGAACTAATGGTGCATAGACGGTGTTCTCGAAATATCGATGTCATTATATGAAACAAAAGCATATGGAAATATCATTAAAAGAAATAAAATGATATTCTCTCAATTGTTGATTCTAAGCAATCGATTTTTTGAAGACAATAAGTAGTAAAGCTGACCAGTTTTCAAGCTTTCTCACAATATTATGTCCCTGAAATATATCACCGACATCAGGTCACTGCGAATACCAGACTTCCTGAATAGGAATGAAGTATTATGTTTTCAAGAAAGAGTATTATATGTAAAAAAATATGATACTTTTCCCAAATACAACACTAAAGAGGAAACTGTAAAAATATATCTTTCTTTAAGTTTTATTGGAAAAAAATATCATTGCTCTTCCTTGCTGTTCATATTTTAAACTTATTTGTAAATTTATTAAAGACATTCACTTTTAATTAAATACAACATAAAACGTTATTCCTATTATAATCAAGAATATAGCAAGATAGTTTTGTTTTCTTTAACCTTTCTGCTTTATGTGGTATTTGTGGCTTTTGCAAATATAAAATACGATTTGTCTAAATCCATTATTTTTTTATTTCTTTTAAATAGCTTTTTTAATTTATGTATGAATCTGTGTATTCATAATGCATTCAGATAACAAGTGAACTTTAAAAATACTGAAAAGTACTTTTAATTGCTTACATTTTTTGAACATTCCTTATAATAGTGTGTGTGTGTGTAGATAAATACATATATAAACATAGAAAAAAATGAATGTTAATAAATGTATGTAGACGTATAAGTATAGCTAGAATATTAAGTCACCCGTGTGTGTATATTTTGTTTTTAGAGATTCATATGTGAAACGAGATCATTTTTTTTCAGCAAGTACTCTAAATAATTATGAAATAATGCTGATCACACACATTTAGTTACCTTCAGAATTGTATATTACTGATTACATGTATATAGTTATTTCCTATTTTTTTGTCAATAATGTTTTCAAAATTAAATATGTAATGGAATGAAAGTTACTTGTAAATTAACTTCGATGAGAAAAAAATTTAACTTAAAAAAGCCTTGAATTGACATCATTGTTTCACAAGCTAAGCTAAACTCTATGGCCTACGGTGCTCACATCTGTTTTCATGACCGAGGACACTGGAATGAAAAGCATATGTACCAATTCGGTGGTCAGCTTAATATTAAACCCCCAGTGTTTAGTTCTCAAGAATGCTTGGTACTCAGTTCATCGACCCACTGAAGGGATGAAAGGCTGAGTTGACATTTTCCATCCCGAGGATCAAATCTCGGACATGTGTCTTGGGAGCGTGAAACTCTACCACTAAGCCACCGGGCTTCGTTTTATAAGCTAATAATCTTTAATATAAAATTTGTAAAAAAACTAAATTTCATAAACTCTCTAATGCAAATATCAAATACTTTTCTGTATTTAGTAGTCATAACGATTTATTTTACTACGAAATTAAATACATATCTGTTTCATATAACATTATTATAATTCAAGTTAAATAGAAAATCAAGCTTAAATAATTCCATTCATATTACTCTGATGTAGCAAATGAAAATCTATATGCTTATTGCTAGGCATGATATTTGGTAATGCCTATTTGATGTAACTGCTTTGCTATAGTTTGTGTACTACTTATTATAGACTTAAATGGTATATTTCGATATCCTGGTGAAAACAAAGGTAATATCTGAACGCATCAGTGTGTTAGAAAAGCGATATTTCACTTAAAAGTTTTCTATATTTGTTACTTATTCTTTTAATCGCAAGACTTTTATAAAATGTATTTTTTCATATTTTACTTCCACTCTTCATTTAAAAATCTACATATATGTTTACACATTGTAAGTTAATATTTTTGGATAATTTATTTCTGTAAATAAATGACATAATAGAAGTAAAGATTGTTAACTGTATAATTGCCTGTAAATTTTAAAAACTACTTAGCTAATTTTTGAAAACTGTCAGAGGCAGAGAACTTTAAAGCTAGTTTAATAATTTCTCCTTGAGAAAAAAGGCAAAAGTAAATCGTGGACCAAAATTCTGATTATCGCAATAAATTTTAAGATTTTTAGTTCAGACACGTTGACAAATTAACTTTTTAAAACTAACAAAAGATTTTAAATGTTTTTAACATTTTCACAGAAAGAAAAATCAACATTTTAACATCATAGTTAGCTAATTTTTTAGATTAAAAAAATATTAAATTTTATAAATGTTTATAAGAAATATTATTGAAAAAAATTAAAATTAATTAACTTAATTATTAAAATACATTAATTAACCAAATTACTTTGACATTTCTACATTCATTGTGATGTACAAATTGTTTTCAAAATGGTCTTCTCGATTAGTAATACATTTCTAATCTTCTATTAGCAATATGTTACTAATCGAAAATTTTAAGACAAAAAATGTAATTTTTGTAAACTTAAAATCTTTGATTAGTAATACATTGCTTAATATGAATATACTCTGAATGCTATAAAAGTAGCCTTTAGAAATTCACAGATGTTTGAAAGATATTATGAATTTTTTTAAAAAATAAGCGTATAAATGATATTAAAAAGATGGTACAGTTATTTTTTTATTCAAATAGATTTAAATATTTTTAAAGTTAAATTTAGAAGTTTTTAAAATCAACATGTATTACACATATCATTAATTAATAGATTAAGTAATAAATTATCGTAGATAAATTTAACTTTTAAGAGTTTTTATAAAAATTATATCCTATCAATTTAGATATTATTCATTTACTTCAGTATAAATTTGTTAATACAAGAAATGCTATAAGCTACATTAACTATTTTGAAAATTAAGACAAATGTTACATCAAAAACTTTTATTGTTATTATTATTACCTATGTATGACAAGGTTATGTTAAGACACAATATTACCTTAATAGGAAACACTTACACTAATTTTGAAAGAACTCCAAAGAAAATTCTGATGAAAACTTCTAAATAAATGACATGAAGGTTCTAAATAAATGAAAACTTTATTTAGAACCAATAAAATCAATGTTTTAATTTTTATATTGAATGTATTTATTGAATTACTGTGTTTGAATTGAAAAACATATTTTACATTGTTTACTCATATAATAATATCTAATTATGAAAAAGTATGTGAAATTTTATCATTGATCATTATTTCTGTAAATATTATGTTTTTTTTCTTTTGTTCTCATTATAAATGACAAGATTATACATTTGACTGATACTTTTTATGATTGTCATATTTTTGCATTGAATGTCAAATAAAACTTAGTCAAATAAAATTAGCTTCACTGTGTGAAATTTTTCATATAATTCAGTATAGCTAGAAAATAAATTTTGTGAAATAAACATTCAAATTACCAAAACTTTTTTGTTTGACATTATCATTTTTTTATTTTAGATACTAAAATTATGTTCATATTAAATTATTTTATGTTGATTATAAGTGTAGCAAATATATATGTCTTCGTTAAAATTAATAAGCATAGATTTTTAAATATAAATATTGTAATTTTAATTATAGTTATTCAATACATTCGTGTGTATATTTTACATCAATGTGTTACCTTAACATAGGTAATTAAACATGAAACATCAGTGTCCACTTTCAAATCATTGTTTGCCTTAAAGTAATCGACAAACTATTTGGAGGGAATGTGACACTGATTTCCCCGAATGAGGGATTTTTACCAGATAATGTTGCCAAACGCTATTCAACTAATTCTTAAAGAGTCTGCTATCATCGAAACTTTGCTTATGAACGTCAATGATATACGTGAATCAATTTAAATATTCCGAGGCTATCCTCCAAAGAGCTTTATGAAATTGATTTCTTATTCCTAGATAGCAGTTGAGATGAAATTTCATCAAGAGAGAGCAAAGGAAACAGAAGCCTCAGTAATGATCATCCAATTGTATAAGAAAAATGCTGAGAGAATTTGAAAACTAGTGTATTGTATATTGAGAAATATCAACCTAATAAAATAGTAGCAAATCATAGAACACATTTGTTTTAAAGTATTACAATGTTTTATTTTCGTAAAAAATTTTAAATATAAGGTAGACCGAGCTAATTTTTTTATTTTTAGCAAAGGAAGAGATGTAAATAATTGCATTATTTTATTAAATTCTTTTTTTTATTTTTTCCCGATGAGCTACTGACCTTAAGATTTAATCCACTAAGCTCTTCAGGGGGGGGGAAGTTGATGGCATCTTATACAGGTGGACACCTTTAGAGCGAGGCTACTTATACAGTGGGGGCTGTCCTCTTTGCCTCAGAAGTGAAAGGACAGGGAAACACACAAACAGAGAAAGGAACATCCATACCCGAACCAGGATTCGAATCCGGGACCTACTGCTTTGAAGCCTTACTTTCTGTATTTGGTCAGCTTCTTTTTTCTGGATAAAATATATTATCTTACTTTGTGTTGAAACTAATAATAAAAATTGTCTTACATCATAAGTTTCAAAAAACGATTTTTCTTTAAGCGAAGTTCTATTGCACTTCACTAAAATTTAATAAATAGATTTGGTTTATTGATTAAATTCTAGTGAATATATTTGAATAATTAAGTACAAAAATATACCCAACTATTATTTGTTTTCTTTAAAAAATGGTTCTAAGCAACTCATGCATAATAAAATACAGCAGCTGTATAGACATGTAATTTTGTTGTGTCAAAAATGAGTTTTGGTTACATATCACACAAACTATCCATACTTTACTTAATAAAGTATTATTTGGCAATGATTCAAGTTTGATGATAAAAATTGTTTTATCATTATTAACTTAGTTATAGGTATTTGGTAACAAAAAATTTCAATTCTGACTTATATTGCTTCGTCAACTATTTGTAGTCCATTTTTTTCAAAATTTTATAAATAAGAAATATTTTTTATCTAACTACGCGCGCTCATGCGCGTTCAATTTCATTTTCTTCTATTTATATCTTACACCACATTTATATGTATATAAACTATAAAATTCATTAATATTGATACTAATCTCAATCAAAGAAACTTTGCGTTATATGGTGATGTTGTTTAAATGATGTTGTTGATTAAATGACTTTTTATGTACATTGTTTTAATATAATTGTAATTTAAACATGCATTTACGGTTTAGACTAATGTTATGAGATTTTAGGAAATAATTTTTTCTGCTATTAATCTTATTGAATAGTGTAATGATATATTTGATTATTCAACCTCATTCAACAAAATAATGAAATATTGCATGGTATGCAGATGTAGCTAATCATAATCATCGAAGAAAAAGTAAATTCAAATATATGTTTTAAGCCACCTTAAAGTGGTTTTCTTCTATCAATAAATATGTAAATCTACAGCAAGTAAAAGTTTTTTCGTTTATCATTAACGCGCCAATAAGTAAATTATTTGTTGTTTGGCGCATTTTTGTGAGACAATGTGCAAAGAAGATCAAACTGTACTAATAACAATTGAAATGAGTTAGAAAGTTGAATATTTGTCAAAAATATATCAATTACATGATAAATTTATCAATCGAACACATTGTAAACAGATATATTATTAATAAATAATGTAGTATTAAATTAAAAATTATGAATCAAACCATTTATAACGGTGTTTTATTCTGTTCTGGAATAATGCCAACAAGCTATCATTTCTTTTTCAAACTGTGCAAAATATTTTACTTCGTAATTTCAAAACTTAACATTTTCTCTGACCCAAAAATGTATTTCATTCTTACAGAAATTCATTTAAGAACACGACAAATGCTTTAAAATGTATTTTTAATATTTTAGATAGTTGCATATTTTAAACAAAATATTTAAAATTAAACTTTGATATATTTCACTCAATTGTTCCTTTTGCTGTATTTTTTATTGCATATGCACTTATTTAAAAGATATCTCAACGAAACATAGTATTTATTTCTTATCAAAATGATAAAAGTAAACTATTTTGATCTAAATATTTTAAGCAAAGTCAAACTTTTCTGCATAATTAAAAATCACTTAAACTGTGACGAGTTAAAAAGATAAAATTTAAAAGTTATATATTATATGAAGTTAAAAGTTATATATTAATTTAAACTATTCAAAAATAATTTCTTGAAAAGAATTCTGACCAACTTCCTTATTGTATAGGTTTAAAAGTCTGAAAACACATGTAATGATATAATTTTAAAAACCAACAAGTATTTTAGGGTAAATTATTATGTGTCTCTTCATTTTAGTTTTAGGAAATTTGACAATAAATATGATAAATAGAAAAAATGATATGCATTTTCAAAAATTAACATTTATCAAATTGTGATTATTAAAATAAACAATAATGAAATATTCATTGCAATGTGTAAACAAATGAAATCATCAGAACACGATTCAATAAAATGTCACTAATTTTAAATTTAATTGCTTTAGTTTGTTTCTTCACTATTACTAAAGTTATCAAAAATAATATTTTTTAAATTAGATCATTAACTTTCGAACCAAAATAAATGAAGTAAGAAGCTTGCTCTTAATCATCATTGAAGTAAGATATTGTAATTGACATAGCGATAAGAAATTTCCAACTTGTGTTTTATTTTCAATTAACATTTATCAAGACTATTCGACAGTATTAATACTGTTGTTGTTGTTCCTTATTCTACTTGATCTAGTACAATCTAGACCAAGTCCAGTAGATCGTTCGCCCAGAGAAAGTCCCAAACCAGTGCAGGGTTTTCAAAAGATCTCTTTCTCCAAACCCAGACAGGAGAGCAGATGGTACGGAGAAGCTTAGTGGAAATTACACCTGAGGCACACAGGGAACACTTTCTGACCCTGAACGAATGTAAGGGTGCGAGTATGTCCAGCAATGAGCCTGGTAATGGTGGTTTGCAATTTCCTATTGCCCTTCAGCTCCAGGGCAGCCCTAGGATGGTTTTGTTCGTACCAGTGTATTAATACTGGTTTGAATAAACACTTGGCATTATTTTTGGATTTCATAGTCTGTAAAATAATTTGTTCCACAAGGATTATAATATCATCTTTGTATTATAAGCATTATATTGCTTATTACACTCAATGCACAATTCTTTAACAAATTCTTTAATAGCTCCCATGTATATTAAGAAATCTTTTAATCTATATTTGATTCTGATAACATTTAAAGAAGATACATTTTTCAAGTATAATAGATTTCACTTATTCATAGCTTCAAAAGCACAAGTTTAAAATATCATAATATTATTGGGCTTAAATTATAGAATGCTTATTTTCTAATATTTATTGAAAATATAGTATCTTATCATGCAATAATTAATATGGAAATAATTTTGGTTCAATATGTTTTAGTTATTATATATATGAAAATTATTTTATTTGTAATTTTAAATTTGTAATACATTAAATTTTATTTGATATTCCTTATAATCTGTGAAGAATAAAATAACTATTAAAAATTTACAGAACATTTTCCATTTCCAAAAACTATAGACTTATATATATTTCTTCTCTGCAAATAAATATTTTTTCCATAGTATTTTTATCATAAAAGAAACATTGATAAAAACATTAGACAGCTTTTATTTTGTGGTGAATTCTGATGATATTTTGAATGTATGTTCTCTTCTTATTTCACTTTTCTTATCAAAGGTGCAATACTTCAGTATGTGTTTACCTGAATTCGTTTAACTGTTATTCTTATCTTTCAATACGTCTCAAAGTTCATAGTTTTCAGATAAAGTTAATGTTTTGCCCCAAATATATAAGGATGTTCACTTTTGATATAAATAGGAATATCAAACTCAGTTTTGTATTGTAAAAATTTTTCCTTTATTTTTATAAGTACAAGAAAGGGTGAAATATCGTTGTTTTAAAATTTCTGTATTTAGATAAATTATAGAATATTCCAAGGAAATTAAGCATTAAATTACATTAAGATGTAAAGATTTCACATAAATTCAATTATAACGATAAATTATAATTGCTAATTAATACATATCCCTGACAGATATTTCCCATAATTGTGTATCATGTACATCACCTGATGATATTCATTGATTTCATTAATATGAAAATTGATTCAAGTCATAGTCGTTTAAATAAGCAGATTTTTGTTTTTGATTATGTTTGTTTATATGAGTAAGAATTTCAATACCTGTTGAAATATAGACCTACAAGTAACCTTCATCAATAAATTTTTAAAATATTTTAATTTTTTGCAGTTTATGAATGATTAAATTCTTAAAATATTTTATTGAAAAATTGCGTCACACTCATATGAAATTAATGCAGACTTTCTAACAAAATGGTTACTTATGATCATTCAGTGAGAAACAAATAATGAGATTCCAATATTATTAAAATAGATTATATTTTCTATTTAAATATACATATTTTTTTATGTTTTTTTATAATGTAGAATGTTTTGTTGTTTGTTTAATTGAATGTTTAATTTTATACGCATGCCTTAAAATATGTTTATATCACAAAATTTCTTAATTTACAGTGAGATCATTTATGATCTTCAAATAAAATCCTAACTGATATACTGAGAATAATGATAGAGTTATTCTAATATTTTACCTTCTTTTTATTTTTGCTAATAAGTAGATTCTTTTCATGTATATTTTGTTTAAGATCGCTTTATTTCATATTTAAAACTACTTTTATCTCCGATTACTTTTGTACTATGTGCAAATATTTTTTTCAATAGTCTCCAATAAAACTTTTACAGTTCAGTGGTTCATAGACCTGGTCTGACTTCTTCAGACTGCGAATAAATTTACTACATATAAGATTAGCAACAACAATCAAATATTTCATATTTTTATGAGCATTTTATTAAAAACTTAATAAAGTATAGTCTCTCTTCAAATTTATTCTATATATCTTAGACTAATAATACTAATCTATAATTTATAAAAACAATTCGAAGTGATAATTATATTGTTGTTATTCTATATTATCAAAGTGACTATGTAGTTATTACATTAATATCTTAAATTAAAATTTATTTGAAAAAATTATTTCAATTTGTTAATCTATTCTGCGTAATGTAAATCACTGAAAATTATTTAAAAACTAAAGTAAAAAATTAAAGTTTTATAAAAAAAATTGTAGACAAACTTAAATTTCAAAAAAATTTATCGCAATTTAACATTTCGCTTAGCACGAAATTGGGATAAAACAAATTCATTTTGAATTAATCTAAGTATAAAAAAAATTAACCATGTATAAAAACTTTTCATGTTTTTTTATTATTGCATTTAATTAAGCTGTAATTATCGCATTTAACTAAATATAAAAATTCAAAAATAAACTACATAAGTAGCTTATTTTGAGCAAAAATATTCTGTTCATGATCTTGTAGTTATGGATTTGCGATTTCAAAGTACATTACAAAATCTATTTATCTTAAAGATTTATGAGAAGACTTAATTGTTTATTTTAAAAAGTGTGTCATTGTATTTAACTTCAATAAATTATACATTAACATTTTATTAATATGTAAAAATTTATTGCATTTTAATATATTCTACAAAAAATGAAAACTCACTAAAAGTAAAACACATAAACTAGACGAATGAAAAATTTTTATAATTTAAACTAATGTAACACAAAAAAAGTTTGATAAACAAGCATAACGGAAAACATATGGAAACATTTTTAGTCACCTAAGAACTACTTTAATTTTGAATTTAGTTCTTACTATCAGGAAATAAAATCATTATTTTATTCAAATAATTAATTAGCTTTCTTTAGTAAATTATTCGTAGTCTCGCATACCTTTTTAAATGATTCAATTATTATTTATTTTGAGATAAAGTTACATTTAAAAAAACATTTGTTTATAAATTTAAAAAAATTTTTAAAGATTTTTTTTCTAATTTTTAGTGAAAGAATTTTTGAATATTTTGTAAGATTCTTTTAATCTTTTAAGCTTTATACTCAGTAATGTAGAATTTTATTCCTTAATTTATTGATGCAATAAAGATTTATTTTTAATTCTGCCAACAAGGCATTACGTTGGAATATTTAATCTAAATCTGATTCTGAATTTTTAATAATTTTGGTAAAGAATATTTCAAAATTATAGTTTCTGCACCAATGAAAAAAAAATCAATTTGTTAAAATTGATAAATTCTAGATATTTTGCCTTAAAATAACAAAATATCTAGAATATAATTATCAATTAATTACTGAATCAAAAAATAGCAAACACTTATTGATGAACCTTAGAAATAAATGTAATAGTGAAACTATATGATATTAAATGCACCATCAAAATTTCATTATTGTACAATGTAGATAAGATACATATTAGTATTTTAACATGATTCTGAAACACTTGAAAACATAAATACAGTAATAAATAACAGAAAACAAAAAAAAATTTATATCGAGTCCAAAATTTAAACTACTTTTTTAATTTATAATTTAATCAAATTTATTTCACAAAAGTTTTCTATTAGAAAAAATTTTTTATTTTTTATTTTAAATGTTTCATAAATATTTTTGAACAATTAAGAATAATAAAGAACGAAGAATCACATAGCTTTTTTATAGTGAAACATCACTAATTCTTAATTTATTTATTATTATTAAAAACATGTGTTATGTTGAAAAAGTAAGAAATTCATATTTAAAGTGGTAAATATGAATTAAAAAATGAGTAATAAACAAGACACTGCTCTTACATTCAATATTTCTTCATACAGTGTTTACCAAAATAGCTAAGTTACTACAGTAAAAATAAATTGTCTCTTTTAAAATGAATAATTGCACACAATGATAAACAACGAAAATGCTTCTTTCCTCTCTATACATAGTCTTTAGAGTCTTCTCTAAGAATGCAGAACAAGCAACCAGTAAAGATGAGGCACAGAATCTATATAAAAAAATAAAATATATAAATAAAAATTGTGAGCTCAAAGTAATTGAAACTGAATTTTCAGCAATCATTTTTATTTAAAATAATGATTTCTAGACACCATTCAAATAGCAGTAATTGATGCCTTTTTAATTCGATCAATTCTTTAATAGTTTTATATTCACTTTTCCTGTGGAGATAGTTATTTATGTGACAGCGTATTATGGAGGATAAACCAAATTTGCGTGGCATTTGATATGTTTTTTCCAAGGCAGATTTCCCAAAGATAGAAGAGACTATATTCCGTTTTGTAGCAAGAAAACATACGGAAAATTCCAAAGGAACACTCTTACAGCTGTGTAGAAAGCAAACTCCCAATGTCCACCCCTCGTTATTCCATGTTCTGTTGCTGAATTAATTGATAGTGGCTGAGATCAAGTTCAAGACTTTCAATTCTGAGAAGTTCTGCTCTACCACAAGACCACGGTGAGGATAATAATATATAGAGATCATAAATTTATAAATAAACACTCCTTTTATTACAAATCCATTGACTATTATATATAATAATCTATGAAAAACATAGGTTATTGTATACTCTTTTTAAATTTATAAGTGAATGTGATTTTTATGCAACCAATATGGTATTGATAGATTTGAGTTAAAATATTAAAATAAAATATTTTGAATTGTTACTATCAGGAAGGATTATTATTAAAAATAAATTTTGTTAAAAGCAAAATGAATAATATGCAAATAATGGCTATTTTGAAATAAAAATATTTGCTGCTTTTTTCATGTTGTAAATGAAGGTAAAAACTGAGCTTTTTAGAAAATATATTATTCGAAATATTTAAAAATACAATAAATATTAAATAATAATTAATATATTATATATATATATATATATATATATATATATATATATATATATATATATATATATATATATATATATATATATATATATATATATATATGTATGTATGTATGTATATGTATATATATATATATATATGGGATTTTTTCAAAATATTTTTGACCTCTTTTCTTTAAAAAAATTTTTATTAAAATATAGTTTAACTTCTTCATAATTACCTGAACTAAAACAGATCCCAAAGCAACTCCACCGATCGCTCCTGCTTTCTGCTCCAAATATCTTCTTATGTTTTCACCACAGCCTAAAAAAGGCATATGAACGAATTTTATTTCAATACAAGATCCTTAGAAAGATAGAATAAAATTTTTCATTTACTGAACTTACACATATTTTGTGAACATCTCTTGAGAATTATTGCATAAATAACAATTTTGATTTATTTTTTATACACACCTTGAGGAAAAGTATAACATATATGATATGACAGCTATCAGTTAAATTATTTTCTTAAATTTGAAAATAAAACATGAACAATTTTTATTATTCCTTTAAATATATAGCTTTACTTATTAAATTATTTTCCACAAATTATTCAAAGAATCTTTTCTTACAATAATCACAAAATTGTTGTCATAAAAAATTTCATATTTCTTTATAATGAATTTATTTCCTAACTCTTTTAAAAATATGCAATTATTTTTCTATTTTATGAACATATAAATCAAGAAAGTTGGAAAGGAATGTTTGAAAAGGACAATATTTTCACTTAGCAAGCATGTTTCAAATTTCTTGGTTTGCTGACTTCTTGATTTGAATAATTTTTGAGTTCAAAAATTATCTCAAGTATCTACAAAGCAATATTAAATTCAACAAAAATTACCATGAATGAAAACATTGTTGGTCCTGTCACTACTGCAGGATTGAGGAATGTCATCTAAATGATAATCATTCTTGTCATAGCCTCCACAGCATTCTAACTGCAATAATAGAAATCATTTTGTATATATCTAGTAATACTATGGTAATAATAATATTTTATTGAATACAAATGTTTTCTACAGTATACCTACATATAAATGAATTTAAATAATTATTTAATTTTAACATCATAATATTTTTAATTGAAATAAATTATTTGGTAATGAAGAAAAATCATCAGTCTTAGTTTCGAAAAAATACATAAAATATAAAAGCAATAAAACTAGGAACGTTGAATTTTCTCTTCATCTAAATAGATGAAGAGAAAATTCACCTTTCAAAAAAAATTCAACTTATGTTAAATAACATAGCAAAAAAATGCTGATAGAAATAAATATTTTTAATTATATGAGCTAAAACAGGGAATTAGATTCAGTTTTTCAGCTTATCTATGAAAAAACCTCAGATTTCTCAAAAAAAAAATAATGATGTATGATATCGTTATGAATGCTACAATTTACTGGATATTTAATGAAATCGTTTACCTTAGGATTAATAATGTTATCTTTGGTAATCAAGGAATAATATTTAAAGATGACTTACATGAAAAAGGCAAGGCATTTTAAAGGAAAATCATAAAGTTATCACGGAGTTCTCTGGTAAGTAAATTAACATTTTTATTATAATTAATGGTAATATAAATTCTCTAAAATATACGTAGCATCTGAAAATATTTTCAATCTCTCAAATTTAGATTTGTGAATATTTAAGAAATATCGGAAACTATATAGTAACAGAATTTAGGAAATGTAAGGTGTTTTAATATTTGTTTGAAATTACATACAGGAAGAATTTTTCATAGAGATTGGGTTGAATTAGCATGTAAAAAGGGATTAAACTTGGAAAATTCCCAAGCACCCACCCTGATAAAAATGCACGCAGAAGAAAGACGCAGAAAAGTCCTTTTCCTTGTTCGACAGTAACAAGGATAATGTTCTACAGGTGTAATGACAAAAGGTACTTGAAGGGAACTGGCTTCTGTATAAGCCAAAAGTTAAACATTAAATTATGGATTTTAAAGTTTTAACGACTGGATTGTATTAGTTATGCGTAAACGGTAAACATTTTATTTTATATCATTATTAACACAAATTCCCTGAATATTAACAAAAAACATAAATAGGAAAAAGTGTTTTATGAAGATCTCTTAAAATTTTTTGAAATTGCCCTCTTACTGGTGTTAAATTTTTTTCTTGGTAATCAGACAAGAAGGAATTTAAACTTAATGTTGCCTTGCATAGTTTATTTGCTGAGTCTAATGATAATGGAATACATTTTGATGAGTTTTATATATGAGTTATATAAGAGTTTACCTATATACTTAGAACTGACAAAATGAAACTCTTTAATTAGATATTAATTACCTTCTAATTAATACTAGACATTTTACAAACTTGCTCAATATTAGATCTTTTAGAGGAGCTAATGTGGACTTCAATCATTATTTAGTTACATCTACTATGTAATAAAAATATTTCCAATTTTAATAAAAATTGGCTGAAAGAACTATTAGTACTTGATAGTAAGTTTAAAGAAGTTGAAGCCAATAAAATTTACAGTGAAATGATATTTATTTTAACTTCGAAGTAATACTTCAAAAATAATAATAGATATCGCTGAGTTGGAAGTCCTGTGGACAACAATCTCTGATAATGTAAATGAAGTTTCTAAATACAAAACTATAAGAAAGAATATAATGGTTGGATAAAGAATGCTGTATTGTAAATGAACAAGAATATTCCACATACAAAACTCCTAAAAATGCGATACAAGAATATAGTAAGGCACAGGAAAATATAAAGAAAGATTTTTAGGATTAATAAAAGATTTTTAAAGAACACAAATTTAAAGTTGTAGAACATCTTATACACTAAAAAATACTAAATATTCTATCAAGAGATTGCTACTGTCGAAAGAGCTTTAAAATAAATTTTTGTTGAAAAAAGATTTCATGTCCTAATGAAAGCACTAAAATTTTTCAAAAGTTTGAATTTAACATCGTTAAAACTTATTACAAGGTAATAAATGTTTTGAATTTTTTTATTACACATATAAAAAACTTGATGGATTCCAGAAAATTTATATCACTGAAAATTCAAGAAAAAATTTTTCACATATGATGAAAAGAAACATAAAGTGCTTGTAATAAATCTCATACAAAGGTAGAACTTATAAAAGGAGTGGAATGAAATGTATGAAGTTTTTTCAATGTTTATCTCAATTCAAAATGTTTGCATCATTAAAAATCTAAAAATTTGGCTCTAAAGCAATTTATGTCGAATCAACAAAATGAGAATCCTTTGGTTTATGAAAATTATTTAAGGACTAGTTCATTATGCATTTATTAAAAGATGTTCTCCTTGTTGCTGTACATGAAACTTGTACTTTATCTTAAAAATATTATTAGTGACTATCAATGTAATTTTTGTATAGGTAGATATAACTAAGTAAATTATGAAGAAATCATATGAATTTAATTTTGATTTATATACTTCATTTATTTATTAATTACAAAATGATGTATTATTCCATCGACTGCAACGATTATTTACAATCATGGATTATTCTCATATTCGAATAAAGCATGGGATTATTATAAACATTACAATCAGCGTGACTCTTTGCAAAGCTCTTATTAAGAATACCTTTCTAATAGTTTTCGAATAAAAAAAGAGTTAAACAAATACTTGTCCTCTCGGTCCTTTTAATCAAATTTGCATTGAAAAGGATCTTTAGAAATTCTAGAGTAAATACCAGTCATGGCATTTTTAGAAATTCTATATAAGTTGTTGATGACATAACATTGGTGATTATCATCAAAATATATTTAATAGAAGCACTTGAAATTATTTCGAGAGTGTCTGAGTTAGTGGGGCTTATTCTTAACCAGGAAGAACAGAAATATATGCTTGTTATTAAAAATACCAACATCATATTTTTTCTTTCTTTATCCATCTTTTATCTCATCTTTTATTTGACAATTATAAATTTGAAATTGATGCATAGTTAAAATTTATCTGGGCTTGATATTTAATAAAAAATGAGATCTTATATGAAATTAACACATATATATTTGTGCCTAATAAAACTTCGTTTGGATTAAAACGTTTATTAAAATCTGTCTTTTTATTTATACAAACACGTATATAAATTTTAAATTATATTATTTCGGATGTCTTAGCAAACAGGGTCCTGAGATGCATTTTTGGTGAAATTTAGGAAAATGGCATTTTAATTTGAAATATATCAAATATTTCAAGAGACTGATGTTGTTTCTAACTTTAAGATAAGCAATATCTATTGTTCTGGATATTTTGTATTTTAACGAAAACTATATTTAAAAAGAATTTTTTCCACTAGACAACGTGACGCAAAGATTAGAAGAATTTTAGAATTTCTTGAACAAAATATTCTCTTAAAAAGCAATTTTATTAAATACTGCTTTTGATTTAACTGGGTACTTAAAGCAACTAAATAAATTGACTCATTTTTATGATAATATAAATCAAACATGTTTTAAACATAGTCAGAGTAACTGTAAATTAATGAAGAAAATAGAAAAAAATGCATTCTTCTTAGAAAAAAATTCCTACAGATATTTTTCGGAAGCTCTGTTTTAAGTCTGTTATTATAAGTAAACATTCATCCTGTCTCATATATAATATATTGTGTAGAGAACAGATGCAACAATAAATCTCTGAAAAAAGCTTTAAAATGAAAACATCCTGTTATAATTAATCAAACGCATTTTAAAGAGACTGGAAGAATGCTTATTAATTCCGTCCACAATTACCTAAATTCCAAAATAAGATGAAAAATCCTTATACTTGTATTAAATTCTCATTCCTCCATCTTATATTAAATTTCTATAATAAAATTGGCGTTACTTAAAATGCTCTGCTTAATATTTATATATATATATACTTTTAAAATTGAAAATATTTCTTTTGTAAAAAATACAATATTTCTAATAAATTAAAAAATGACATAAATTACGCTTCCTAACAGATTTACTGAGTTGTTTAAATTTTTATTAAGATCGTAAGACCAATATTGTAAAAAAATTATTTATTTTCTTTTTAAAGAAATGAAAATTTTTAAATGTCTACCAAATTAAGAATAGATTTTATCAAAATAAAATTTGCTTAAAAAGTATTTTACACATTTTAGGATTCTTCATAGAGTTATAAAAGCCATTGAAATTACATAAATGACTGAAAGATATTGCTGTGATTGTACATGACTTAAAAGACAATTCACAAATATTTTAATGCTACTATAATTCCATTTTCAATGAAAATTATGCTTTTTATACAATACCACAACCCTCAGTTTTTTGCATAATGCATTTGGAAATACTTAACATTATTTCATGAGTTTAATATTTTTTAAAGTATAAAAACACTGCATAATTCATAGCAATCTGCTTGAAATCAATTTGCACATGTAAAACAATTCATTCATAAAGCTTTTATTTAATGCTCATTTGTTTTAGATTTACGATTTATTCAGAAGAAATAATTGAATTTAAATGAATGAAAATGATTCAATTCTGAATTTTAAAAAATTCCAAAAATTGTGGTCTTTACACACCCTATCACTGTTTCATATTCCAATGATTAATTCTAATTAATAATGATAATTCTTGAATAATCCTGATAAATGAAATTCTGATTCTGTTTGTCAGGTAGTTTTATTTGGAACGTATGTCTATCTAGGATATGTTTGGAAAAATTATGTTTCATTTCGAAATTTTGATTCTAGCTTTATTAATCAAAGATATAAATGAGAAAATTAGACTCCTTATAAATCTGCTTATGCTGTGATGAAATTAATTCAAATGATGTAACATTTCTTTTCGGAATTCCTGCTTCAAGAAATAAAAGTGTGATTATTTTCCTCTTTTTAAAATTGACATCTACGAGTAAAACTTTGAAAGCAAAATTAGATATTGCAAATTCAAATTAAAAGTATTACTATGAACTTCATAAAATCATGAAATTTGATATAATTTCCTGAAGTTTTGAGTAGATGTGAAAATTGAAGCGCTTACGTTGCACTTCAAAAGCAGAGAAAGTTATTAAAAACATGCTTTCAAAATATATTTACAAAAGTGACTTGCGGAACATGAAAACTCTTTTAAAAAGGAAATGTTAAGCAGGAAAAATTACAACAAATATCAAATGAGATGAGGGTAAAGTCAAGGAAATTTGTTAAGAAATGTATCACTCATCTCTCAACAAACAGAAAAATGATATACAAATTTACTTATAAATACCAAAATTAAATCTTCGAGGATTCGTTTAACGATTATTTTCTATATCATCTAAAATAAATGTTTTTGAACCAAGTTAAAAGCAACAACACAGACTTACAAAAAGAAAGTATTACAAAGAAAAATTATACCTAGAAAAAATGAAATATTCTTTTTAAATTAGGAACAGACTATAAGTAATATATTATGTAAATAACTATTAAGCTCAAATGTCCTCGAATGCTGAAAAGCATAAAAATTTTATGAATAAAAGTGCATACTAAACTATTTTAAGGGCATTGAAAATAATTTTACAATATATCAATATAATAGTACTTTTTTTCTAACAACTTCTGTATTAAGTGTATTTTATTGTATTTTTTAAGTTATTGAGTTAATTATTGCTTATATACATTATTGTATTTGGTCATTAAGTTGAAAATTATGAGTGATCTTGGTATTCATTTTAGATTTCACATTTATTTTTATTTTTCTTAATATTATTTATTAAAACCTTTCTCTAAGATCTCACATAAAAACAAAAAATGTGAAATATTGATGAATTATTAGTTAAATTAACTCTTTAAGTTTGCTTTATAGTATATAGCATTACCATTTTTTCATAATTTTTTTTTCGTGTGAAACAGGAAATTTGAATGTAAGCAACATCATTTATGTTTTTCATTATATTTGCCATTTATTTATAGTATCTTGGAATCTTATTTGCTTAAAAATATTTTTAAAATAAATAATTTTACATTGTAGCTAAAAGTCTTTCTTTTGTACTTACGTGCAATTGTAGTAAATCAACAAATCTGGCTGAATCTGGATGCTCGTGGATGCCGAGGTCAATTTGCTCTTTAATTGATTTCGTTAAGAATTGCTGAAACTAAAATAAAATAAGCAATTTTAAGAAAAGAAGTAAAATATGTTTAAAAATTTATTCATTCATTAATACTTGGTAGTCATTACAAATGTGAAATGAGATTATTCCTTGAATATCCAAAAACTTTGACTTTCAACAAAAAGTCTTGTCTAGCTCCTTATTTTACTATATAAATTTTACTATATAAATATTTTACTATATAAACATTTTACTATATAAATATTTTCGAATTTTATAATGGAAATAGTGTTACTCTTCATTCCACATAAAAATAAATAATTTTGTTACGATTAAGGCCTATAACTTTACAAAGAAGCTATTATTTTCAGCAAGAAAACTTTAATTTTGATTCAAACTTTCACTAAATTCACATTTTGGTGTAGGACTGACAAATGATATTAAAATACATCAAGAATTCTGAGTTTTGGAAAAGTTACGATAAATATTCCCTTAAATATTTGTTTCAGAAATGCATATCTATTTCAGAGACATTATAATATGATTTCACCATAAACTCTAATGATCAATTTAACTATTTAAAAAAATGTTTGAATTCAGTAATCACAAACATTATTCCGTATAGGGAAACAGCAGATAATATGTTAAACTGTTTAATTCTTTAATTATGTGGTTCAAAATTATTTTAGTAATTTTTTTTATAAAATTAAGGATATGTTAAACTAATATTTCGTAAATATAGTTTAAAATCATTGAATAGAAGTTTATGTTTTTTACAAACTCCGGAAAATAGGAAATTTCCTTTAGAATGTAAAAGAAATATTTTGATTTACTAATTTAATGAATATATTTTAAATGTTATGCTTTGTTTTTTATGTACTTCAATATCTAACAGAATTGCACTAAAGATTATACGTTTATATTCTTGAGACAGATTATTTCAAATAAGTACTATAAGTTATGACTTTTTTTTATTCCTTTCACGTAAACACACGAAAACAAACTTCAGTGTGACTTAATTTTAATATAAAGCTAAATAATTCAACCTTCAATAAGATGTTTTTAACATAAGAAATACATTTTATCTTTGTGGTAAAATAATAAGGATTTCTAATGGGTTAACTTTAATGCAAAATTAATGCTGTCGAAATTAGATAAAGTATTCATTTCTGGTTAATGAATTTACTTTTAAAAATAAATTTTGTGAATATTTACTTCTTTAATAAAAACTATTTACAAAAATTTCAACTGAAATGAATAGTTTACAATTTACTCTGAAGTCTATTGTTAAGCAATTAAGTTAGCTTTTTTATTTTTTAAGCTATTAAAATTTTGTCGAATTTCTTCAATTTGTGTATAAAGCAACAGAGCTGTTTCTTTCAATAATTTTGAAAATTATTTGATTTTAAAAAATAGTGTTGACTTTGAAAAGTATCGACAATAATTAAAATCAATTAATAATTAAATTGCAAATTAACGCGTTTTAATAGCTATTTAAATCATTACAATTTTAACTATTTGGGAAATTAAAAAAAAATTCTGATTTTTAATAAAAAGAAATGATTATATATGTATATATATACAGCAAAATCTCATTTTAAAATTATGATAATATGATATTCATTGAGTTAGCTATCATTTGTATATTTTTATTTAAGAATTTTAAATATAAAAACTGCGTAGAAGTAAATTAAATTTATTGATAATAATAAAATAAAATTTATATTTATTGTAATTAAAAAAATTATAATAGAGACTTGAAGAAATTTTCAAGCAGAACATTCACAAAGAAAACTACTAGCACACGTGGGTTTCTTCAGCTGACAACGATTGATGGTCTTTCCCCACTGTAAGTGATTAGAATGTGATTATTGTGAGGTGGTCCAGGGTAAAACGGAAATGCGCCTCATCAAGAGTTAGAGGCTTTTGTATTCTTGACAAGTTCTAAAGGGGGAAAAACTTGCATTGCAGTGAAAGCCAAAACTATGTTGCCACCGCGAAGCAAAAATGAAGCACTTTCTTCACTGAACCCCAGACGGTTAAGGGGTTAAACAAATGATTTGTTACTAAATAGAATTTTTCCTTACAAAATAAACTCTTATAATTTATGAAATTATTAGTATCCATAAAATTATTGTATCTGTATTTTTGTAAAATGTGAACATTATAATAAGCAAAATAAATCAATAGTCTATAAGAATGAGTATTGGTATCAAATCTATATGCATTAATTCAACAAACTTGTACATTAATTCAGCAAAACAAAATGGCGATGAGAGGATAGTATAATTGGTGCTTTTAATTCCCTTCAAAAACAATGTATGCTTTTATAAGTTGCACTTTTATGAAAAAATGTTATACCAAAGAATATATAGGTTATTTAATGACCATGTTTTAAACAGAATAATGAATAGCTTGGAATATTTGATGTGAAGCTTATGTAGTTTTAAAGGAAAAAATCTATTAATTTTTCATTTTAAATTTCAACAATTAAATTAACATTTCGAAAATTGAATAAGAATACAATAAGAATTTAATATTTTAAGCAAATAATATTGCAAAAAATTAATAAAAAATAATATTAATAATTCTTTAGAACAATTCTATATCAAGTCTTCTTCTTCTTCTTAGAATTGGGTTTGTATGTCATAGGGCACCTCTGCTTTTATCAGCATTTTGTACCATTAACTCCAAACCCAATGTTTCTTAGTTCCAGTTGCTCGGGTCACCCACTTTATTAATAAAGTCCGATAACCCTTTAATGGAGTCTAGGTGTAACTCTCTAGTATGTATGATGCCTAAAGAAGTTAATCTAGGGAGGGCAAGAGCCTCGCATTCATAAATGATATGCTCTGCCGTTTCCTCTTGCGTATGACATTTCCAGCAGATAGGGTCTTGCTGAAACAGTCCCATCTGGTCAGAAAGTCAATCATTCTAGGGATAGCTTCCTGACTTTCACCAGAAGAAGATGGTTTGGAGGTCATTTCTACCTCAAGTGAAGGATTCATTACTGCCCCTTTACAAGATTGCCTCTGAGTTCCCTTGTCTTTCTCAGCAAGGTCTACTTCAGAGGCTTCACCTGCAAATGCAGAAAGGTTTGTTATTTCTTGTGTCTTTTCAGCCACAAGATAACAATTAATAAGCTCAGGTAATATAAGTCCACCCAGCATTGCCTGAGTTACTGGGCAAGGCAAATTACTCTAGAAGTTTGCCAGGCAACTAGAGGCTTCGTTAAGACACCAATACTGCGGTGCCAATTAGCCCTAGGCACTGATCACATAACACCAGGGTTTACGGGAGCTGGTTCGCGGCCTCTGATTCTATATTCAAGGCTATCCTGTCATTCCTACAGGACATTCGGCGATCCACCACCTGCTGACGCGCCTGGTGGCTGCTCAAGCCCCAGGAAGGTACGCGTACTTGAGCTTCACTCTATATATATATCTAGTTATATCTAGTTAATTCACTGTGTACTGCATAATTTTATTTCAATTGTATTCCCAAAATTTTAATTTAAAGAAAACTCAAATGAGAGAGAAAGAGTTTTAAAACAAATTCTATTCTTTATAATTTATTTAGACATTTATAACTTTTAATATATACGTTTTCAACTTAATGCCATATCAATAGCCTTATGAACATACTTCTTTCTAATTTTTGCAATAGATATTCATTATATATAAGTTATAATCTGGGATGAACAAAGCTGCAGCGCCCCTTTCACACAAATGGTAAAAATAGACAGTTCAAGCAGTGAAACATAGCATAGAAAAATTATTTGTATAAGCTGCTATCGAAACCAAATTTGTTAAAGAGAAGCCATAGGATATGTAACACCTGAAATTACAACTTAAAAAACCCCAAGATATCATTCAAATATCTATCACATCTTCAAATTTTGAAAAACGTCAACCCAAAGTTAATATTAAAAGGAATTCTCCTTGGATACAATCCTGAAATAAGTGATATAACAATGCATTTCAATGCAGTACCATTTGGCACTGGAAGACTTGTAAAACGAAAATCAGAAAAAAGAAAAATGCACTTATAAATTCTTTTAAGAATATTCAAACTGAGGATAAGTGCAAGGAATTATTCTCAATGCATCTCTAAGCTTCAGATTATTCTTAGTGAGATTTTTATTTTGAAGTTTAGCTAATTGAGCAGCAAATTAATTATTTTTCATTACCTGAAAAGGCCAATATAGTAGATCAAATTAAGAAAAGATACAAAAGTGCTTCGAAAAAGTACATTAGAGTTGTAAATGTACTTCAAGAGCATTTGATTTAAATTTGGCCTGATTTAAACTCTCCCATTCAATTATTAAAAAGATAGATGCTTATGATTATATATTATGTAAAAAAAACTTAGTTTCACCTAATACCAAATTTTTTCAAACACTGGGCATAAAGTTGGGCAGTAAGAGATTTCGTCAAGTCTAAATACTACAGCTTCCTTATAGATATTTAATATTACAGAGAATATAGCATTGTGCTGTTATAACGGTGGTAGGTTTAGATACATAAAATGTATGACCTATAATCCTTTAAAAATTTAGCTTCTACTTATTTATTAATTCTACCTATAAATTAACAAAATTCTTTCTGTAGCTATTCACATTTAGAGTTTTATTGTTAATTCAATATCATCCGTTAACAGCAGTGTAACCAACTCCATTGCTGTTGAAAACTTGTATCACATCTTAAAATCGAAAGTGATCTCGTTTAAAATGAGAAAAATCCAAATTTGGAAAGTCATTCCTTACCAAGACTCATTGATAGCATCCAGAAAAAGAAATAAATTTATCTTTTCGTAAGTGGATACTTTGATGGCAGAATCCTTGTAACACTTGAACACACTTGAATATCAACATTTTAAATTGATTTAACTGGTTCTCCTAAGTGCTAAAAAGGGTCGAATCTTGCTTGAATATTAATTTTCTTGAGAGACCAGATGGTGAGCTAGATCTTTAAAATTGAATATGGTATTCTAGCATAACTCAAAGAAACAATTTCGTTTGTTGAAAATTCAATAGTCTAATCCTTGATTTGAAGGAAAATGCTGACCTGACAATCCCTCGTCTGCTTCATTCAGACAAAAGTGAACAATTAACTTAATCACTAAATACAATCCTTTATTTTGCCTGAGTAAACTTGTTTTTTTCCAAGGAGAAATCCCAAAACTTTTTATCGAATTAATATAGGTTATGCTCTTCCTGTAGTTACTATACTTTACCAACCCTCACTTATCCAAAAAGAAATCTTTGGGTGAAAAATAAGTGCACTTCAGGGGTTATTGCAGAATATGACTCAACATATACTTCACCTGTAAATCTTATTCTTAACTGATTCTACTCTAAATCGATCCAATTTTTTATTCCTAACTGAAATTCTACTAATACCTCTAAAATACGTGGTTAAGCAAAGAATACTAACCATGCCTTGCTGATTCTTTATCTAGAACAGGGATGGTGAACGAATGACACGCGTGCCACAAGTGTCACGTTTCAAAATATTGATGGCACGCACAAAAACAAAATTATTTTTATAATAAGTTATCTTTTTTGATAGAAAGGAATTAAAAAATATTAATCTGCACTAAATTTATAATTTATGATATAAATTTGTTGTACTGAATACCTATCTTAGTATGTTAACTAGAACCATCAAATTATACATTTTATTATTAAAATATCTCAAGAATTCTCTCAAAGTATATAAAGATGTGCATTAGATAAAAATTTTTGCGTATCCAGTTTCGCCTTCTAATGTTATTGCATGTTGTTGCCGTCGCAGCGCTCGAATCAGACGACAGACTGCATTAGTAATTTTTAGTAAACCGTCGTTTTTGAAACTTCAGTGACTTGTTAAAAAATATAACCGTTTATTGTAAAAAGATATAGTGTTATTTTTAGGTAAATATTTTTACATATTATTTCATATTTTATATTCTGCATTTGTTTGCAAGAACACATTGCGTCACGACTGAAGTTTTAACCTGTAACAACCTTAAGGTATTAAAAGTTACTAAACTTATAATTTATTTTGCTTATTTTTGAACAATAAAATATTTTAATATTATGAGAAATTATTTTATCATTAAATCAGTGTAAAATGTAGAAATAATTATTAAAATTACTTTGAATTAATATATTATTTATTAATTTCTTGTGTTGGTAATATTTTTAGCACTTAAATATGTGATGAAATATGTTCTTGCAAACGAATGCAGAATAAATTATTTGTTTTATAACAAAATTATTAAAATATATATTTTTTAGAATTTCTTATTATGACTAGTTCAATGAAGAAATCGAAATTATCCAAAACATATAGTAGCAGAAAATTTCAAGCTTGTGATGGACCGATAGATACGGTATGATTGAAAAGGACAGTAAAGCAATTTGTATTTTATGATCTAAAACTGTAGTCTTTAGAACATCTTCAGTAAAGCGGCATTATGAAACCAACCATAAATTTCTTCTCGATCGAAGTGTAGAAGAGCAAAAGGAGTATATGTCACGTGCCTTAAAAATAAAAATGTTCAAACTACTTCTTTAATGAAATATATTGGAACTCAATCAAACACCGCTACTGCTAATTATCAAGATTCAAAAACTATTGCTCAATATGCGAAACCTTTTAATGAAGGCGAATTTTTAAAGGATGCTTGGCTGTAATGTGCACCATACTTATTCGATGATTTCGAAAACAAAGAAAAAAATTCAAGATATGCCGATAGCTAAGAATACAGTGAAAGAGAGAATTTTGGGTATGGCGGAAAATGTAAATTTTCAACAAAAAATTCATATAAAGTCTTGCGATTTTACATCCATTTGCCTTGACTAGTCTATCGACGTAACAGGCTCTGCTCGATTAACAATTTTTGTACGTTATTTTGTTTACAACCATATTAAAGAAGAGTTAATAAGTTTATCACACAACATTAACAACAAAAGGATTAGCCATTTTGTAATGCAGTTATAGATGCATTGGAAAAAAGAGAAATATGTCCTTCTAAAATTGTATCAGTTACAACTGACGGTGCCCGCAGCTTAAATGGACAGGAAAATAGATTTATAAATTTATTTATAAAACGTATTGGACACAAAATTCTTAATTTTCATTGAATTATTCACCAACAAGCGTTATGTGCCAAAACAGGTTTAAAAATGTTTGATGATATTTTGAGTTTAGTTACAAAATTAGAATTAGAAAAGAAGAAATTTTAAAATTAGTCAATTTTATATCAGCACGAGCACTTAAAAAAGAATTGTTAAATGAAGTAAACTAGTTGTAAAATAGCTTACTCTTATACTATAATGTACGCTGGCTAAGCCGCGAAATTGTTTTGAAAAGATTTGTAGATTGTTTGGAGGAAATAATATTTCAAAATAATGGTAATATTTTTGACCAATACAATCAATTATTGGATGTAGAATGGCTAGGAAAGTTATATGTTTTCAATTGATTTATGCTCTTACTTAAATGAATTAAATATAAAACTACAAGGTGTTAATAAAAGAGTTATTATAATTTTTGACTTAATTAAAGCATTCGAAGTCAAATTACAGATGTTTAATCGTGATATTCTTCCAAATTTATATAAATATTTTCCGAATACAAAAAAATTATGAAAGTGAATGTCACGAAAAGCCAAATAAAGAGTCATTAACGAAGGAATTTTCAGTGGTAATTCAATACCTGCTTTAGGAATTTTCTGCAAAATTTTCGCAGTTTAAAGAATATGAAGAAATTTTAAACTTTATTTTATATCCCGATACAATACCACATCTGAAAAATTAAATTTAAAACTCCTTGAGAGGTTAAATTATAATGAATTAGAAATAGAATTAGTTGAATTTCAGTCAAGTGCCATATGGAACTAAAAATTTGCTGATTTAAGAAATGATTTAGAAATTATTGAAAGTAATCGATTATTGGATAAAATAAAGAAAATTGCAGAAAATGAAATTCTAACTACATGGAATTCAATTCTTTACATTTTTAATTGCTAAAAAATATTAGACCATTCAATTTTATCAATAATTTCATCGACGTTGGCATGTGAATCTCTATTTTCAGAATTAAATTTTATAAAAAATAAATATAGGAATAGAATGACGGATCACACACAATCGAGCTCTGTATGCATACTTTTGAAATTAACTAAATATGAATCAGATATTAAATCTTTATCATCTTATGTACAGCAACAAAAATCCCATTAAAAACAATTGTTTCTACCTGATTTTTGTTTCTAGCATATTGCATTTTGTAAAACATTGATTAATAAAAATATTTTAATGAAGAATTGCTTTTATTTGTTTATTTAATTATACTTACGTATAGTTTCACCATGCTAACATTTCGAATGAAATTTTATTGTGGCACGTTACCTATTTAAAAAAGAATTTTTATGACTTTGTGGAACGGACATCAAAAAAGGTTCGCCATCCTTGATCTAGAATGATTCTTTGAAATCAGCTGGCTCAACTCAACAGACATAGCTATAATGGCTTCTATCGGTCAAATTATGGGAACAAATAGTTGAATTTGAGCAGCGAAACATGTAACATGGAATAAAACACCCACCTCTTTCTTCTTGAGACAAAGTGTAAATAACTAACTGTCAACTGGTACATTAGCAATTTGTATTTATATTCTTATACTGTCTTTAAACTATTTAAAACTGTTGACAGTCTCTCCCTCTCTGTGCAGTATTTCATAAGTTCATGAATGTCTGTTATTTTTCTGATTTTGAAAACATATTTTCGGTTCAACCAACCGAAAAATGCACACATTAGGTATTTTATACAAGTAAAATTCTTAAGCTATGCTCTCTCATTGAGCATTCTAAAATCTTATTCAAGTTCATCTAAAGTTTTTTCAAGTGAAAATTAAAACACATTTTCTGAATTCTCTAAACATAAACTTATAGTCATTTTTTCTTTGTAAGATTTCCTTATAAAATAACAAAATTTAAGTAATGGTAATGAATTTTGAGTATTGTATTGTTATCAATGAATAAATCAAATCTTAATTCTCTATTAATTCACATTCTGTGCAGTATTTCAACTTTGTCATAGTATGTAAATGCTCCAATAACTCGCGTCAATAAGTGTTATTCATAACTTTGAAAATTTGCTCATTTGTAATAATACAGTAAGACGAGTAACTGACTTTATAAATTCTATACTAAGCAAATACTCACTTTATCCCCATCTGCATGTTTCCAAACAAGTCCAGCAGCTGTCAACTCCATCACAATGATAAAAGACAATATCACTAAGTACTGAAAGTAAAAAAAAAACGCATGTCATTAAAGAAGAATTTTTGCTTAATAAATGCATATTTATTTTAAATAGCAAATTATTGTCTTCCAAAACATCAATTTTTCAGTAGCTTATAAACAACTCTAATTTATGTGTCAATAATATATACAGTTATAAAAACTTCGCCTTTATTTCAATGTAGTTTAGTTTACTCGGGGTACATTAAATTAAAATACATACTTCACAAATATTAAACTAAAAATTATTTATTAAAAAAATATGAATTAAATTATGAAACTGAAAATAAATATTAATAGACTAAAAATAAGTTGATATTATTTTTAGTTTTATAGCTTAATTTTTTTATTTATCCTTTCTTCATATTTAAATAACAATAGCTGTTTTCATTAATAATTAAAACTTTCTATAATAATTTCGTTTAAACTGTTTTTATTAGTTTTAGAATTATTAATATTGCTTACAATGAGTGAAAAACAATAGGAAGAATAACTTATTATATTGGGATGTTAGATATTTATTTTCATCATAATTTTGTCCTGGTTCATATCAATTTTTTAATTTATGAAAGTATTTAAACATTTATTTCTTGTATAATAAAACACATAAGGAAGAATACTTTTACACACATAAGGATGTAGAATTAAACTCACTGTGAAAAGCATGCACGGGCTGTTCATGGCAGCCCCACAGCAACCAAAGAATCCAAGGATGAGCACGATGACACCCAGTCCAACAGCTACGTAACACGCCTGGTAAAACTGAGGTATGTCCAAGGCTCTGTGGTACTCCCAAAAATCACTGTCCGATCGAATCCAGATGGCAATGCCAAGGATTGCTCCTCCCATAACCTATGGCAGTGAAAACACTTGTACAGTATATTTGATTTGATTTTGCGTACACAAAATAAAAAAATAATAATTGAACAGTTTGAGGATAGTCATTAACAAAAATGTTATATTTTAAAATGCTGAAAGAGTTCAGCTATTTCATAGGTGGAATCATTGTCGAATTAATTAAGTTTTTTATAATATATATAGTCTTGCATCTCAATTTCAATAAAACTAAATTCCAAATTTAAATTAACATTTATGTTTCTTATCTTTCGAATTATATAAAAAATTTTCCTAAGAAATGCATAAAAATTAAAGTCTAGAAATGTACGTTTTAAATTATGATATTTTTCATAAATAACAGTGAAAAGCATTTTTAATATTCCTATTAGGAAAGAAAACCAGTTATAAAAAGTATTGTTTAATATATGAATAGCTGTACGAAAATTTGCAATGAGTTTACGTTATAAGACCATTTTTAGATCTTATGTTTTCTTGAACTTTTAAAAAAAAATATCTAGCTTGATATAACATATACTTAATATCACACTTGATATAACATATACTTAAATATCACGAAAAATTCAAATATCACGCATTTTTCAGGAATAAAAATCGAAAAAAAGAAAATCTAACATAAGTATAAAATATGCAGTATGAAATGTATATAAAAACAATATTGCTGACAAATTGCTATAAACTTTTTACCAACTATTTCCTTTTTTCCGATTAGCTGTTGAATATGTGTTTCATTGCTTTTCATATTTCTCGCGCGTAAACATTCTCTTCAACCTCTTCAACTATTTTTGTATGCACCGATTTATTTGAAATGTGTGTGTGTCACAGCAAGTGCAAGATGCTTTTCTTATCAAAAATTATTATTTAAAGGAGGTTCTAAAGATAGCTTACGTATTTGGTATCGTAATAATTCTCACATTTCCAGAGTAACTTCTAAATGCTTAAAATGATAAAGGTGATATTTTTCAATTACTTTTCCTTTGTAAATAATATATATATCTAATAATATATAAAATAATAATATATAAATAATAATATAATATAAAAATAATATAAAATAATAATATATAAAAGCATTTATAAGTTACAGTGGGAATCATTACGATACTAAATATACTCTGTGTGTGTGTGTGTGTGTGTGTGTGTGTGTGTGTGTGTGTGTGTGTGTGTGTGTGTGTGTGTGTGTGTGTGTGTGTGTGTGTGTGTGTGTGTGTGTGTGTGTGTGTGTGTGTGTGTGTGTGTGTGTGTGTGTGTGTGTGTGTGTGTGTGTGTGTGTGTGTGTGTGTGTGTGTGTGTGTGTGTGTGTGTGTGTGCGTGTGTGTGTGTACGTGTGTGTGTGTGTGTACATACATGAAGATATACAATACAAATGATAGTGTATGTATGTCCCATCAATTTCAACAGTTCAATAACCTTTCCATTCCAACATTAAAAAAACTCTGATAATGAGACATTCATAAATTTTAATTGTTTACTAAAATGGAATGGTCTCTTCTAAGTTACAAAGATGTCATGAAACAATGGGCTGATATAATTCCATAATATATTCTCTCTGAGATAAGGTGAACCCAGTAAGCTAATAAACAATCTTTCGAAGAAGCCTTTTCATTCTATTTCATTTTATTTATATTTTTGAACATTTTAGAAAAAAAGGGATTTAATTAATTTTAAATAAAAGCTTTGAATATACTACAAACTATAATTAATAAAGTAGTAAATATTGAAAATGACAAGTTTATTCAAGACACAAAATCTGAAAATAAATATATGAAGCATGCAACTTAACCGGAAATAAAGCATAAATTATCGTGCCATTTTGTTTTAATTTCAAATTGAAACATTCTAATATATCCAATATACCATTCTAACATATCCAATTCCTTTTTTTAAATAGCGAATAAATAACAAAGTAAAAAAATTAAATATCAAATTAAAAATTTATAATAATAAAACTCCTATTTCTAAGAATTCTTTAAATTTAAAGTATCGATATTTCTCTTTTAGTTGAACCTTATACATATTTAAATATTATTGTGAATTTATTCTTTGTTCTAAGTCCACTTGATTCCTTATGGTGATTAGTATACATATAATCGCTGAGATTCACTAAATAAATTATTTTTTGCATTGTATTAACATTTTTCCTAAAACTTCTCTTAACTATCATTCAAATGTAACATAAATTGTTATAATAAATATTTTCTGCAGAAAACACCTCAAAGTCATTCTATAAAAAATTTTAAATGCATAATTACTAATGAATATCCCATTTTTAATATTAAATTAGTAATCTTTTCTAAGAATTTTTAAATGATTGTTAAAATAAAATCATTTCGAATAAATATATTTAGATATTTTAAGTGTAATCAAAAAATAAAATGTCTTAGTTAAAAAGGACTTTTTAATAAAATTATTTTATATTATTTTAAGAAACTGTCTCAAAATTTGAAAAACGTGTTTGAAAATTCTAAAATTCTACAAAATTAGAGAATTTAAAAGAAAAACCTCTCTGAATCAATAACAAAAATTGCATAATATATTACTTGTTCTTCTGTTATGCAATTAAAGACATTTTTAATACATACATGATTTATATTTATAGGCATTGTCAGTTATGTCTGAAAATTTGATTTTTGCCCTAAAGGTAAGATGACCCATATAATAAACAGCTTCTTTAGACAGACTTAAAAACTGCTTAAATCTTGAACATTATCTTGGTAGTTGTTCAGACTCTAGCATTTTTTGCAACTATAGAGTAATTGCTTTTTGGCAGATAAGAAACAATGGCTTTCTAAGAATAAACTTCTTAGATTGAAAGTTCAGTTATCCAGTTTAAGGTGCTGATTAACGCTGTAAAATGTACATTAAACCACTTATTTTATTAAAATTAATATTCAAAATTCCTCTGTATAGTTTTTTTCTATTGATAGGAACATAATTTTATACATAATTTGTTATTATTTCATATAAGATTAATTAAATAGTTTTTAATCAAATTGCATACTTTTATAATAATATATATTTTAATTCAAATTTAATAACCCAAATAAAAGAAACTTTTGAAATTTATATGACTTAAGTAACATAAAACCAATTTAAAACATAAAATACTGCATTTAATCGCAAATAATATTAGTATTCAAAATATTCGAGGAACTAGTATTTTTTATAAGATTTTATTTTATATTTCATGCTAAATATGATAAATACGTTTAGAAATATTTCAGGTAAAAGTCATTATTGAAAGAGAATTTTTATTTTTTGCAGAAGTAATTTAGAAATATATAAATTTATGTATGTCAAATTTTAAAATACTAAAAAAGAATATGCAAGTTTTATAAACCTTCATTTGCTAATAAATTTTAATTTTAATTATACCAATATTGTATTCATTCGTAATCTATATTGATTATTATCTGTTTAATAATTAGTATAAACAACAAGTTTAACAGAAACAAAACGCCAGAGCTATGAAAATTGATATTAAAAAATGTTTTTCATTGTATAAAAAAATTTAAATATAAGAAATAAAAATAAACAAATCAAAATGAATAAAATTGATATACATTAATGTTTTAAGTTTTTCTTTATTTCTTTAGTCAAAAACAAAATATCTTATTCTTCATGATAAACCTCTTTTATTTTAATTTACATTAAGATCTTGAAAGTTTAGGTATTTCCATTGATAATTTTAATAGTTAATGAATGAAAAATTTAACTTCATTCCTTAACTATTAAAATTACCACAACTTATAAACAGAATACTTTTACTGATATCTGGTTTCATTTTATTATACAAACATGTTGTGAAGGCAAAACTGTAAAGTTAGGATAAAATTAAAGATTAATAAATTGAAAGTGGCAATTATATGTACCCTTTACTATTTTACTTAGAATATTAAACTCTGTTAACAAAGCCAACAAATCACATTTATCCATATTCTCATTAATGTATTTATCAATCAAAAAATTTCTGACGACGCTCAAATTTTACATTTAACAACTATAAAGATTTTACGATCATTTGTAACATTTTATAACAATTGAAAAAATTTCAATTTTTTAATTTAATTTTCTTTAATTACATTGGATTTATTTTATTAGAAACTTGAATATTTAAAAACTTGAACATTTGATTAAGAAACTTATGACCTAGTTCCATTTTGTGTCTGTCTCTTTATAAATTATCCATGTTAATGCCAAAAAGAAAGGTCTACATAATATTCAAGTGTTCATGAATTTGAAAATTAAAAATCTCCAAAAATTTTTACTTCAAATATAAATTTACTTGTTTTAATATCAAATAAAGTGCTGATAAAATTCATTTAAATTTCTGTGATAACTTCTCGAAACAAAAAATAAAATTATTATTACTTATGTAATATTTTAGTCAGAAATTAATTCTAGACAAAATAAAAAATAAATCGTCAAGAATATAAAATTTTATAAATCAATGATTATTTATGCACATTTTAAGTATCTTTATATATTCAGAAAAAAATTTTTTATGTATCTCAATTCAACAGTTAAATAAAAAGTAATAAATTATAATTTCGAACTATAATCCTGGTTTCCACATATTTATATAGAATACTAATCAATTTCTTATTGATTTCTATGTATCCCAAATCATGTCTCTTATATTATAATTCAGATCCATTGTTATTCTTTTCAAGGGATTAATCTAATAAATGTGTTTCTGTTAAGAGTTACTCTGTGTAAATACATTATTCATATGATAAGGTGATAAAAAATGAAGACAAAACTTATTTATTTTTTCTATGTTATGGATTAATTTAAAATTTATTCCAAATTATTACAAGATTTCATAACCAAACAATTTCTAAACTGAAAATAAACATACTATATGAGATTATTCTTACAATGTAGATAATTTTATTTCAATTATTTTTCATTTGCATGTTTAACTCTTATTTGTTTACAACGAAACTATTAGGATTACTTCAAGCTCATTGTTATAGCTTGAATATTTTATGTAAAAATAGGATTTCCTTTAATCAAGCTTTTCTGAAATAGCAAGCATTTCATAGTACATTTATACTTAATTTTACATTATTGTTACCTATATTTTTAGTTTACAGTTTTGATGCATTAAGAAATATTTTCTTAAATATATTTTAGAATATTAGACTCATTTTCATTCAGTAGAATTTTAATTACAGAACACTTTGTAAAGCTGTCCTGAAAAATAGTTTGAGTACGCTGTAAATATTTTTCTTTTAAATTAAATTTCATTAAAATTCCTTTTTTAAAAAAATTTGAAAATTACTTTTTTACCCATTTTTTATAACAAAAAATACCCTTCAACCTTATAATGCATTACCTCAACTTTTCTTCAAACAACAACAAATATGCTTATTTCGAATTTCCTACTATTCTCAAAATGCTCTTAACCAAAATGCTGAAGAAAATAAAATGAAGATCTAAAACAAATGTGCACTTAAATACCATTTATTGATAATTTGTTCAATAAATATCAGTTATTGATTGAATTTAAATGACATTATGTAATTCTACATTAAAAGTACTGTTTGCATGAAATGATGAAACCTCTGCAACAGTCTGACGGATTATTATATTTTGTACAGGAAGTCTCTCACTTTCTCTCTCTCTCTCTCTCTTTCTTTCTTTCTCTCTCTCTTTCTCTCTCTCTCTTTCTCTCTCTCTCTTTCTTTCTCTCTCTCTTTCTCTCTCTCTCTCTCTCTCTATCTCTCTTCAAAAATAATTTCAATGAGAAAAATTTTCTTTGTAGTTAAATTACTCTGAAAATCCCTATTCCCAATCTTCTTTTTTTAATTTAATAAACTAGTTGGTTTTATTGTTTGTGAATACCAATTTTAACAATTTCAAATGTTACAGTGATATGAATGTAATATCCCAATAGCCACAGAATTTATTTATTATTCATTTTTTAAAACACTTTTGCTTATTTTAATCGAAAAATACAAAGATAACTTATTTTAGATACAGATAGTTTTAAGATAAAAATTTTATTTTATAATACACTGAACTCCTGAAAAAAGTAAAAAGATAATATGAAAAAATAAGAAAAACTATCAAAATTGCCATAGAATTGCAGAAATTTTATATAAAAAAATTTCGAAATACTGTCGAATGAAAAACTTGATTTTTAATGTATATTCAGTTTAATTATCATTTCTTAAACTTTTACAATATTCCCTGCCTTTAAAATGTGACATCCTTTAAGTTAAAAACTTAGTTAAACTTTAAATAATACTTTAAAATTAAAAAATAAAATTTTTAGTATGAAGTGTTTAAAAGCCATGCTGTAATGAATGGATTCCATTCCTTCATCGATTCGAAATAATTTTATTTTCATTATGAAAATGAAGCTCTTGTATAAAGTGGATTCATATCACCATTTGGTTCTATGAATTTGACTTTCCTAGCACAGTTTGACAAATTTGATTGGAATAGAGTAATTTCACAGATTTTCAAACCAATTAAACTTTATCAAATAAACCATTTATGGCTGAACATAAATAGAGATTGTCGAATCTTACTAAAATGAGCCTCTTATCTCGAAAACATGATTTTTATAAAAAAAAATATCATTACTGGTTGCCCAAAATATGCATGTAAGCATAATAGCTCAATTAGTTAACTAAATATATTACAACTGAGAAATTACATTAAAGAAAATTATCAAGCAGATTAAAAATAATTTCCTTACAAATAATACAAAAAATCAAAAACCTAAATAGAAGAAGAGGATGACCGAAACTCCGATGGCGTGACTGCTTTGAAACCCAATTTTGAATCAGAAGTGTCTCGAAAATTAGACCATTCTTATTGAAACTTATGTAACCAATTTTTAGTTTTGAATTGACTACAGCAAATTGTAAGCCTCATTCATTAACAATAACTAAATATTTCGCATGCTTTGGTATATAAATCAAGCTATCAAAGTTATTAAATACACATATTATTTATATTAGCATAAAAATTTTATAATTGTGTGTTGTTTATATCATTAGTTAATCCGTTTTTAATACTATTACAGAAATATTTTTGAAATAAATACAGAATTCAGTAGTTATAAATTGTATGTACAAAATAATAGGCGGATATTATTCATTTAGGATTTTCATACTATTATACATTTTCCGTTATGTTTGGTGTCACATTTAAAGAAGCACAGAAAGTAAGCCAAACTTACGTAGATGACGAAGTTTATCATGAAGATGATATACTTCATCGTACTTGTCGCCGGATCCACTTGCGGAGCCATTTTATTTAAATCCACAGTCAATAGATCCAAATAACAGTTTCACAAGTTCCACACCCAAAACAACGCCAAATTTTCCGCATAAACCAAAGCGAATTTGAAATTTATCTCAGGGGCGCATCTCTCGACGCACTTCTTGTAACATTGGTGGTCGAGCGTTGAAACCTGAGCCGTTATCAGTGCAAAGGTAGAACACACTCCAATGGAAAGAATGCGCTATCAGCAAACACACGAAAAGCTTTTCAGATAAGATACAATAGTAGGATGCAAGGAACTGAGGTAAGCTGAGGTAACCACGAATTAAAAGTGTAAATAGAAATATGGATTGCTCACATTTTGACTCATTTAGGAATATTTTTCAAAGTCATTGAAATGAATTTTGGAGGCTTAGTGGATATATATATATATATATATATATATATATATATATATATATATATATATATATATATATATATATATATATATATATATATATATATATATATATATATATATATATATATATATATATATATATATATATATGTATATATATATATATATATATATATATATATATGCATTTAAATAAAAATAATTTCTTCAGTTGTAAATATTTCAATTCCTCACCACTCATGAACGAATCTCAAACTTCTGGGAATATTGACTTAGTAAAAATTAAATATTTCTGTAGTGATTAAGTAATTTGAAATTATTAATCATCTACTATATAACACATAAATTTTGCTACTGAAAAATTTAAAGTTTTTAAGTAATTTTTTTTAAGTAATTGAGAGCAAGAACACCTTTTAATGTATATCTTAATGTGCTTAATCATGTAATGTGTTTGCTTAACGGATAAGAATTCTCACTAATATCCAACATTTTGTTATTCAATAATAGTTTTTTAGACGAATCGTCAATGTTCTCAATCAAGTTTTGTCATAATTAATTAAACTGTCTTACGTTTTTAGATTACCATTTTAAATATTAACTTTTCAATCACTTATTATGTAAACTAGCATTCATTTAAACTGTAATCAATTGAGGATAATATATCATTAATCATTTAAATTGATATTAAGTTTAGTTACAAATCTTTTATGAATATTTTTATGAATAACTAAACATTCAAAGATAGGCAGTAGAATGTTTAATGTTTTAGATGTGAGATTCCTTTCTGTTAAATATAATAAACAAAATACGGGCAAATATTTATTAGATAAGAATAACTTTGGGTAATAATTCAAGAGTAAATTGAAAACAAGAATCTTACCAATAATTATACAATAATTCTAGATTCACAAAAGTTAGTCTAAATATGACATTCTTTCTGAGTTCACGTTAATATTGAATGATTCCATAAAATTAGGATAATTCTTCACTTTTCAAAAATAAGTTCTTCAACTTTTAATATGTAAATAGATACTCACTTTCAGACATTCTTACACAAACTCTGAAGATGATTGTTTTAAAGAACCTAATAATATGATATGTATCTAGATGAATCAAGTTAATATTGACAATATACGATTTTCAGTCATCTTGTTGAAATGTGGTGTCACACAGTCTTCCAAGATTAGCTATAAGCAGAAATTTTAACATACTAAACATATATTGATCCACATTTCTGACTATCCGTTATAAAGGTGTTCATTGCATCAATTGGTACAACATGCCGAATGCAAAGTACAATGTCCATTCTCTGTAATGCTCTCCCTCAAGCATACGTCCATCACTCAAAGAGGATATCTGTCTGAAAAAAACATCATGATGTCAATATTATTAGTAATATCTTTATTTGTTGTCCCACTGTAGACGCGCAAATTTCTGCCTTTACTCAAGATAAGTCCCAAAAATATTCAGCTTTTGATGCTGATATTTTTGTGCTTTGGCTACAGCTTACAACTTTAATGCTTACAGCTTTTGATATTCTGCATATTTCCACCTTGTCCGAGTTGGAACTATATATTCTATACATGATTCAAATGCACCATTCATGTATTATGTGGAGGTAGAATGATTCCATATAAATTAAAAGGCATAATGCTTTGACAGTCAAGCTTTTGTGGCCATTTACTGATGATAATTTAAGTTTATAATTAAAGAAAACAGTTCTTAAGTGCTTTGAGTTTTGTATAATTCTAAAAATTAAGAACAATTTGAAGTTCATAGAAAATTTTTAATAAAAAATATTAATAAATTGAATGAGGAATCAATGGGAAAATTTATGACAATAAACATTGCAATAATTTAATACATAATTTAACTACTACTCAAAATCCTCCACACTAACACACACACTCTTCCTCTTTCTGTCTGCTTCCTTCTCTCCCTTCTTCTCTCTCTTCCTCTCCCTCCCTCTCTTTCTTTTTCTCTCCCTCCAATAAATTCTATGTATGTTATGTAATCTGATAAATGAAATGAGCAATAATCTATTGTTATCTAACAAAAATTTTATGTTATTTATTTTATAATATTTGATATCACGTTCAATAGAATTTTATATAAAAGGAAGAAGTGCAGCAATTTAAGAAATTATATTACATATTAAAATTTGGCACAGTTTTTAATAGTATGGTTTCAAAGCAGAAATAAAAGTCATCTTCTGAAAAATTGCAAGAAAAATATTATTTACTAATAAAAATAGTATCATTAAATTATTATACTATGAATTCTATATTTTTCAAAAAAATTTTTATTAGTCATATTTGTACAGAAATCAATTGATTATAATGGTAACAAAATATTTAATTTATATAAGTTATTTTTATCTTGATACTCACTTCTTTTGCTCGATTTAAATTTCACTCGTCTAATTTGTTCGTGATTGAATTTTCAACATTGAATTTAATGTATTAATAAAATTTATATAATGGGATATCTTTAAATTCACCGAAAAGAATGATTAATTCATTTTTCTTACCTTGTTTCCAGCAGTAATTTCGCGTAGAAAAATGTTTTTATCTCTTCCTCTTACATATAGTTATTGTTCTACTTTTTTTCAGCATGAGAAAAAATCATAAAAACAAATCGTTGTTTTTGGGGAGAATAAAATACACTCATCATTTGTTGTATTTATCAAAAGAAAATCAATTTAAAAAAGCTTTGTTTTTACTCTGGATTACAATATTTTATATGTAGTTTCTTCTTTATTATAAATATTAAAATTATTATTTTTTAAAATAAATATAATTGAAATCTAAAAATATTACGAAAATTTTTTGAATGGCATCCGTAATAAAATAAGGATATATTTCCACTTCTAAAAGTAACAACATTGATATTTTATTATTTGAGATTATTTATTTATTTATTATTTAAAAATTTATAAATATGCGAAAATTTATTTTGTAAAAGGAAAAATAGCGCTTTTACATTATACGTAAACAATTTTTTTATAGACTTGACCTTACTACAGAAAATTAATGTAATATAAATTTTGCTCAAAATATATCATCGAGAATTTTTTATAGTTATGAGTTCAGATTTCTATTGAAGTTCATTATAAAATAACTCACATTATTGTTTCAATTACAGCAGTCGTTAGAAAGTGCTAGAGTGAAAACATATTTCTTTTTCTTAAATGCTTTACATATACAGTACACAAACATATAATTAAAAAACTATGAATGCCTTATTAATAATTTTTATTAATATGTATAAATCAATCTCAGTAAATACATTTTCAATACCTGTGAATTTTATCTTTCTTTAATGATAAAATTAAATAACTTTTTAATGCTTCATCTTTTAAAGTACTTACGTTTTATTCGAAGTCACAAAACAATCTTGTAACTGAATTTGATAAATAGTTTTCGAAAATTTAAGAAAACTGAAATAAGAAATTTTATCTAATTAATGTTACAAAATACAATTTACTACCAATATTTGATGTAAATAATCTTTGAGATCTCACCCAATTGTCTAAGCATTTGAAATCAATAAATAAGCAATTTTTATATCATAGAAAATTGAAATACTTCAACTACTCTTTCGAGTTTCAGAATTCTCTTTATCACCATCTAAGAACTTCCTCAGCTTGTAGATACATAAACAATATTTTCCATCTAATATTTCAATTTTTGATTGTATTTTTTACGTCATTTATCGTTACATAAAATATTGGCAATTAAAACCAAGCTCATTTTTGTCAAAATTTTAAGTGATCTCTTTACTGCTAATTTTCTGAAAAAGCTTAGTTATAAATTGTTATGCAAATCATTAGTTAAAATAAAAATGCACAAGTGAAAATATTAAATTAACCTCTTGCTTATTTTCATAATTTGCTATCAATCATTTTAAAAAATAAATGTTGAATTATGCCATATTTTTATTATTTATATTTTATACTAATCTAAACCCACTATTTATAGATTCAAATAATATTTATTATAAGAACCGAGGTATTTACATAGAAATTTGAAAAAATTTACATAGTAATTTCATAGTTAAATATTAAATTTAAATATTATTAAATATTTCATATCTGAAATAAACTTCAAATAGCTTACTTTGCCAATAGAGGGCAGCACCATCTTACTTCGAAATTGTTTCCATGTTATTAATTTAAAATTCTTCATAAAAATTAAAAATGCAATTGCTAAAAATTAAATCTTTTCTGTATACTCTTAATTTATTTCAAGATAGATTAGAAATTTATAAGGAAACATCAACAGAGAATATATATATATATATATATATATATATATATATATATATATATATATATATATATATATATATATATATATATATATATATGTATATGTATATGTATATATATGATATATATCGATATATAGGTAGATAGATATACACACACAAACATACATAAATTGAAAATGCTTCGGAGATTCGAATTTCGGCACTTTGAAAAAAAAGCATAAAAACAAAAGTTGACCTAGAGATTCCTAGTTAAGAATGAATATTTTTTTCATTCGAGACTTCTTATATATTTGTAAATTAAAAGAATTATTAAAGTGATAATTAATAACAATTTTACTTATATTATATATTAATAACAAAGCTATTATATATATAATTAGTAATTCCTTAACTTTTAAACAAATGCTTTTACATCCCCTTTTAATTTTATTTTTAAAGAAACCTACCTAAAAAATAACGAAAGACATATTTAAGAAGGAATTATTTTATTTCTTGTTCCCTTAAATTTGGTTTAAAGAGTATATGCATTTTCCTTTAATTTATCTATTTTATTTGTTACTATTTAGATTTATAGACACAACTCGGAAATAAAGATTAAGTATCTGTATGTTTTAATAAGATACTTACTTTTTTAAATAAACCATATATTATTTAAATTTAGTTACTTTTAATTGTACTGAGACGATTATATACATATAATGTTTTAGGGGACTTAAAACATTATGTATGCATAATTCTCAGTATAATATATATTTATATTTGAGATTATAGTTTATATATGTTTGAGTAAACTTCTAATTTATATAAAGAACTGAGAAATATTTAAAGTTATAGTTTTATAAGAATAATTTTTATAAATGTTCCCTTGTTGGAGTATGAATTTTAAAAAAAATGCATTCAAGGTAATTATGTCATGAATTGCTAGAAATTATCAATAAAAATTTCATGCTGAATAAAAACTAAATTTACAAAGAATCAAAGTTTTTATTCTTGAACATATTTATTCTATGTCAACAGGAAAAAAATTATTAACGCCTCTATAATATATAGAATGATTAAAATAAAAATTGCATTTTAAAGGGTAATGAATAAAGAATTTGTAGTAAGAGGAACCTGGTGACTTATATCTGAGCATTTGCGAAATGATATTAATTTATGAAACACGAAAGAAAAAAACAATTTAAAAATTAGTTGATTGATGATTCTGTATTTATGATAAGATATTTTTTTAAAAGTTACAAAATGTGGCACTCTTTATTCAAAGCTCATCTACAGTAAAATATGGTGCCACAGCGTAAAAGAATAAATCATTATTTAACTTCCCTTGAGCAAAAGTCATAGAAAAAACAAAATGAAATTAATTTTTAACTACTTCAATGCTAATAATCGCAGAAAAAACAAAACGTATGAAACATTTCAAGGAAAAGAAGTTTATGAGAAGCTGTTACGATATGCTCAAGAAATATTTAGTATGATGTTTGCCGTTTTCTCCTTCGATCGGAGTACTGAAAATATGTTCCATGGCAGATCAGAGTACGTCAGCAATGATTTTGGGAAATTTTTTTAATGTGTGCTTTTGATTTAGCTAAAGAATCACACCGGTACAGCTGGGAAAATTCAACTGCCAAAATGTCGCTAAAGCTTAGATCAAGTGATCGCGGCAGACAACTGTTAAAAAATACCAACTAATAATTCTGTGATAAAAATAGTGATTTAACCATTGCTCCATTAGTATTAAAATGTGTATTATAGACTCATCTTCCATGAAAATTGTACTATCCAAACATCAAAGTTGTTGGAGTGCTGGAATGTGCTGATTAAGCAGAAGAAATTCAGTAGCACACCTTATTGATTATCAGCTCGGAAAAATCTCCAAAAAAGAATGAATCAACAGTGAATATTTTAACAAACCCACGTACACAATAACAGCTAGTGAAAGATGAGGCAATGGTTACATTTAGAACTGGTTATTTGTTATAATTTGCAATTGAAAATATAGACAGATCTTTTGAGGTGGAATTGAGCTTTGTCTGTCCATGGCAACGCACTATCTACTTCCACTAGAATAAGAAATTGCAAAGTGAAAATTTCTTAGCTGTAACCTGGAAACTTAGGCAGAGAACTTATGGTTGGTCTGCTGGAACCAACTTCAGAATATACAAAATTTTGAATAGACAATTTCGCCGAATGCTTCCTAAAATTTTAAGAATTGTTCTGTGAGGTGGGTCTTGATTTTTTTGCTGGTACACCCAGTGCTTTGCTCCTTTACAAAGAGCTGCTTGACATTTACTACAATATATCATCTAATGACATCGAAGCAATTGCTTTTCTCCTTCGTTTACAATTCATGTCTAATGAAACTGTATTTTCCAATTTATCAACCTTCTTCAAACTGAATATAATCAATGGACAAGACTCACTTTTTATATCCTTTAATGTCCGAAATTTATTCAATGTTGTTACATAATCATCATTCTTATACAAATGTTTCTCAAGTAGAGATCGATCATTCAATGATAAAATCATGGATACCTTCTAGGATGCAAAATAATAGGAACTGCGTGATTCCCACTTTTTTATCACAGATGTAATGTGTGGAGGAGACTCGTCTTTTAATTCATATTTAAAGATTTGGATTTCTCTTAGATCAATAATTTGTTGCATCTTTTGACAAGTACAGAGCATTTACTATTAGCAAATTTTTGAAGAATTTTTCTAAAGCCAAAGAAATTTCCAGTGCTCTGCATATATATACAGATGAAATATTAGACAATTTTAATTTATGGTTATTTTATCATTCAATATGTTGATATGGTATATCACTCAATATGTTAATAGAATCTAATATTTTTTGTGTTCTTAATCAAATAAAAATCTTGTAAAGTTTAATTCAGTTCTTATGCATTGCTGTTTTGAAAATCAACCATAATTGTTTTGTAAGTAATTAAGAGATTTTAAGTCAGAATCATGGATAATGTCATGTGCGAGTTTAATATGACAATAACAACGAACAATGAAAAAAGAATGTTAAGAAGCTTTATTATCCATAAAAAAGGGTTGAAAGGAAATTAAACTGACGAATTATTTACAATTTAGTTAACGAAAATAAATAAAGATTTGGCTATTTAATAAGGTATGCGTTCGTTTTTGTCTTCAGTGCTTGCAGGACAATGATTTCAGAATTGAGTGGATGAAATGAGAATGTTATAGAATTTCAAGCGTTATACAGAACTCGTTTCAATTTTAGAAAAAAAATTGGGCAGTGCTACAAAGCTACAATTAGTCTCCTCCCCATTCCACATTTGTTACATAAGATTAAAATCAGGAAATTGAGATAGCATGCGCTGAATATTTTTTTCTTTGAAGCAATTCACCGACAAGAACCACAGATAACCAGGAGCGTTATCTTTAAGATTGACAGCATCTTGAAATAAACGAACATATTGTTCATGTTCATTGACTCTGTACCTTGCAACAGTAACAAGCCCTTCAAAAAGATTTGAAAATCTATGCTGTCATCCAGAATAATATCTGTCCACAATAAGACTTCCCTTGAAAACTAAAGACTTTCCGTGAAGTTTCTCAGCTCAAAGCATTCTCCGTTTTCTCCTCATATCATTATCTAAAGAAATTCTGCGTTCAAATTAGTACTGGATTTGTCAACTATGTCTTATTGTGATCTATGATCTTATGATCCTACTATGTTGAACTTCAGTACAGAGGCTCCAAAATCATTAGTATGCGTGAGAAGATTGAAAATTGTTGGTTATCTAAAGATCAATAAGGCTGGGTCTGCTATAAACATTTTTCCTAAAATTTGTTCTCCCATGACAGTTATGAGCACTGAAAACAGTTTTCCTCCTACAAATGAGCATTTGTCATCTAACAGTTATGGTCAATAATTAAACTTGCCAAAATGTTATAATTCTCCATCAGTCATCGGGTAATAGTTATCGTAGTTTGATTACTGACACATTCAAGCACATCTAGAATTTGAGACATATTTTAGAATGCGATTGTCCAGATTTTTTAATGATATATTTTTACGAATTATGTTTAACTTTTGGAGACCAGGGTACTTTTAATAGAAAAAAATAGTTTATATGGTCAGCTGTAAAAGAGCAATTTCCTTCCCAATTTTTTTATCTAGATAAATAGAGATCATTATTTATTATATTATATTAAAAAAATATCTTTTGCCTAAGAAGTAGCGATGAATGTGATACACATTTAGAATCTCTCATCAATCATAAAACAACCGCTGTCGAGAAATGTTCGCCAAAAATAATATATTCTTATATTTTATTTATCTTTTTCATTTAGTTTTTGCTTTTAAATACTATTTTTAAAGTAAATATGATTTGATGATGAGTTGATACTTTGTAAGAGATATAACTCAGATAAAAAATTAAATTTTCTCTTAAAAAATCTACTTTTGTTATCAAATCAAAAAATGTTTTGTAATAATTGCCATTAATAAAAAATATGTTATTCAGAAATTTCAAGGCTACAAACTTTCATACTCTTTTGAAAAACGGAAGCGTTCATCGTTTAATTATGCCCCTAATATTTCGTATTTCTCCGCAGCACTTTGCTGTTCAAATTCACCAGTATAATTTCTAATTATATGTAAGAGAAATGAAAACATCAACAGGATGTAAAATGTCATTCACTTGTTCTAAGAGGCAAATAAGAATGAGTTTTGTTATATTTATTTTCCTTGCTATTTTTCCTGTCATTACTCTTTGCTATTAATTATCCTATTTTATACTTGTTTTGTATATTGCTTCTCCTCAATTACAATCATTATGCATTAATTTGTAACACCATGTTGAGTTAAAACTTTGATTATTTTAAAATAGAAATCAAGTGCTTAATGAATATGCAAGTTTTTCAAGCTCCATAAGCTTTAGTAATAAATTTCATGAGAGTATTTGCTAAAAGAAACTAGATTTGCGCAATTTGAACAGACTAGAAGCAAGATACTGTGTCATATTGGTTATCATAGCTGACATTTTTACTAGGCGTTAGATGAATAATATTAGTCTATATGTTGAATTTTATTACGTATTTTGTCAACATTTAACTATGACTAAAGATTTACAACTGTCTAATTTGAATGATTTTTTTTTCATAAATAATAATCAAAACATTCTGATCACAACATTTGACATATGTTTTAAAATCAATATTATATTATCTTTAATTAGATTCATTTGAATTAGTAACCACACATTTTTACAAAAACAATTTGGTTAAAAATATATCCTTAGGGTTTTAAAAGGTGAAAAATTATATGGAATCAGAGTTCACCGTGTATGAACGCTTATTCAAAAAATATTAAAATTGATATCATTACTTTTACCTTTATGAATCCAATCCAGATGAATTAAATGTATGAATTTGACTTAGTTTGTTATATTAACTATGTGTGTTGACTAAATTATAACAAATATTACTAATGCAGCTTAAACTATTGAACATAACTTTATGTATATTACATATCTATTTTTCAAAATGATAAATGTAATGTTGATGTTTTTAATCATAATTTTTTATGAATAATATTAATTTGAAAACAAAATTAAACATTTCACCAAATTGTAGAAGCCTTGTTCATCTCGTTACTTGTATACATTATTTTCATTTTTTTTTTTTTTTTTTGTCTTGTAATAAGTTTTCACAAATAATATTTAAATTGTGATTTTCGTAATTTGTTTATCAATTTAATTGTTACAGTTGTATACTCACTGAGGATGCCTTCTGCCATTTTGATTTATGTACTTGTAATATACAGAGATCTTTATTATTATTCATCATTCAAATTTTTTAAATGTCTACTATAAATAAAGTTATGCATATATTAAAATTAGAGAAAGTAAGAGAATGATAATTTCATGCAATATTTACGACACCTAAATGAGAAATTTGTAATGATTATTGAAGTAATCATATGATTTTCTTATTATTCAATTTTATCTATTTTAAATGATATAATTGATGATTAATTCCTCATTTTTGATTATAAAATATCTTTCATCTTTCTACAGCTTCTTTCTTTATATTACACTCACTCATTATCCCGAATTTTTTTTGCTTAAAACTGAATTACCATTATCATTTAAACAACAAAGTGAAAAAAAGAAATAGCATTGCAAAGATTTTGCAAATTAGTGCAAAATTTGCAAACTTTATTATTTTTTACCTGATTATATTAAATGTTTTGTTTTCGTGATTCCATAATAATATAATGAAAAAATCTGAATGATAAAATTATAATAAATAATAGAAAATAAAAATATATATCATTTTATTCCTTAAGGATGTTTTTATACTTAAAAATGATTCAACAAACATATAATCAAATACTATTATAATTCTACTATCCATAATATTGTATTCAAATGACATAAAATACTATTAAAAATATGATTTTCGGCTAAGTAGCAATTAACAATTAAATATTTGATCAATCGTCTCTTACCACAGAAAAATCAATCAACTGTTCCCACTGCTCTAATTTACACTGTAGTTTCCCTTATATTTATTATTACTCTTGCAAATATGTTAAATTTCTCACTTTCTTTTCCCCTTTTATGTCCAACGTTTTTAAAAAAAATTTCCTTTAAGTACTTGTAAAAAAAGAATTTAATCTTTTATAAGGTAACAAAGTTTTTCATAAAAAAAATATCATCACTGCTCTGAAAAGAAAATTTAGCAAGAAAAAGTTTCGGAATATTTAAACTTACTTTGTTTTCATATTTGTTTAAAATAAATTTAAGAATATCGAGTATCGTCATTTGAAAATTTTGGCATTTTTAAAAGATAATCGGAAAGTTTAATAAATTTACTTAGTGAACTCTAATTTTATATAAAGGATATCAACCTGAAAAGTTACTTTTGAAAAATAAATTTTTCACCAGAATCACATAAATATCAAGAATTTGAACTTATTTAGAGTTCATTTGTGGTACTTAACTACCTGCAAATATATAAATCAAGAATATTATTTTCTAACTCGACTGAAACATAATGCTAACATAAACAATTCATTTTGATATCTTTTTTTTTCTGATTCACAACTTATTCACTATTATTAATTTAATAAATATAACCACCATTACATAAACATTTAAAGCATAATAATAACACTAAGGAGGGAAAATTCTTTATTATCACAAATATTAGGCAGTACATCAAATAATTAAACGATAAAATGAAAAACATTAACATGATATAAAATATCAGGTAAATTTTGTAATGTTAATTGCATTGCATAGAATAAAACAAAAAAGATCTCTTTGATTATGACACGTAATTGACTAGTTATAACTTCCCATGTATGAATGTATTTTTCATCTTACATTGTTACAAGTAATCAAACAAATAATTAAAAGTAATTCTTCACACCTATATGTACAATACAATATTAATTTATGATATATTTAATGTGATGTATAAATGCATTTCATTTATATTATTTTGTCATAATATTATATTCTAAAGAGATAACACATTATCATGAATAAAAACTACTAAAGTCACATTGTATAAGCAATTATTAATTACATGCATGATTATATATGCTGTGCAGATATCTTTATTGAGAAATTACAAAGTATCTTGTAGTCCATTTATTAATATGATGTAGCATAATTTATTTATATAATGTAACTCCATTTATTAATATGATGCAACACCATTTATCAGTATAATGTAACAAAATTTATTAATTGACCGTTTATTTCTTAATTAATATTAAAATAATTACTCACATAAAGAAAATTTTGAGAATTAACTATCTAATTTACAGTAATGTTTGCACTGCTATAGATATAAGGTTATTTGGGTGATTAACTCTAAATATTATGCTAACTCTACAACTATAACAAATATTGCACTACATAATATCGAAAATCTGCTGGTATATTTTTAATTACAACAGCATAATATGATTGTAAAAATTCTATAATATCTACATAAATTCTACGTTACAGCATGAACAAGACTGGAAAAAAATATCCTTGAGATGATAATTCAGCAATGCTTACAAGTTTTCAATGATAAAAGAAAACAAAATTTAATAATCTTTTACACTTACGTTTAAATAATAACTCCTAGAACATTACCATTTAAACGTAAGTACAAACTGTTTTACTACTATGCGATATTGATAATTACATTTGAATAATATTTTTTGATTTTGTAAATTAATAACACAAACAACAAAAAATAATATTTAAACAGACAATGTTAATTAAATTAAGATGTTTAAGATCAATAAATAAATGGTAACGATGATTATAGGACCATTTTAATAAACCAATTTTCAAAATATCATTAGTAAAAAACCGAATTTATGAAATGATGCTGAAGGAACAGAAACATCAGATATTGATGATTTAAGAAATTTTTATTCTATTTAATTCATTAATGATAGTACGAAGTTTTGTACGCTTTAAATGTTTGAAATAAAATCTGTTATTAATGAAGTTAAAACTATTAATAAATATTCAAAGTATTGTATTACAAAAACTTATAGAATTTTACAGAATTTCCTAGTGAAAACTTTAGTAAAAATATCCATATATTGTAATTTAAATAATTACAACATTTTCTTTAAATTATTTTATATAATATTAACTATTAATATGAAAAGTAAAAGAAAAGATCTAATAAATTTTAATTTTTTATTTGATTAAAGCAAATAAAATTCAATGGAATTACCAATATTTTCAACAAAATAAACATTTTAATTTTTTCCAAAAAGATTGTGATGAATATTTATGTATTAGAGGATAAATTTCTTACATAATTTTTCAAAGGAAGTTTAAAATGGATCAGATTCTCAAATTTCATTAATAGCCAGAAAGTTATGCCTTTTTCCTAATTAAATAAAACATAAGTTCATATTATTAGAGCTTTATACAAAATAAGTGAAATTATCATATATATTCATTTTAAATTAATGTTGTAAATAGTATATACATTTTGATTACATTTTTAAAGTAAATAACTTGATTTTTCTGTGAATATTAATAGTAGGAATTCAAAAATTGAAATTCATTTCATTGATAATGATTTTGTTATTCTTAATACACTTTAATAAGCATTTAACCAATTAATATATTTTATCTCATGTAAATATTGGAATTTCAAATTTATAACGACAGCATTAATTTTAATTAATTAAAAATTTCAAAAATATTTTAATAAATAAAAAATTATTCCAAAATATTTTCAAAACAAATTCGATTAATATATTTGAAATATCTAAAAATGTTTCTTTGCTAATTATTCTCAAAATTTAAATCAATAATCAGGTGAAGCTCTTACGTAGAAAAAAATAAAGTTACAATAAAATATTTCATTTAATACGTAGATCATGCTATTTGACAACAGAAGATGAATGTTAAAATTTAAGTTTCAATTTCTGTAAGTGACTTAAACATAAACTAACAATTTCTCAAAGTAATTTTTTCTATAATGCGAATCATTTTCGAAAAAAAAACGAAAAACTAAAACTTTCTTTAAATAATTCAATTAAATATATATGTTCAATTCCTAGAACTCTACAGTAATAATTCATTTCACTTACTCCAAAGAACTAAGTCTCAATCTTCTACAAACATTCTTTAATTTGACATTATAGCATACAAACCTTTATCTCAGTGTCTTTCATACATAAGCATACAACTTAATACTAAATATTTTTTTCACTTATACCCGTATTACTTGTTTGACATACATGTGGTCAAAACCATAAAATCACAACCTTTCTTTTTCAATTTGGAACAAAATAAAGTCAAACCACATCTTCCTCTAGATCATCAACAATCTGATTCGTTTGCACGTGTTCTTCTTCATCTTGGTCATTGACTATCTGAGTCGGTCTCACGTGTTCTTCTTCCTCTTCCTCTTCTTCTTTGATTTCGTGGCACAAAGAATGCCTTCTGTGCTCTTCTGCAGGAGGTTCAATGGTCTTTGCTATCACCGATGGCGGCTTTGGTTTCCAGAAGCCACAAATTCCACAGCCCGGATCAGGAGAAGGACTGCTGTTGTCTGGCACTTCACTATCGTTTCTGGAATGCTTAGACGAGAGAGATCGGGCCAAGTAAGGAATCATTGGCATGCTCCTCCAACTGGTTTGGGATAACAAAGTCCTTTGACGGCGAATTTCAGTCTTGGGGGGAGGCTCTTGAATTTTTTCTGAAAGACAAATAATTAATTAAAAACTGAAATTAAATGTATTCCTTATGGGATCAGAAATATTGATAATTTAACGCATAATCCCTTTAAAAAGCACTTGAAAAGATGTTTTATTTTTAAAAAATGGAATTTCACTGCTCAAAATAATTAAAGAATATTAAGGTTGCGTATTTATATTGTACCTGGAGAATTGTTTGGTTAATTGATACAATATTGACAGATATAACAGACTATATTCGATACAAATGGCATTTGTTTGACAGAAAAATAATATGTTTTACTGATCATTAGGGTAAAAAAAAGAAAAACAAAAATTTGTACATAGGAAAAAAACAAATAAAAAAAAAGAAAATTGCTTTTTTGGAGGTATAGTTTCCCTCGAACGGCCAGCAACATTGAACACCTTTGAAGCATCGAATTAATGAGGTTATTAATAAGGAGCTGGAGTATTTTGTCTCCACTTCCAAAAGAGCACTTTTTAGTTCTTGGAGAATCTGTGAGGGTGGCGAGCGTCTTGTTGATCATCTTCCTAGAATGTCCCAAATATGCTCTATTGGGTTCATGTCCAGAGTACACATTGGCTATTCCATTCATAGGATTTATTCTTCCAAAAGGAAATCATTCACCAAATTAGCACGATGTAGCCTGTAGTTTTCCTCCATTAATATGAAATCATCTCCAATTGCTGCAGCGTCAGAGACTAAAAAAGGTCTGATAATCTCATCCTTATATCAGCAACAATATCTTGAATGATATGGAGATATGTGCTCATCATCGGAGATGCTAACCTAGACCATCCCTCCTCACCGCCTAAATCTGACATTTTCGTGCACAAACGCATGATTTTTTCCAGTGCTACGTTTCCTCCAATTGAAAATATGCCTATTATCAGAATCAGAATAAAGAGTAAAACTGGACTCGCCTGAAATAAGAATATTGTGCCATTCATTTCGCTACCTGTTCACACGATCTGTTGACCACTCCCTCAGAGTATGACAGTGTCTTGCTGTTAACGTGGCACACACCATTGGTCTGCGAGCATACAACCTTGTATAGTGCGAAGGCGGTTTTGTTCAGTTTGTGTTGAGACTGTGGTATTAGAAGACGAAATAAAGTTTGTTAAAGAAGAGTGGCATTCCTATTCCGGTATCTACGAGCCGTAAGCGTTAAATAGCGGTTTTCATTGCACGTCTTCAACCTTGCTCTGGTCTGCAGTCTGCATTTTTAGTCTCTTGAACACGGTTACAGATTCTAGAAATCATACTTTTTGCAACTCCAGTGACTTTTGCTATGTTGGATTGCAATCCTCCCTCCCCCTCTAACTGGTCATCATCCCTCCAAGCTTATGATTTAGTTAAAGGACTTGGTTGAGACATTGCACTTATCGAAACAACGCGCTTACTAATCATTCTTTCCCACTTTGTCCTACATTAATTTGAAAGTCAAATCTCATTCGCTACAGCTACAATGGTCTTAGACATCAAACTAAAAATTTGCAAACTACGAAGTTTGAAAAAGAAAATAATAAACCTTTGTAATTCTCTCTTCTTTCATTTTATGCAAAACATGTGCTGCCTTATACAGTTTTTTTATAAAAGGCTAACAATAACCTTTAATTGTTTTGAGTATTTATAATAAATAATTATAAATAAAATGTGCACTTTCTTTATACATGTAAAATTTTATTTATTTATTAAAAATTTAATTGATAAATCGCATTCTTTATTTAAGACAGTATTGATGAAATCACTATATAGCTAATGGTGACATTTTTTATATCATTAATTAATAAATTACTAATATCTAATTATTTAATTCATAATAATGTTGATTTTAGGGATACTAAAATAATCGAAAAATATTATTTTAAACAAAACACTCAGCTTCGATAAGTGTAGGTGAATAGTTGAAGTGTATATATATATATATATATATATATATATATATATATATATATATATATATATATATATATATATATATATATATATATATATATATATATATATATATATATATATATATATATATATATATATATATATATATATATATATATATATATATATATATATATATATATATATATATATATATATATATATATATATATATATATATATATATATATATATATATATATATATATATATATATATATATATATATATATATATATATATATATATATATATATATATATATATATATATATATATATATATATATACATATATATATATATATATATATGTATATATATTGCTATATTGGGAAAATATTTGTATGGCATGTAGAATATGCTTTGAGGATCATTTGATAAGATTTTCAATGTACGTTTGTAAGTACGTCGGTGATAGCGATACATAGTAAGCGCAAAAAAGTAAAACACCATACATCATACTTCTTATACAGAAATTTAATTTTAATGAGGTTTTTAAATAGTTATTTACTGTAATTAAGAAGAAATTCCAACTACTATATGCCTGGATTAGATTGAGGTTGAAATATAGATTATCAGGAGTGTGATTCAACCCATCTCAGAACGGCCGCTAACTCTGGAGTCGAGATTTCACATTCGCCAATATGATGTAGAATCCATGGATTGATGATAATCATACAAAACGGCTTGTTGTGTATTAACAGATTTAACTTTAATATATTTTACAGAAATCAAAAGTACGTGACATTAAGAAATCCTATACCTATATCATCATGATTTAATGGAGTTGTTTTCAAAACAAATATCTACTTGAACAGTTAGTTTGAAGACTTCTCATGGCATGAATTGTAAACGAGTCGGCCATAACTGTTTTATCAAGATGAGAACGCTTCCATATTACTATCAATAACAAACTTTAAGCGAATAAATATGTCTTTTAATTTCGCTTCCGTTCATAACAAAATAAGGATTGCATCAGAGTTTGGCTATGACATTACGATGCCCTCAAATGCAGATGTCCTCAAATGCAAAAAATAAAAATAAAATCGAGGATTGCGAATGTATATTTATTCGTCATACATGGAATGCATAAGTATTTGACGACATCCATACTGGCCCATCACCTGGAGTCGTGGTGTGAGATATCTTATATATAGATCTAGATACTTTCTCGCTCATATTGATCAATAACAATTGAATTTATTTATATGTAATTGATTTTATACATGACTAACTTTTCGATTGTGTAAGTTCTCGTGTTTTTTATTACGCCTTCGTGACATTAACTTTCAACAGAACAATACATAAGCCATACTGACTATACTATCCTGAACAGCCTTAATATAAAACATGATCGACAGCTTCATTGGACAGCACATTACCCGAATGTTTAACCAAATGAAAATGACTGGTTAATAGTTCCCGAGCGATTAATATATGACAGCTAACTTATCACTCTAGGCGACAGCATTCAAGCCACCTGAAATACTGTTTATGTAATTCCTTTCACATTGTGAATAATTCCATATTATAACGAATAAGCTCCCAAGAGTATATGGTACAGGAACTCATATCACAGAATCTGTACCAACAAGTTTCAAGAAAATATAGGTTGTTCTTCCTAATACAATGTATAAATTCAAAAAATATGATTCTTATATTTTCTTTCCTTTATGATATAATGCCCGGTGATTTAATGATATAATGCACTGTGGTAAATGACCAGTTGCCTAATTATTAATCCCTCTTAGATGAATAGTTAAGTCACTGATCATTAATATTATTCCACTTGTGACAGGTCATTAATTCCCCTGTGATAAATTATTGTTCTACTGGTTATTTGATGTGGGTCATCGATTAAGACGTCATTGTAAAAGCTTCATAAATAATATACATTGATTAGTCTATATCTCAAAATTAATTAAGAAAACATTATGTTAAAAAATATTTATCTCTTTAATAATTATTTATCTACTGCATTGCATGTTCATGCATTAATCAATTTAAAATTGCTTATTGTTTTCTTAGGTTATGACTGCTATTGTAATAACTTTCGCATTTCCTTTTTTTTTCATTGATTTCTTACCTTTATTGAACTTATTTAGTTAAATTAGTGTGAGTTAAATTTCTATATTAAAGAAAAAAATTGTAAAACTTCAGTTATTAAAAAATCATTTTATTATCATACAGATTTAATTGAAGTATAACTAATGCAAAATGTTTTAGGTGCTAAAAAGCACTAATAACATATTATATTGTCTCAAGAAATATATACAAGAAAATATTCTATGATAATAAAATGGGGAAAAGAGCAATTATAGCAATAAAAACAAAGTGATTGAAGAGGAATCTAACATAAGTAGATATATGATTTAGGGTTTGAAACTACAAAAAAAAAAATAGCACGTTTCATATTGTTGGATGAAACGAGCTATTTATGCAGCATCAAACCTCGACACTCGGTACATCTTTACTTAAATGCTGTGAAAAATTGTATTCTCTCTCACTAAATTAATTTAGCAAAAATATGTTATTTACATAATTTTATTTTCTTCTTATATTTTTGAAAATCTGACGGATAGTCTCTAATGATACAACGTAATTTCTACTTTAAAATACGATTAAACAACAACATAAGAGTAAAATACTCAAAATAAATAAAAATTACGGTTTTATTTCTGGGAAACTGTCTTAGGATTTCAGTTAAAAACGTTCAATAGATTATTAAAAAGGGATCCGCTTTTACAAATGCGCAATTTCCAATTTAATTCATAGTTGCAAAATTTAATAAAATTTTAAATATACCCTGAAATGTGTCATTTAATGATAAACACAAGATTTCTTATTTGTACATAATTATATAAGAATAGATAAGTGAATAGTAAAAAAATAACTGTCAGAACTGATAATGAAAAAAAATATCTTTAAAGATAAACTTTTAATAGAAAAAGCACCACAGTAAATTACGCAGTTGAGATAGTTCATTTTATTGACAACAGATGGCAGAATAATGTTCATAAAACAAAAATAGTAATAAGCTTGAATTTAATATGACTATCAAATTTTTGGGCTATGATAAAATTATAGTTCTGAGTATTGTTAATTTTTTTACTTAAATATAAAGAGAAAATTAGTTTATTGCTTTATTGCTTGTACACATTTATTATTTTCCCTTAGTTGTTAGTTATATCAAAAAATAATTATTATCAGAGAGCTGATAATAATTATTTTTTGATACAACTTAATAATCATTTTTATAATAACTATTTTTTATACAACTTAATAATTATTTTCATAATAATCATTTTTGATACAATTGTTTTCCTTTATAAATATCAATTGAAAACTTTTTTATTTTTTCTATATCTGAAGTGGTTTTTATAACCCATCCGTAAGAAAATGACGTGAACGCAAATGATATAAAATTATCTAGTTGAAACTATATTTTGAATGATATAAAATATTAAATAAATTTCACCACACAGTATAAATATTAAAGCAAATAATGTAAAAAGTACCTATCTTTAGAGCAGAAAAGAAATTATTTTTTTATTATAGAAAAATAAATAATTTTAAATAAATGCAGGATAATATATTTTTAGAATATATGAATAAAATGAATAATTATAAAAATCTTATTAAAAAATCGTAGATAAAGTCCTTCGTGTGGTCTGATATTTTCTATTTATTATTAAAAGACGTATTCGCATGCACAAATTAAAATTTTGATCTTGTTTAACCAGTTGTAACTTGGTTTTAGGACTTTAACATGCTTATATTGACATAGCTTTCAAAAATAACAACCACTTAGAAAATCTAGCCACTTGTGAAAATACCGTCACTGTCCAGATTTATTCATTGCCTAATTAAAATTTTATAGCCAAAATAAAAAAATAATAGCATGAACAAATGACACGTTTTATAAAATCAGCTTTTGGCAGAATATAATATCCTTTATTTCTTGATTTTCTTCTGATCTTCAAAAATCAGAAGTAATTTGCGATAGTCCGTGATTTTTCCAAAACATAAATTTTAAAATAATTTACACTTTTTTTTTCGGTGAGAGAAATGTAGGTAAATAAAATTTATAAGGCATGGATTTCTTTCTTCAAGTAAAAAATACTTACGTGCAGTGGCATTGGAACCTGATTTCACTGATCCTCTAGCAGATCTTGATCTAAAACTCATCGAATTCACTAGAATGGGAAATAAAATTTTCTTTTATTATTTGATAAATTTACAATTTCGTAAATTAACATTTACATATGTAAAAAATCTCTGTTGTTCATTTCATGCTTTAAAATTTTGAGATACTATATACTTAACAATTAAAGTTTAGTTCCCAAAAGCATTAAGAAATCAATAATATAGGATATAATGAAATTATTAAAAATGTGTAGGCAAATCCTCTGAGAGATAATATTTCTTCTAGAATTTTTTTCTTCTAATAGGATAATTTTTTTCCAATATTAGAGTAAATATGAACTTTATATGATTTTAAGATTTACATGAAATGTTAATGTTTGAATAACTATTAATTTTAAAATGTATATATATATATATATATATATATATATATATATATATATATATATATATATATATATATATATATATATATATATATATATATATATATATATATATATATATATATATATATATATATATATATATATATACTAATTAACAGCTTAATTTTAGAAAAATTTCAAGCAAACTTTTATAAGGAAACAGTTTATAAAAAAATTGTGACATCAAAATTAAATTTCATGAATTGAATCGCCTTTGTCGGTATATTAATTCAAATAACATTCACTTTAAATCCTGCATCTTATTGTAGTGTGCAACAGAAAAAATTCAAGATCAAATAATCGCAGTTCTTAAATTTGTTCAATATTTTCCAAAAACACTTAAACCACATTTTAAAATATGTATTGTAGAAAAATTCATTTTCCATAATGAAGACTTTGCTATTTTTATTGAATCATTTTAATAGCTTAATCTTTAAAAAGGAGTAAATATTAGTTATATATATATATATATATATATATATATATATATATATTCTTCCTTAACCGTAAGCTGCATGCGTTTTTTACTTTAGGTATAGCTTATATTAATTATAAGCTAAATATGCATCAAAAATTATTCAAAATTGCAGGTATGTTTTATTGTTAATAATGTTAGATAAATAAAAATTAATTATTCGGAATCATTCGGAATTTTTATAAAACTAAACAAATAAATTAAATTAATAATTATAGTTAATATACCATCATTAAATTCGTTATCATGCAAAAAAATTAATTAACTAGTCTATATACTACTTCCATTTTGTTAGTATTTCATACTACTTCTATCCATGCTCATGCTAACAATTATCCAACCTACAAATTTTATACCTTTTCAATTCTTTGTCTTATATCTCAATTCTTTTTTATCTTATCATATACAGAAGATACCAAAAGACGCTGTCAAACATTCTTGAAATGAAGTGAAATCTGTGCCTTTTTCTTGCTCATTCGACAGAAATCTTATTTCACTGATGTTGATGGAAAATGAAAGAGTAATATGGCATTTCTTAAAATGACAACAAAAATTCAATTTTGCAGTCTGTGGATATTTGAAAAATCATTGCAAGAAAAGAGGTTGAATAAAATAAGAATTCTAAATGTCTTTCTAAATTGTAACATATTTTTAAAAGTACTGGTCAGACGACGCTCTTTTTCTTTGTTCGTTGGACAATTCTGATATTCTTTTTACAGCCGGTTTTGCTTCACACCAATAACGCAACTCTGTAAGAAACCAATCATGTAACATGTAAATTCAAAATTCCTCTGATTTTTTTTTTCAAAAATATGTTTGTTGGGTTCTTGTAACACCATATAAGTATAAAAAGGAATATATATATGAGAAAAATGTGTAGTTATCAATGAAAAATTACACGTTTAATAAATATTTACATGGACTTAAATCTATGATTGCTTTCAACTAACTTCTCTATCCCAACTGTAATAAAAAGATATGCATAAAAGCATAAATTCATAAATAAACATTATACAACTATTTAAATCCCTATAAAAATTCTAGATATTTCTTACATATGAAAAACATTAATAGCAATATTTAGTTACGAAAAAATACATAATAACTGATAAATATTATTTTTATAAATATTTAAAAATTTATTTAATATGTTAAGTTAAATATATAATATTTTATAAATAATATATAGGGAAATTAATTTTTCTGACAATTTTCGGTACAAACACTGTATAAAATTGATCAAGTTTGTACCAAATGTTCTGTGTTTTGGTTTACAGTTCACTTGTTAACGTTTTCAAAACACGCTTAATATGTGAGTGATTATAGTTATCCCAATTATCTATTTCTTAATTCTATGTCAAGTTTATTGCTATTTTTAGATATAAACCAAAATATCCTTATTAACCCAAAAAAGGATAATAAACCCACAAATCAAGCTTAAACTTTCACAATTTATTTTAATGACATGAAAATTTTGAATCCTACATTGATAATACTTGGAAAAGAATGTTTTAAAAAAATTAAATATTTGTCAAAATAATTTATCTGCTAATCTGCATGTTATTCAATATAAAAATTCATTTATAGCTTGAAAATTACTTAGGAATTCCCTTTTTTAAGTTAATGTCTCAGTCAAATCTTTGCTAATGTTAACACACGTATATAAAAAAATATAATTTAATCAATAAAGTGAAGCTTAAACAATTCCCTAGATTGTTAATAAAAATATGTTAATAGCTTGAGGAATCTTTTCATTCCCCTCATTTCAACATAGTAACAATATTCTGCCATTACTACCACGTTGTAACATTATATAAATGAGTACCTTCCACAAATTCAATAAAAAAATTCTTCTCACTCACTTTTTCAAAAAATTAAATAATTGTAAATAATTCATCAAAATTTTTAATTATTTCGCATTTCCGAATAATAAAAAAACTAGAAACATATATTTCATATTTCAAAAAATCAATTAAAAAAGATTTATTTCGCTTAACAAAATCCTCTAACAACATTCCTAATTGCAAATGAAAATAATTCGTTTAATATTATATAGATATATGACTGAAATGTAATTATATATATATTATATAAAAAATATTTCAAAATATTAATAGTGGTTACAGATGATCACATGTACATGTATTATTGCTGTTCACCAGTCATGTGGTAACAACAGTAACTTAGTCAAAGTCAATATAGTTTAAAATCAAATATTTATAATTCATAGAATGTTATTAAAAATAAATATATTCCTTATTTTAAGTAACACTCAAAATAAAGAATATTTATTTTAAAAAACATTTTTTCTTTCATATTTCATAAGGCACCTATTCTTTACTAATAGAAAATAAAATATAAATTAATTGTATAATTTAATACACGGTCTATTCTGTTACTATTGATTAATAGACACACTTCTTCAAAATATTACAAATAAAATTTTAAAATTATTAGTTAAATAAGTAAACACATATATATGTTAAATATTTTCCAAATATTATTTAAGTTTTTAAAAAAGGAAATATATATTTTTAACCAACCAGCACTAAGTTTGGCGGATTGGGCGCCACACATAATCTCCTTGTAACCCTTTCTAAAGGATGGACTCCTAAAAGCGTAAATGATAGGATTGCAAGCAGAGTTTAGGTAGCCACACCAGTACGCCTAAGAGAAAAAATGGTGAAATATGGTATTTTGAATATATTCTTGAAATTCATAATTGTTAAAAATAGTAAAAGAATTTTATTTGCACAAATAATTTTAATAAAATATTTCCAGATATAAAGCAAATAAGCTGTTGTTCTTAAAGATGAGCTTCAAATTCTAAAATTCCAATTCAAATACTTCTTAAAAATGGATGTTTTTTATTTATTAGCTTGAAACAAAAATCTTAAATTTAGTAATTTGAAAACTTTTGCATTCTAAAAAGTGCCATCTAGTTTAAAACTGTAAAAAATGATGTACATAATTTAAAATAATAAAATATATTTCAGTGACATCATTATATTTGAAGATAACATTTTAAAACTGATTTTTCTATTTCAAAAGATTTGGAAAATAATTAAATGTATTTGAACATTGTCATCGAAATAATAAATAAATATATTTTCAATAGTGGCTATTAATCTGTAACATTTTTTTATAATCTTGGATTCCACACGATTATGATATCCATTTTGATATCATAATCGTGTGATATCTAAATATATCTTAAAGTATGATATCCATTATTAGATATCTTAAATAAATCTTAAAGTAAATAATTATCAGATAAAATTTAAAAGTTCAATTAAAATTAAAAAATAAAAAGCAATGAAATTAAAAATAAAAAACGTTATGAAATTATTATGTTAAACCATGACAATCAATAATTTGGCAGTGAAAAAAATGTCTTTATTTTGTCTAACTAGTAAGTTGTCCTAGTATTTAGACTTAATGTATTATTACAATAATTATTCGAACCAGCAGCTTTTTTATTTTATTATATAGCTCTAAAACTTTAGGTACATTCAATTCTTCGATTATATTTCAGAAAAGTCATTTGTTAAATCCTTAAAAACAAATGAATCCAAAATAACAAATTTTTTATATATAGTATTTCACTTACATATTTTTGAACAACACTATAAAGAGATCTAAACAACTTTATATTCCAAATAATACCATCAAAAACAAAACTATATCAAGTGGATAGTTATTGTATTATATAAGATAGGTTTTACCCCATTTAAACAAACTGTAAATAAAATTCAATGATATGATATTGAATATATAGTTTGTCGCAGTAAAGTTGTGAGCATCCTAAAGTTTCAATGTAAATTAAATATTAAATAAAATACTTTTCTAGATTTCGAAGTAATATTTAAAAACATACATTTTATCGAATCTGTCTTCTATGACTAATTTGAATGATGTATCTTCAAGATTCTACAATTTATAAAGTTGTGAGTTCTCCTATATTCCATTTTCTTTATAAAATTCTCTCCTCGCCCTTTTAATAAACACTGGAACATTGGCTTAAAGTACTAAATTTGAAATTACTTTTACGTTTCCTTGAAGCACACATTTTAAAATTCTTCTGCAAAAAATTCACCCATATATAAATAGGAAAAAATTTCAATTTCTTTCTATCAGAAGAAATGAATGTACCTGACTGTCGTAAAAGCTCACCATGAAATTTCCTTATCCGCGTCTCTTTATTGCTTTCTCCTTTCAGAAGAGTACCGTTAAAGAGAATTCAAGTCCAATAACAGTCGTTTTACTGGAAAAAATCAGCCCAGTTATCACCGGTTGTTATTCAATTGGAATTTATTCCCCTTTATAAATTCTCTTTTCGTGTTTGAAATGATACCAATTTGCATTTTACATTTCACTCGTTTTTCTCATTTCAGCAAGAATGAATGAATTAAAGGTTTTGAATTTAAAGAAAATTATACTTTGGGTTATGGATTTATGGCCATAAAAATTGTCACATTGTCATCTTTTTTCAATCAGTTTTTGTTCCACATCCAAAGTAAGAGAGAATAACAGGAATTTTGTGCTAGAAGTAATATTATTGGTTGTTATATTATAGGCTCATTTTTTACCTTTATTGCTACGAGCAACATAATATGTAGTATTCTCATATGTATGGGAAAAATTGATAAAAATATTTGAAAAATTTTACTCTTGACAAATGTCTTTTGTTATAATAAATGTACTCTTCATTCAACTAAAATGCTGGTAAAATATGACATAAAAATTCTTTACAGCAATATTTTATTCTTTGCTACCATCCACTGACATAGAATTGGTTATTTATTATTTTATTGAATCTCTTATGCACAGATTACCATCGAATTGTTTCACATTCATGTATTCGAAGAAATAAATAGACTCTTGTATAAGGAGATAAATAAGCAAGCTCTTGTTTCATGAAATATAAAATTGAATCAGATAAAATGTGTTAAATTTCTCGTAATACATAAAATTTCTTACGAAACTAGTCTTACTATAAATTGACTTCAGATTCTGTGACAACTTATGGAATAATAAATTTCCTAATCTTAACATTTATAAGCTTAACGAAGTAAAATAAAAATGGAAACTTCTAATAGTTACATTTTGTTAAAGCAGATGTATTTAAATAGATTATCTTTTTTTCAAAACCAAAATTATTATTTGTTATTTTATAGTATGTTTTAAACTAACATAATCGTTACATAATGCACATACAATAAAATAAGTGCTTAAAAATACCTATAATTTTATTTTAATGCTAATATAAATACACAGAAATACATCATATTTTGACATAAAGTATTGGACAATATAGTAGACGAAAACTGCATATATGTATTTGAACATTCACTGTACTCTCTGGAAGGTGTTTTTCATAAACAGAATCTTATTCATTTGTTATATGGGAAAATACCTGAGAAATTCTCAAGTTACCCCTTCACATATGTGCATTCAGGAAGCTGCAAAATGCAACGCCATCCTTTTGATTTCAACGAAAATTGGGATACTGTATAAATTACATATAGCAAAAAATTCAATTCTCAGATATGTTGCAACTTTAACAATTGTTCAAAATTCTCCGCAAAACTAAATATAACACACTAAACTTTACTTTAAGAATACATAATGTATAAAAAATAATACATTTAACTACCTAAATAATTCATGTACAAAAAATTTCTTTAACTGCATAATTTCTCAATTAGATAAATCTAAACATCTCATTTCTTGTTGTTGCTTTTTCTATCTGATTATCCAATAAGCTAAAAAAATCCATTACACCGTGAACAAATAATACTTCCAAAACAACAAGGGCACTTGAAAACAAGTCCTCTTTTCCTAATTCTTAAGAGAAATAGCTTTATCTGACATTCAAACTGGCAACTGACGGGTCCTACTGTAAGCTAAGTACTCTGACAGAATAGTATTTAGATGCTAAACGTGACCACAGCGTGAAAAACAAATCAATAGACTGAGATGAAACTAACTGGTAAAATATTTTTTTCGGTATCAAGTCTGTAAACTTAATTTAAAATTTACGAACATTCATTAGGAATTTATAAATTCACAAAATTAATATGTAAAACTGCATACAATATATCTCATAAATCTTACTAGAGGATTGAGTACTAGAGGTAACTTTTTCTTGTCTTTTATGAGGACTGCTGCATTGGAATAAATCACAAAAGGCGTCCAGCAGAGAAGAAAACAGGCGAGGACCAAGAAAAGAGTCGTCGCCACTTTCTTCTGCTGAGCTACGGAATTCTCCAAATCGATGTTTGACGTTTCGCGGATTCTCTTCATGTGGACATGGATCTCTCTAAAGATCTTGGAATAACAGAAGAACATCACAGTTAAAGGTATGATGTAATTGCTGGTTGTGATCAGGAAAGAATGCGATAGGGCAACAAACCCTTTTGGTATCGCTGGACCACATTGGCTGGACCCCTGAAAAATATCAAAAATTAATCCATATTTCATAATTAATACTTATTATATATAGTAAAAAATTATGGGCTGACATTTCATTGATAAATCTTAAAATAAAAAAGTAATGACTTTATGGTTTTCTTAGATTTACTAAAAATACGTGTATTATTATGACGGAATTAAGCTAAAAATGATTTAAAGGGAAAATATTGCATCTAACCCTGATCTTTATTTTAAGTTCCAACAAACTTTAATCACTCAAAATTTTTAAGATTGTGATTCGTTATGAAGGTTTTAATCCCAATATTTCACCTTTTTAATGTATTATTTTCAAATAATTATTAAATATTTCTAAAGAACTAAAAATAATTTCAGCGTTTTATCTGAGAATGTTTAAAATGTAATGTGTACAACAATGATACCCAAAGTTGCTAAATATTTTATATATAATATATACAACTTTGTGTATTATAGCACTTTCATTCGAAATTACTCCTTTTAAATATTCTTTTCTCTCACATTAAATATAAAATACTGAAAATTGAAAGTTTTTTTCTATTTATATATCATTACACAAATTGTATAATCTTCTAAAACCTTTTTATAAGCATATAAATTTTATCTCAAATATACTTTAAGATATATGTGAAGAATAGCATATTACTCACATGAAAATAAATACATAATTTTAAGAGAAATGGAAACTCTTTTCCGACGTAACTGAATGCATTAATGAAAAATTAAATATTATATCAATCTTCAATATTAATCTGATTCAAATTTTCTATCATTCCAATTCCTATAATTCATTATTTTGCATTTCATTTTCATGAAAGTTTACACGTGATTGTAGAATATATCATACAAATTATACTTGGAATAAAATGAAGCCTACACTCTTTAGAAATTATCTTAGACGTATTGTATGCATACCCTTTTATATACATTACGATTCCAGCCAATCAGGGGTCCCGTCGCGCACACTGTCGCCCACAGCCATGATGCCAAAATCATTAATTTTATTCGCCTTGGAGTCATAGCCCTAAAAAGGAATGAAAAAAATTATAATCTGGATTCCATAAATAGCTTTCTTTCCACCCAGTTTTTATTTTTTTCTGATGTGAAACATATGAATGAATCACTGCATTAATTTTTATAGCCGATAAAAACATTTTATTCATTCAATATTTTTTAAAAATAATATTATGTTTGAATTTTAAAAAAGTATTTATAAAATCAACGTAAGTTGAATATTTTTTTAAAGCGCACAGTTATAATTTTTTAATATTCAGCAACATATAAGGTAAAAATGTAAGAAAAATCTTGCATTTAACTTTATATGAAAGAAATTATAATTTATGAAATAAAAATTTTAAATATATTTAATTAGTTGAAATATTATTTAAATATGTGTGTGCGTCTGTGTGTGTTTAATTATTTTTAACAATATTGCACTTGAACAACGAAAAAGCTTTTATTAAGACATTAATTGAGATAACTTCTCTTTCAAGTATTATATGATAATAAAGAATTTAGTTCCAGTTGGTTTACTTTAGTCTTGATTATTAAAATTTCAATTATCTTAAGTGATTAATTTCTTATTTACAATTATAATGACTACTTTATTGATTATAAATGCTGTTTAAAATTATTTACTCTAATCACAAGTTCATATTCTAACTTGCTGTGAAACAAACACGTTACTGTAATTTAAAAATACTTTTAAAACACTTTAAAATTAGCACTCAATTTTAAAGTAGTTGCTACCGTAAAATTTATGATTGAAAAATGTATGTATGTATATAAAATGTATATCGTTTGTGAAGAAAAAATATATTTTTCCAATAATTTTTCCTACGTCATATTTCTATTAAAATAACAAAAAGATAAAATTTCAAATAAAAAAATTGTCTCATGAAGCTACAATGAAATATATAAAATTTTAATTATATAATTAGAAACAATCCTTTATTTGTAACAATCCTTTACAACATATTTAAAATATTTCTTGTGAATTTCTCGCAAGATGAAAAGTATCTAAAAAATGTCTTTAAACTTCCTTTTAACTCTTACATTTTTGTTTAGCTCAAAATATATTTAAAAATTAATCTATATATAACTTATATTAAAATATATATTAAAGCATTTATTACTTGAAAAATTTAGAGACTTGTCACCATAACTTTTACAATCCTTAAAAAAAATTGAGTTTTATCACATATTCTTCTTCTTCTTCTTCTTCTTAGAATTGGGTTTGTATGTCATTGGGCACCTCTGCTTTTATCAGCATTTTGTACCATTAACTCCAAACCCAATGTTTCCTAGTTCCAGTTGCTCGGGTCACCCACTTTATTAATAAAGTCCGATAACCCTTTAATGGAGTCTAGGTGTAACTCTCTAGTATGGATGATGCCTAAAGAAGTTAATCTAGGGAGAGCAAGAGCCTCACATTCGTAAATGATATGCTTTGCCGTTTCCTCTTGCGTATGACATTTCAAGCAGATAGGGTCTTGCTGAAATAGTCCCATCTGGTCAGAGAGTCAGTCATACTAGGGATAGCTTCCTGACTTTCACCAGAAGATGGTTTGGAGGTCATTTCTACCTCAAGTGAAGGATTCATTACTGCCCCTTTACAAGACAGCCTCTGAGTTCACTTGTCTTTTTCAGCAAGGTCAACTTCAGAGGCATCACCTGTAGATGCAGAAAGGATTGTTATTTCTTGTGTCTTTTCAGCCACAAGATAACAATTTATAAGCTCAGGTAATATAAGTCCACCCAGCATTGCCTGAGATACTGGGCAAGGCAAATTACTCTAGAAGTTTGCCAGGCAACTAGAGGCTCCGTTAAGACACCAATACCACGGTGCCAATTAGCCCTAGGCACGGAACGCATAACACCAGGGTTTACGGGAGCTGGTTCGCGGCCTCTGATTCTATATTCAAGGCTATCCTGTCATTCCTACAGGACGTTCGGTGATCCACCGCTTACCGACGCGCCTGGTAGCTGCTCAGGCCCCAGGTTTATCACATATTAAAAGAAATTAAACTTATTCTATGAACTTCATCTATATATATGTTATGTTAATGTTTATGTTAATGTATGTTAAATAAAATTATTTATTTTGACGTGAAAAAAAAGAAAGTGAAAGACAACTCACTCTTGTGATGAAAAAATCATTATTCACAATATAATATTTATTTAAACAAAATGTGATTGTGTCAATTTATTTTAATCTGAAATAAAAATACTAAATGTGTATTTTTTATTTATAGAATATAGAGAGTACACGTATATATTATGACGATATTCATTCAAATACTGTTGTTAAATTATAGGTAAAAATAAGCCTATAGTTATTTTTATGTCTAGATAATTGTGTTTAATTTACACTACTATTAATAAAGACAGCATTATTAATATTACAAACACCGCTTAATGTTAAAATAAAATATAGGGATGCCTATATTTTATATGTTAAAATAAAATATTCTTTCAAACAAAATAATTTGAACGAATTTATCGATTTCAGAGTAACTTTAAAGATGTTTGTCTTCTGTTTGAAACAATTGTATAAAATGTCCATTTATTTAAAAGGAGAAGAATACAACTTTGAAAAGTTAATTACATAAAAGTCCTTCGCTCTTACAATCTTTACTAAGTAGATAAGTAAATAATTAGTTTTTAGTTTCATTATAGCTCTAAAGTTTCAGAGAAATTAATCATTTGGTTTTATTTTAAAACATTCTCAAAATATTCACATAGAATGTCAATAAATTTTTGTCTTACTATACAAAAAAATCCTTTTTTTTCTATTCTGGAACTTTTGTATATTTAATTTCATAAATTCGTTAGAAATACTTTTAAAACTTCAAAATGCTGAGAAGTAAAGAGTGGAAGTATCACAAGATTCATAACTTTCTTGTATATTTATGTTATATATGTATACTTACATTATATATATACAGGTATGTATTAAAAATGTGTGCCTATATGTAAATGAAATGAATATTGCATTAGTAAAATGTTTAAACATTGATGAATAGTCATCTAAACACTGAAATGTAAAAACCATCATGGAAAACATTTTATATAAAAAAATTATATTTAATGCTACTGAAATGCTCTGAATGTTAAAAAATTCGTGCTATTGAATATAAATTTTATTCCTCCTTCCTAAAGTTGTGTAATTATCTTTTTATTCCAGTTTCACTAAGCATTGCGAAAGACTTCTCGTTCTACCTGCGTGACACCGAGTGATTTTGTGCAATTGTGTTCCGTCGCGTATTGTTTTCTCGTCGGCATAAATGTTTGCTCGAAAGAAACAATACCTTAATATGTTTTCCCAACAAGAAAACATAATATTTTGTACGTGTTCTTATCGAGGAGAATCACTCGACCCTTTGTTTACGCTAATCTTTTACTTTTATCTGGTCTACCGAAGCTGATACTAAGTCGCCGCGGGGAATCTCGGCTGGTGACATTAATACGGAGAAAAAATCCTATCCGACTCTGCAAGTTACCAAGGTCAAAACTTGTCCCAAATGCCACGTGTGTTCTGTCAATGGATAATTAAGGGGTAAAAAGTTAGTAATTAGTGAGTCGTTTCACGCGCTAAAAAAACTCTTCAAGTTAATGCAAAATGACTCTTTTTTTCACAGGGGAACTGATATCTCTGAACTACCATATTGCAGCACAATAAATTATATATTTATGATTCGTGCGTGAGAAACATAACTAAAGCAAATTTCACCTACCTTTAGAATTTGCTTACAGTATAATGCGAAGAACAGTGTATATATATATATATATATATATATATATATATATATATATATATATATATATATATATATATATATATATATATATATATATATATATATATATATATATATATATATATATATATATATATATATATATATATATATATATTATGTTTGAAATTTGTAGTTGCGAATCCTTTATGAAAATTAATTTTAATATTTTAATATTTTTAAACTTTCAGAATCAATATATAGTTTTCTAATAATGGCAAGAAAAAAATCAACTTGAAAACTTATATATTTTTCTTGTATAATCAACTTGAATACTCATGTATTTTTCTTGTATAATCAACTTGAAAACTCATATATTTTTTGTTTGTAAGAAAAATATATGAGTTTCCAAATTTACGTGTTCCTAAGTTTTTCCTTTTTTTGTAAAAGAGAAAATTATTTTATCCTTTGCATTTTTTAAAATAAAAACGTCATCATTGATTAAAATTATTCTTTTCGCTGTTTTGTATTTGAACATTTACAAAACAGTACAGATATCTATTGGCTCGGCAGAGCTTCCAATCTCTTTTGATACTTCCTCAATGCACTCTTATAGCGATGTTCGAATTATCAGTAACGTTTAAAGGAAGTTTGTAAACATGAATGTCCGCTTCAACCCTTACAACACACGAATACATCCCACTATTTATAAAAATTTCTACCGGGAGGCTATTAAATAGTGAGCATAAAAAAGCCTCACAATAGATTTAAGGCTATAGTATGTCCACTACGCAGTGTCAAAATATAAAAACCCAAAGGTTGGCGACTTAAACAGCCTATAATGGTACAAAATATATGCATTTAAAAATATATATGGTAAATAATTTACATATAAAAAATTTAAAAAGAGCTTTTTCAATTTTTGTTTTATTGAAAGTGAAATTAGATCAAATTTTAAAAATGAAAATGTAAGTCTCAATTTCTCCAACTTGATCAGGAAATATTAACTGACAACGATAGGCCAGAAACTTAATGCAAATTATTTGAAGTAATTTATGCATGCTTTTTATAAAGAAGATAAGAGATAAAGAAAAGATAAACGATTTAAGAGATAACCAATTTAAATTATCTTGTAAATTCAGACATATTTTACGAATCTTTCATTTCCTTTAAAAGCTATCTGTTGTGTAATATCCTTTGACATATACCTTTTTATAAAGTATGATAGTTGAACGAATTTTTTTTTTTTGTGAATGCGAAACACAATTCCACATTCCTTTTTTAAAAAACAGGAAGTGTAGGAAACGGAATTGTAAAGAGGTAGTTCACTCGAAATCTCGGGTTGCACGTCAACATTTTCTTTTGTTCCTCATCTTCCATTCATGTAATTCATTCGGAATGAGAGGAAGTCACTTGAAATAGGAAAATTTCATAGAAATGTTTTCCAAATTTTAAAATCATTTCCCAATGGTTGAATTCGTTTATTAATTTGGAGAAATCATTAATGGAATAATTTTTTAATATTCAAAATAAGTTACTTTTTCAATGTTTTCTATAAGTGAGAATTAAAATAACAATGACGTTTCCACAAGAAAATGACTAAATGGGGGTAAAGTAGTACCATTAAATTGTTGATAAATTAAGGCAGAAATTTTTATTTCATTGTTGATTACTAAAAGAAAATATAAATGAGATATTTATTAATTGTTTTTATGAATTGTGATTGCATTTATGGATAAATTGAAATGATTAGCATTTAAAATATTATTTAATTAGATGTTCATATTATTATAATGAAATATCTCGAAAATGTAAGCATAATAATATACATTTATTTCTCTAAAGTCAATAATTATCATACTGAAAAAGTTACTTAATACTCAACTAAAAAAAAATACGTCAAACATGCATTGAAATGCATGTTTGACGTATTTTTTTTAGTTTTATTTTTAGTAGTATTTTTTTATTTTTATTTATTACGACGTATTTTTTTAGTAGTATTTTTTTTTTTTTTTTTTGAAAGCAACATTTCCCTTTCTCTAATTTGACATTTTTTCAGTTTTGATGTATAAATCATTTAGCCATTTCTATTTATAGTGATAATTTAAGAATGCGCTTGTTTCCCTCTATGTGATTCTTTAGAAATACAAGTGTGAATTTTGCCTAAAATTTAAAGTAATTTCTTAAAATTTGTGATTCAATCTGAGTAATTCAATGAATAAAAAATGATTTTTATCTTTCATGATTTTTTTTTTTTTGATTATTTAGTCTTAAGACAATATTGAATTTTGAATTAAATAAATAATTCATTTAAATGTTAGTCTTAACTGATCCAATTTTTATTATACAAACCATAAATTAGGTAAAATTATAATAGCTTATAATTATTACACAATTACAAATTATTTTAATTAAATAATTCTAAATTACAAAATAGACATTCGTTGAGGAATTTTCCTTCGTTTTCAATGTAAAAATTTGCTTCAATAATTTTATTAATTATTCACTAAATAAAAATCATTATATATTTTTGATAATTTTTTTGATTAAGTCATTTTTCTTTTAAGAAAAAAATTAAACAATCTGAAAAGTCAAAAATTATTATGACAAAAAAATAATTTTGCTAAATTGATCCGAAATCAAATTGAACTTTGTAGACAGTTTTAAAGATATCTGATATTGAGGAGTAAAATATTTAAATTTTCGAAAAACAGATTCAAAGTTAAAAAAAACAATTAAATCGTCACCTTGATGCCATCCTGATCTAAATAAAAAAGGCTATAGAATTTTTCTAGTTAATGAACTTTTTCCGCGATGCAAAACTGTTTAACTAAAAAATGATTTGAACTGTCATTGAAAGTTTTTAAAGGAAAATAGAGAGAAATTTAGAAATGTATAATTTTAGATATGCTTGTAAGCCTTGGAAATATTCAATAAAATGCTCAATCGTTACAATATATACATTAAAGTAAAGATTATTATTCTAGAACTTTTTTAATTTTTATAATGGCAATATGATCCTTTATTAATAAATATGCTCGTATATCATGGAATGGAATGGAATGTTTTTGTAATTGCGAAGAATTTTCTAAATAAATATGGACTATTAATCTACCTAGTACAAAAAATTCTCCATTTATCAATACTTAAAAAATAATAAATAATTTTAAAACACAAATGAGGAGTTTTGTGTTAAATAATAAAAAATAATGGCATTTATGGGAAGGAAGAGACTATCTCTAAATAGATTTGTGATTTATTATAATTTATATTCAAGATATCATGACATTACCAATTTCAGTTCTAATCGAATTAATTGGTTCAAAATTAAAAGTATTCGGGGAAAGAAGAAGACATAGAATACCATTTGGCATTTAAACTTTGAATATCGTGAATACACGTTTCTCGAATTTTTACAATTCAAGGTAACATAAAAGACAAGAAAATATTACACGAAAAAGTTTAACAAATCTCATATTAGTTAATAACCATATACATAGCCAGTAAGAAAATTAGAATAAAATTTCTTAGACTTTAAATCGCTGCATAGTCAAAAATAAAAGATTAATACTTTTAGTCTCTGTATTTTCTTATCAAGACTTACTCCGATTTAAATATTTCTTACATATAACGTTAATTATTTCATGTCTCAGAAAATACGCAAAATAAGCTCGAATTTAATGCATAATATTAAACAATTAGAATGAAACAATTTCCCTTTAACATTAAAATGAATTATTTATAAAGCCGCATTTGATTATTTAAATTTGTTTGATGAGTTTCTTACGCATGCAAAAATAGCTCTCTTCCTTTTGAGCAAAGTAATATCCACCTTCATTTCAATCAAAAAACTTTATAGCGTAAATAATTTATATGTAATGAACAAGTGACGTTATGCCGATGCTCTCCTCTGGTTGCCATTTTGCCACATACATTCTCATGCTTTTGACATTTATTGCACCAAATGCATTAGCGAGACAAATTGAAGAGTAAAAATAAATGAGTTAACTGAGAAATAACAGTTCTTTATCAGCGTGATGATGCCTTAACTTCCGCATCAGGAAAACATAAGCAAAGAATAAATATATGCACTTCATCACTCATAACGATGCCTATTACATATAGCTTATATTTTGTAAGAATACATCAGGGTCTAATAGGAAATGACTTTCTTAAATTCTTTTGTTTATGTATTTCAATACATCTATCAAAAAGTCCAAAACATGAATTCATAAATTGTGGTAAAAGTTTATTGAGTAAATATGATTTTCCTCATTTATTTTCCTGAAATTCCTGAAAATATTAAGAATTCGGAGTAAAATTTTTAAGCAAGGATTTTGTGCAAAATTTTCTTTTTTTCTCAATGAATATTTAAATTGAACATCAAATATATATTTAAAAAACTATCTCTTTGATAAATTCATAGTTGTTTAACATTAGTCAATAATTACCATACTGATTACGAAAGATTTTTTACAGTTAGATAGGAATTTTTTTAATTGATAGAATTAAAAAAATTACTAATAAATAAATAAAAATATCAAAACCTAAATACAATTACATACTTTTCCTGGTAGAACTAATAGAAAACAAATAAAACATTTCCTTTTTTGTTTTTCAAAACTTTCCAAATTTGTAATTTTCTTTTATAACTAACTCAGTCATGAAAATTTTGTCCAGTTTTTGTTTCCTGAAAAAGTGCTTAAAATAATACTAAAACTTGATTTACTGGAATTTATGACTTGGTATATCATCAAGTGACTTGAATCATGGCAAACACAAAAATTGCAGAGATTACAATTGAAATAACGAAAAATAGTCGTCTTTTAAAAATTGTGGAATTGTTTTCAAGTAACAATGCTTGATGATCCAAATTCTTATACATCTCATTTACACTGCTGGCTATCGTAAATGCAACACCCTAAGGGAAGCGTGCAAATAACATGAAATTTACAAAATGCATTAGCGGGGGTGAGATATGTAAATGATTAGAATTTCACCTCAGACAAACATCTGTGGCACCATTTCAAAGCGCTATTTAAGGCTTGGAGATTTCGAAGATTTCAAGTTCAACAATTGTGTTTTTATTGTGGTTTTTTCAATAAAAAAACAATCAATTATGCCACATAGAAAACAGCGAGAGTTTTTTGATCAAGTATCTGAGATCGTCAGAGGAAGGATAATGGCCTACCTAGTATGTGGATTATCTTTCAGGGATTCAGTAGTCGTGTTAAATGAAACAAAACAACTGTAACACGGATATGTGATCATTAGCTGCAGAGGATACGACGGACCGAGAATGTTCGATCGCATCCACCTCAGAGCACCACTTCACGTAATGACAAGCAAATTGAGCGCATAGTCGTGACGGATTTTTCGATTACATCATGAGTCATAGCTGAGCACATTCAGACTGTAAAGCATCATCCAATATCTGTGTGTACCATTCGACGTTGTTTACAGCAGAGTGGTCTGTCTGCAACATGTCCATTTCTTCGTCTATCCTTGACACTGAACAACAAAGGTCTCCGCCGTCAATGGTGTGATGAAAGAAGAATGTGGATGGCAGAATGGAAGGAAATTGTTTTTACTGACGAGTCATTCTTCTGTATGGAACACCACAATGTTCGCATTCGAGTCTGAAAACAACGTGGAGAGAGTATGCTAAACAGCTGCGTTATGCACCACCCCACTGATCCTGTACCGGGTATTATGGTGTGGGGCGGTATTGGATATCACTCTCGTACTCCTTTAGTACGCATTACCGGTACTTTGAACAGTTAGCGCTACATGTTCTAGGTGTTGGAGCCAGTTGTCCTTCCTTATTTTCAGAGCTTGCCCACGGCCATATTTCAACATGATAATGCGTGACCACACGAGGCACGCATTGTCCAATGGTTCTTGGTCAATCGTCAGATTGAATTGCTTCCCTGGCTTACTGGCTCCCTCTCTGGATCTTTCACCGATAGAAAAAAATGTGGTCCATGGTTCCTCAACGATTGACTCAGATAATATCCTCAGATGCTACACCAGATCAACTTTGGCAACGTGGGGAAGCTGCTTGGTCTTCTGTACCCCAAGAACACATCCAAAGTCTCTTTGAATCAATGCCGAGGCGTGTGGCGGCAGTGATCTCCAACAATGGTGGCTACACTGGTTACTGATTTTGAAAGGAATCACACTTCACAGAAGTCTATAAATTTAATCATTTGATACTTGGTCAACATGTTATCTATAAAATAAATTTTGTTGTGATATCTCTTGTCTTTCTTGGTGTTGCAGTTTGGGTGGCCCGCAATGTATTAGGAAAAATGCGTATCATTTCAAATAACTATAAAAAAAACTCAAATATTGTAGAAAAGATACTAAAACTATGTTGCAGCTACAGATAATTTCTTTGTTTTAGTATATGATGATATACATTTCACTCAGTACAAAACATTCTTAATTCAGGATCAATATAGTGTATGAAGTTGGGAATATCTTAGACTTAACCTAAATTCATTCCAACATGCTTGGGACACAGTCTATTATTACATTGCTATGCGGCCAATGTTTCCCTTGTTGTGTTAAGGCGTTATACTTTTCACTTCTTCATGAGCGACATAATATTTTCCAAATTGTTATCAAAAGTATTTTTATATTATGCAAACCAATGTGCACCAGTATTCAATAAACTTAATTATCTGAGAGTACCACATAATTTATTAAAGATTTAGAGATTTTACCAAACAATAATAAAACTTATTCGATTAATATTCTACAAGATAAAATTATTAATAGCATAAATATTAAATTGCAAAGTGTCTGTTAAATTATTAACATTTTCTGAAGTTATTTTAAAACAATAAATTAAATCATTAAATTTTAATTCATATTATCTTTATTAAACAGAATACAGTCATTTCAAGATAAGAGCTCAATAATGGCATACTTTTTATTTTAAAAAGGAAAGCATATACATCATTGGATTATTTATTTCTAAATATTTTAGAGTCACTTTATTTAATGATCCCTCAACAGAGTCTCAAGAAAGTTTAAAAATAACTATCTTCAATTTAATGAACTAATTTGTATAAGTTCACTAAATCAAAATATAGTTCTTTTTAAACTTAATACTAAATAACAATTTTTTTTATATTTGTCTAAGCATCATAAAAGAAATTTGGTATTTGGTAAACTTGGTCAGTTTGGTAAAGTCTAATTATGAAAATTGAATTTATTGAATGAATTTTCCGATAAACGAATTCGAAATTAATTAACAAGGTTTTTATTCCCTATTTCTATATTTAGAAAATTGTATACCTTTGTTATAAGTAATGTCTGGTATAAAACTTTAGTATAACAATTCTTCAAAACTGTTATATGTCTTTTTTAAAGCTGGAGGAATTTATTATTTGCATACAGACTGAAATATTTCCATTTCCATCTTCAATTTTTCCAAGATGTTAAATTAGAGGATTTTTTAAAATCATTTTGGTCTTGATTGCGAATACTCTGAGTCACGTCAAAGTGCATTCAGAGTATCCTTTATTTTAAGCACAAATTTAAAAATGTAATATTTGTTCAATAAAAATACCAAGAATATATTTATATAATATATAGCAAACACATAAACTAGTTATTACATTTAGTTCATTTATGATATTATCTACAAAATGTCATTGCAAATAAATAGCAATTTGCTGCTATTTTTATGCAATATTGTTTATTTGTGGTAATGCAGTATCATTTTTTTAAAATTTTAAAATTTACTGTTTATCTTTTATCATATTCATAAAGAACTAATTTGCATTAATATTTTCCTTATAAAATTTTTTATTTATACAGTAAGCAATAATGAGTTTGTTGTTTTTCTATAATTATTACGTATTCTTTTTTTAATTTCTTCAAGATTTAGATGAAACAATCTTTAAAAATTTTCCAGTTTGAATTATTTTAATTCTATATAAAAAATATACAGGAAAGTTTTGGCCCTTAAATTTTGACTAACCTAAATATCCAGCTCTATCAACAAGCATGCAGCTCATCTCAGTATTTGATTCTCAAGTAAATGCATTATAATTCATATTATTTATATAATAAGATAAGTTTCCATTTAAATTGTGAAGGAAACTATTTCTCTTATCATAAACCAGCGTAAAAATGAAGACTAATGATGCTACTCAAACGATCACAACCTCAAACATGCCACAGCAGAGCAATTATGCTTTTGATGTAAATACAAGAAAACGTCACTTTTGTCTGGAAAATAAGGGTCACAAGGATAATTATTTAATTTCTTTTCTATTTTATGTCTTTCATGAAAGCTTTATGTTATAAATAGGATTTTTTCTTAAGCGAAAAGGGTTTCATTTTACTGTTGCAATGCTAAAATTGTCAAACTAGAGAACAAGAGTGATGGCATTTTTATCATTTTAATTTAACATAATTTAACAATGCAACGACAACTAGGAAAATAATTTGCTAGAGTATGCGTTGTTTATGAAAATTATGTTAAACTCTTTTCACACATATAAATGTACAGACTATGAAGAACGCATTTTTTTACATTTAACTCACTTAATTACAAATCAAATTTTAACTTTTTTTATTTGAGAAAATGGCATAATACTTATTAAAATTACTTTTTTTTACCAACGTGATAGTTGTAAAACTCAAGCCTTGAGTCTGTTTAATAAAATATATTTTGTTTACAGTTCAATAAAACAAGAAATGATATTATAACAGTGTGTACTAATTTAAACTAATATTATTCCTATTATTGAATCTTTGAATCATAATAAAGAATTTTATAAGTTACATTGATTAGAATTAAAACTTTAACATCAACTTTGTAGAAATTGTAAATTGTCGAAGGTTGTTATTGAAATAAATATAAGTATGTGATTTTATATTTCAGATCAAAAGAATTATTTATTCATTAAAGATTCACTAATTAAATACCAACTATGAAAAACTTATACGATATCTTCGAAACAAATACAAAATTCAAATTATATCTGGAAGATAGTTACATGAGCTTTAAAATAACTATAGAATTTAAGCTATTTCTGAAAATTTTTAACGAAATTTTGATGCTATAACTTTATTACGCAGAGTCTAATATGAAAATCAGTGTAAAAATTGCTATTAAAATGGACCATAATTTCTATAAGAATACTAACCTAGTTTTGATTACAAAGGGCAAACGTAGAACTTCTGATCTGCCAACTATGTAAGATACTCAATTTACTACTCTATTTAGCCCTCAAAATGTTAGATAAAAGTTAGACTTCAATGTGTTTTGTCATTGAAGAATTTTAACTACTTTCCGGTGGTATTTTATCTAAGTGCAGATCTCTGCATTATTTTCTCAGTAAGCATTACCCCCCTTATTGATAATGGTTACTGAAAGCAGCACCATAAGAAAGAAGATCTTCAGTAGGGTGTATTGATAATGTCACTAGATTATACTTTCTTCTAATTATGATTTCAAATAGCTGAAGCTGAAATAAATCGCCTGTGCCCTATAAACAAAGTAGCATATAGTCGCGATGACTGAAACAATCCATTCATAGTGAAGCTCAATCATAAATTCAATTATTGTAACTCAATTATCGTAATTACCAGTTTTTTGAAAAACAATCAGCTATTACTACAAATCCATATTGCCTCTAGCTCTGACGCAGTCTTGTCTAATAATCAGTATTTTTTATTTATCTTTTATATAGCGCAATGTACTGCCTCATCAGGTCAGAAAGATTTGAAGGATTTCTCATTGAAGTGACTATAAATCTAGAATTCACGATTCGAAATTTAAAATCACTTGTATTGTTTCTCATGCCTCATCTCTTGGAAACCATTTTTCAGCCAATGAAAATTGTTACAAAAAGAACAAGAATGTATTTTTATAATCTATTATTTTTTTATTGAGTCTTAAATTCATAAAGTAAAAGGAAATTGAAAATTATTTAATTATATTACATTTTCTAAAACTGAACTGATTTTAAATATCACAGGATACTTCATTTATGCATTGTATTCTTCTAAATAAATATTAAAGTAAAAATTATATCCAGAAATTTATACCAATGTTGCAATTACTTAATATAAAATGTTTTTTAATGAAGTAAGCATACTTAATTTGTAATTTAAACATGGCTTTATATTTAAGTGAATCATAAAAATAACTACTAAGTATTTGTTTTATTACATACATACATAAATTTTCTAGTGACAATGAACATGGGATCAACAGAAAATACTTTAGACTTACGAAAACAAGGTACTACATATTGCACGGAAAATATAATGTTCTCAATATGGGTAATAATACGAGTTGTAATTCTCTAATTCAAAATTTGCCACTAAATTATGTTTTAAATTTTTAATTTTCTATTAAATTATTTTATCTTTTAATATGTTTATCAGCCATTAAACATTTTCTTCTTCTGAGAAATATTATATAAATTACCTCACAATTTTGGAATGACTGCTTTTTTATTTGTAAACATAAATTGAACATTTTTAAATTTAATCTCCGAAAACAAAAAACTCAATTGTTCCTGCTTTTTCTACGTGATTTTAAATCTGTTGATATAATTTAAAACGTAATAATTAAAATTTCATCATACATTTTAATTTTAAAATCAGTTTGTGCTTTAAAATAAAATAAATAAATGTAATTATGATTAGATTTGATACTTCACTTCGAATTAAGTCTATTTAAATAAAATATATTTCTCTATCTAAACCAATATCAAATTTCATGCCACTATCATTAATGGATGTATAATAAATTTGATCTAAAATCCCGTGGCAATGCAGGTGCGAAAGATGGAAATCGTCTAGGCACAGGTGTTTACATCATGTGAATCGGATGACATTAAAGAACATTTGCAGACAATAATAAAATGAATTACTCATAGGCGTATATAAATGTTAAAATGCGTTCATTTAAACATCAGATCATTGAATCGATGGCGCAATAATTTTACCTGTTTTTCAAATATTCTTTTTCTAAATTACTTTTTGCAAAGCAAAGAGATTTTAAATTTTTATTTGATCATCTCCATCTATCATATCGATAAAATATCTGCAGATTTTCTTTTTGTCTGATGATAAAGTTCTTTTATTTTTGTAGAGGAATAAATATTTATTGCAAAAAATTCTGTAAATTTAGTCATAGATAATATTATATACCAATATCTTACCTTGAAAATGGTCTCGTAATCGATATGTACTTGTGAACTGATATATACATGAGAGTATGTATAGAACATATAAGGAACAAAGCCATGGTGAAGCCGTTCAGTTTGCAGAGAGCGTCACCAAACACCCATCGACCTTCAATGATAGTCGTCAAGGACACAGGCATATCCAAGATGGCTACGAGAATATCAGCAACAGCTAGATTTATGATGAACATATTCGTTCTGGTACGCATGCCTCTGTGCCTAACTATAGTCAGAATTACCATAACATTACCACCTATGGCCAAGACAATGATGATAGCCATAAGTATGGCCATTGGTACGACGAAGGAATAACCATAGAATAGGTATTTGTCGTCTTCAAATACATCCGTTCCATTAGTGGATAGCTCAAACTCTGACAAGTTTTCTGTGGAATTGCCGGAAAGCTCAAATTCTATGCTCAGAGGCAAAGTGCCAGTTTCAGCAACATCACTCTTATTATCCATTTATACTTCAAAAATTTGAAACCTAAAATTCAAAAAATAGATCTTTGAAATACTATATATAATTTAGAATATATTAGTAGGATTCATATATGGTTGATAATGAAATAGCATTGATTTAAATTTAACAGGAAATTAAGGAAATATAGCAAATTTCATAATATATGCCAAAACAAATTCACAAAAGCAGTTATACAAATAAAAATACCATGAGTAAAATTTTCATCAGTTTGTAACTTTTTTATAAAGATTTGAAAGGTTAGATTTTATTAAGCAAATAAATGCAGGTGATTATTTGTAAACTTGATACCAAAACAAAATTCAAATTGTAGCGCCCTCTATCTGCAGCGCCACCCATGGCATCGTCAACGAGAAGCCAGTCCCTCTCCAACAACCGACGGTATGAGACATGTCCATATGACTCTCATGTTTATTTTCTTTTCTTCAAATTTAAATGTTTTAGTTGTTATTTAGTATTATTTGTAGTATCTGTGTGTATCTGTGTTGTGCTCAAATTGTACCTAAAATTGTAATAAAATATTTTGAGCTATTTAAGGAACCTATTTCTTTGTTCCTATTAAACCAGCTACATGCTACACGCTACAAAAAATGGCAGCCCAACGTGAGACCCGAGTTCGAGTTTCTTTTTGCTCTTGAAAATTCTACCCAGAATTAAATTTTGTTGTTGGAGGGGAACTCAAAATTTTACAGGTTACCTCCTGATGTGAAGTGTTTTATGGATTCATTAGAAGTATAATCTCATCCGAGATCATTATTATTATTAGATTCCGAAGTGTAATCTCATCCGAGATTTTTCTTGTTCGTTTGAGGAGTTCAGCGATCTGAAAATTCCAGATAAGTTGCTTTTATACTGTACTAAGAATTAAAATTAAGTTACGTTTAAGCACAAAAATGTTAATGTTTAAGCACGTATGAATATAAAACTATATAAAAAGTTTCTTTATAAGTTGTGTTCTATAAAAGTGTTATTATTTTATGTTCTGGAATTTTGAACAATATTATTACTTGCGAGTATAATTATTTGTTTGATTTGGTAGATATGTTTCACATATTATTAAATGAATAATATTTTGTATTAGAGTATTGAATTAAAAGATATATTTATTTTATTATTATATTTGAAGTATTATAGTATGTGTACGTGAATTAATATCTCTGTTACTTCTGAATATTTTTATTTCTCATATATTATATTTCTTAATTCTGAATAGTTGAAAATATATTCTTTAAAGTGAGATAGTGTTTAAAATATAGTATCTAACAGAATTTAATTGTCTGATGACTGTGCATTTTTCATGCGATGATACTTTTGTTTTGATTTAAAACACGAAACAAGGCGCCGCAAACGACCGTTGTTATTGCTTTCATATACGCCTCACTGTCTAGCCTTTCAATATCTATGAATGCTATTTTTATTTATTTAATTTTTTTCGTCATTCACTTTCTGTTTAGAATCTTTGTGTTTTATTTTTTTAGTAAGTGGTTTCATTGAATAAAGAATGAAAATATATTGTATTCCATGTATATATTTAAGGATATAAATTAAGATTACAACATTATTATTAATATTTTGGTAAAAGGTATCAGAATTGATATTCTAGAAAATTGAAGAACTTTTAAGTTATATAAAAAGTCAATAAAACATTTTGTTATTTTAATATAAAATATTCTTTGAATGCATATGATTAAGTTATCTCAATTAATATATTTTGAATTATTGAATGTGGTATTAAAGTATTGATAAAATATAATTTATAAACAAAGGTACATATTTAGTAATTATTGATAATTATAAAACGAAAGTAAAGAGTTATAAATGAAAGGAAAATAAAATTTATGGTAGAATTGTGAAATGCTTTGTTTTGGTTTTGTTTGATTTCAGTGAATATCATATGAATATTTCAGGTTTATTTACAATAATTTAAGAGTTCATTTTATTTGCAGTAAATATTTGGATAAATAATAATAGGTTATACTTTACTTATGTTTAAAGTTAAAATGTTTATATTTTCACATAATAGTATTTAAGACTGATGGTGTTTAAATTTCGTTTTAACTAAAATAAATAAACACATATTTTAAAAAATCAGTATTTTAAATCAGTTGAAAATAACTTTAGAACTCTTAAAAATAAACTCATGCAAAAATGGCCTTCCTTGGGAAAGGGAAAAAAGAAGATTTGAGAAACCTCGCTATAGAAATGGGGCTAGGGGTAGCAGATGATCTAAAAGTAATTCAACTGAAAGATATTATAACCAAATCAAACGATTATGATGAAGAGTTAGTGAAAAATATGCTAACTAATATAATAGAGGAACGGCTTGAAAAAGAAAAACAAGCTGAATGCGAAAGAATTGCCAAAGAAAAAGAACTGTGCATTGAAAAAGAAAGAGCGTATGAATTGCAACGCTTAGCACTTCAAGTGGAAGCTCAGAAAGTACTTTCCTCCACTGCCACAGCTCCAGCCAGTGAAGCAGAGAAAACAAATTGGGATCTGAATCGTATTCTCCCAAAATTCAATCCTAATAAAGATGAAATAGGACTGTACCTGACAGTTTTTGAACGTCAATTAAAATTAGTGAATATACCTGAAAGGAATTGGATGCCGTACTTGATAGGCTCATTGCCAGCCGAAATAAATCAATTAATTGCTAGAGAAAATGAAGAAGATGTTAACGACTACTCAAAGGCGAAAGAGATGCTCTTGAAGCGTTTTCGCCTTACATCAGATAGGTTTCGGCAGATGTTCTCGCAACATAGAAAAAGTGCAGAAGTAACATGGAAAGACTTCTATTTTGAAATTAAATCATATTTCGAGGGATGGGTAAAGGAGTTGAATATCATCACTTTTGAGAAATTGCAAGACTTAATTATAGCTGACCAGTTAAAGAAAAGAATACCTCCAGAGGTAAGAGAACATTTTGTTGATCAATGGTCAGAGCTGAATGATCCTTTAGAACTTGCAGAAAAGCTTGACAGTTATGAAAATGTAAGACTGGGAATGAAGAAAAATTCACCTATCTTTGCTAAGAAGCCAAATTTCAAAGACTATGTTAAATCTATTTCAGAAAGAAACTATAAGCCTCCTAACTCTAGGGAACATAACAAAATAAAATATTCCAACTATGAAAGTCCAAAATTTAGTAAAGACAAGCCAGAAAGAAAATTTTCGGTTCATTGCTATGGATGTGGTAATCCTGGTTTCATTCAGTCTAAGTGTCCAAAGTGCAACATATTAAAAGAAGAGGCTAAAACAGTTGTTAATGGTGTAAAATTGTATACCGCACAAGCTTCAGATTCATTGTCTAGCTCAATTTTTTTAACTGTTTGTGGTGAAAAAGCAGCTTTTTGTGCCGACACAGGTGCATCAAATTCCATTGCGGGAGAGAGATTTTTTTGTTTATTGAAAGAGAAAGGTTTTAAATTTCAAAAGAAGAATATTACAATGGTACTTGCTGATGGAAAAGAAAGAAATGTCCCAGCCTTGACAACAGTCGTGAATCTTAATGTAGAAGGAAAGAAAGTTCGTATGAAATTTATTGCGTTACCAAATGCTAAAGGTAATAGAACATTGCTTGGCACTGACTTTCTCCAGGCTGCTGGTATTGTGCTTAACATCCAGAATGGCACTTGGCATTTTAGTGAATATCCACACAGACATTATCCATTTTATCAGGAAACATCTGAAACCGTAAGTGCTACAAAAGTAATAATGTCGCAAAAATTGACTTCGCCTGATATGTCTGCTGAAATTTCAGAAACCTCTAATTCCGTGCAATTGAGAAATGATGAAGGAAAACACTTGACAAGAGAACAACGTCACAAATTAAATTCATTGCTGGAAGAATTTGAAAATAACTTCAAACCAGGGGGAGAACCTACTCCTTTTATTGAACACAGAATACAGACTGGAAATAGCCTACCTGTTGCTGAACCTCCATATAGAATGACACCTGCAAAGAAAGAGTTGTTGAAGAAAGAGCTAGATTCCTTACTAACAGAAGGAATAATTGAGGAATGTGAATCTCCTTATGCAAGTCCTGTGGTATTAGTGCCTAAACCGAACGGTACCATCAGATTGTGTGTTGATTACCGTAAGTTAAACTCAACGACTATTCCGGATAACTATCCACTACCTAGAATGGATGATTTATTGACTGAAGCCAAGTCGACGAAATACATGTCTACGATAGACTTAAGATCTGGTTATCATCAGGTCAAAGTTCATGAATCGGACCAAGAGAAGACTGCATTCATCTGTCCATTTGGAACTTTTAAATTTTTACGTATGCCTTTTGGGTTGCGCAACGCACCCGCAACTTTTCAACGTCTCATTGATAAATTTAGATCTGGTCTCAAAGATGTTTTTGCATTGTCATACCTTGACGATATCATTATCTTATCAGAAACTTTTGATGAACATTTATCAGATTTACGAAAAGTGTTTGAAAGACTTTCTATATTTAAACTGAATGCTAACAGAAGCAAATGTCATTTTTCTTGTGACAGAGTGAAGTATTTAGGTCATTGGATAACTGAAAAAGGTGTGGAAGTGGATGCTGACAAAGTATCTTCTATTCAAAAAATTCCAACACCAAAATGTGCTAAAGAAGTTCAGTCCTTCCTACAGACTTGTTCCTGGTTTCGGAGATATGTTCCCCATTTTTCTGAAGTTGCTAGACCCCTTAGTGACTTAACAAAAAAGAATAAACAATGGACATGGGGTGATACCGAACAGAAAGCATTTGATGAGTTAAAAAGACGGCTGATTTCACCACCTGTGTTGTCTCAGCCAGATGGATCTAAACCATTCCTCATAAGAACTGATGCTAGTAATTACGCTCTAGGAGCAGTCCTTATCCAAGGAGAAAGGCCGGAAGAACATGTGATTGAGTATGCCAGTCGATTGCTCAGTTCAGCAGAAAGAAATTATTCAACTACTGAAAGAGAAGCATTAGCTGTGGTATGGGCACTTGAAAAGTTCCGTGGCTATGTGGAAAATCAAGAAATTATCATTGCATCTGATCACCAACCCTTGAAGTGGCTTATGAGCATTAAATCGCCATCCGGACGCTTAGCTCGATGGGCTCTTCAAATCCAGTCATATCATCCGAAAATTCTTTACACTCCAGGAAAATCTAATGTAATTGCAGATCTTCTGTCCAGACCAGTTGATAAAGTGGACAAATTTGTTTGTAACTTGAACACTATTTCCATAGATTTGCCATCCAGGAAATCTAAAGATATTCGTGAAGAACAATTGAAGGATGAGGATGTGAGAAAGATAATAGAGTGCTTTGAAAGTGGTCGGAAAGATGAAAACTATGTAAATTGGACTAGTAGAGGGTATCTGATGAATCAGGGAATACTGTATCGATATTCGCCTGAAACAGAGTCAGAAGAAGCACAGTTAGTTGTCCCTTGTCACGAGCGAGAACGTGTCCTACAGCAATATCATGATACTCCCACTGCAGGACATTGTGGAGCTGAGAACACGTATCATAAGATTGCTTCTAGGTATTTCTTTCCTGGCATGAGAAAGTTTATCGCCGAATACGTGAAAGATTGTGCTGAATGTAATCGGTACAAATCTAACAACCAGAAACCTGCTGGATTACTCAGAACGCCTATTTACTCACAAAGATTTGAGACGCTGGCAATAGACTTGTTTGGCCCTCTCCCAGAGACCCCAACTGGAAAAAAATGGATTTTTCTTGTTGAAGATACAAGTACACGATGGGTCGAACTTTTTGCCTTAAAAGATGCTACAGCTATCAATTGCTCTAAAATATTGATAGAAGAAGTCTTCTTACGCTATGGCCTACCTAGAAGGGTAATCAGTGACAATGGCGTACAGTTCGTCAGTGCTGTAATGCAACAAACTTGTAAAATCCTGGGTATTAAGCAAGATCTTATACCGTTATACCATCCTCAAGCAAACCCTGCTGAACGAAAAAATCGAGACCTAAAACCCAAATTAGCAATTCTAGTTGGTGATTCACATGATACTTGGGAGGACAAACTACCCATGATACGTTTTGCTTTAAACACTGCAAAATGTGATTCTACAGGTCATACGGCAGCTTACCTTCAGTTCGGAAGAGAGCTTCGAACCACAGATGATGTCAAGCATGATATAAGAGCTGTCATTGATAACGATAACTTCGTCGCAGAGATAACACCTTACTTGAAAGAATTTGCACGTCTTACACCATTAATTAGAGAACGTGTAGAACAAAAACAAGATGCAAGAAAGGAGTACTTCGACAAGAAGCATAGACCCGCTTATTATCAACCAGGTGATAAAGTTTGGATCACTTTACATCCCATAAGCAAGTCTAAGACCAAAACAACTAAGAAATTCATGCCCAAACGTGAAGGACCTTATATTATCCTAACAAATAGATCACCAAATACATATGATGTTGCAGACCCTGCTGCCCCTGATCAAGTACTCGGTACTTATCATACCAGTATGTTGATGCCTTATCAACAATCATCTAGAGATAACGGTCCCGTTTTCCCTTTGAAAAGTAGAGGAAGACCACGTCGACACCCTCAGCAGCTTCCTAATCTCAATCCTGTCTCCTTGCCGGGACGTCGGCGGAGCCAGAGGGGGAGTCTGTAGCGCCCTCTATCTGCAGCGCCACCCATGGCATCGTCAACGAGAAGCCAGTCCCTCTCCAACAACCGACGATATTAGACATGTCCATATGACTCTCATGTTTATTTTTTTTCTCCAAATTTAAATGTTTTAGTTGTTATTTAGTATTATTTGTAGTATCTGTGTGTATCTGTGTTGTGCTCAAATTGTACCTAAAATTGTAATAAAATATTTTGAGCTATTTAAGGAACCTATTTCTTTGTTCCTATTAAACCAGCTACATGCTACACGCTACAAAATATTTAAGGTTCTCATAGACATATACTCAAACATATATTTCCTAAAAAATCAAGTTTTCTATGATCTTTTCATATCGGTATACTATGTAAAATAAAAATAATTAAAGGAAAATTGTGTATTGTAATTATATTAAAGAAAAAAGTTTTTCCCATTTATTTACCTTTATTTGGTAATGCGTTTACAAAATTTCATAATTTATTAGACTCATGGCTATGTTATAATTTCCTTTCACAAAATAAAAATGAAAAAAATATTAACTACTTTTAAAAACATGGAACTATTCAAGAATGCATCAATACTTAACATGTTTGCTTAAATTATAAAATTATCGATTTCTGAGTGCTTGAAAATTTTCCTTTTAATTTTTTTCCATTTGTCTATATTTGAGTTGTCATCTTAATTTAACTTTCTACATTTTATATCATGCTTCAAAAGTTTTTGAAATTCTTGTTCAATAATAGGAGAGTGCTTTCGGAGACATAAATTATGAGTTCAATCTTAGCCTCTGCTGAACAATGGGAGATAAATGCTGCTTTTCAACTCTGTGTACCTTATATCTGTGGGAATGAATGTTTGAGTATGTTCTATGTTTTCTCCCTTGAGACATATAGATGAGGCCTCCCATTTATGAAAAGTCATTCTGGGAGGGAAATACAAGGTACATATTTAAAGAAGCCTTACAACAATTCCACTAGCTGGCTGTTCAATATGCGGTGTAAAAATAAAAACAGTGAATCTTTTATAAAATATTTGCGGTTGAACTCATTTCAAACTAATTTTTTTCAATTATAATAATGGATATTTTAAATAATAACCATCGAAAATCATCAAAATATTTTTAAAAAATAAGAATGTTCAATATATATTCAAAACTAATAGGGGATGCTCAAGCTCTATAAGCTCCAATGCCATCTTTATTTCGTAATTTTAGTTTTTTTTTTTTTTTAATTTATTGCTTTAAATCCTGTGATGTCAATTTTTACTTTTGTTCTTTATTAGATTTTACATTTTATCAATAATTTATTCTTATATTGTCACTTTTTAAGCGCATATTCAGAATCATTCTCATTACTGTGTTATTAAAAGTGCAATAACTAATATTCACATTAATTTGTTTTAAATTAGTTAAATTAAAAGTTTGGGAATTCTTCATAATAAAATTTTAATAGTATATAGCTTTTTAATAAATTTTAATTTAATATATGTTGTTAACTCCGCAATTTTGTATTATTTGCTTAATATTCAAATGGCATTTTATGTGCCGTGTATTTACTGCCATTACTTGTGAAAAGAATAAATTTAAGTCAAAAAAGAAGTTTTGAATACTATTCAGAGTTTATAAATTAATAAAAATATTATTTTCACGAAAAATTAATAATTGATAGAATATTCAAATATTGCATAAAATTTATAAATAGGCCTAAAAATCAGTAAATAATTTCATAGTTAAATTTATACTTAAAAATATTTTAAAATAAAACATTTTCGTTTAGCAAACACTGTTTCAACAAATTGCAATCAATATTTGAAATTTCATTGCTAAGTTTAACTAATTTTACATAATTTCAGAGGGTAAAATGATTCAAATCCGCTAAAGAGTTTTTGACAGCATTTTTGTGAGTGAGATATTTTGGGACTTAAAACTTTTTAAGAGGCATTAATATATACCTAAGATTGGAACAATAAATCAAACATAGAGAAATCTTATATATAAGTAATAAGCTGTGCATAAACGTTTCTATATAAGCATATAAAGAATGTAGAATCTTATAATGATATAAAGAATTCTTTCTTATGAATTTTGGAATAACTATTTATCTTTTTAGAAATCATATAGACAACTAAGAGTAAGTAACATAGATTCTAATTTTATATGCGAGCTGATGGCTATCCAAGAAGCCCTGAAGGAATACATCAACTTGAATGATATAAGCGAAGGCAAACGTATAGTAATATATTGCGACACCAGGGCTGCGCTTTAGAGGCAACTTTACAAGGACGCTCGTGGCTCTAGCAGGACATTTACAGACTACTCAGAACAATTTGTCGAATGAAGAAAACATGCATCATACAGTGGATATCTGCACATGTAGGAATCAAGTTCAGTGAAGTAGCTGATGAACTGGCTAAAGAGGCAAGAGACTTAAGCAACATCTTCAAGAGCATGTTACATTAAATGACGCAATTGATTGCTTTTATTTGTTATTTATTATTTACGCCCGATATTGACCTAAAGAGAAACCATTAATGTGAATCAACAAATATGTAAGATTGATTCCAACATAGAAATCACAAAGACAATTACACGATTGAGAACAGGCAACATCGGTGGCATGAAAACAAATGCAGACATTGTGCAAAATGTATATGCAATGGACATATGCAAAACGTAGAAACTGTGTCATGACTAAGAACTTCTCCAAGCCATATTTTCAATTGTCCAGCAATACTAGCATCTCTCCAGAACATCGGAGAATGCCCACTTGAGGGCGATCTCTGCACAGAAATATAGTGAAGATGGTTGAAGCCGTCATTGGCACTTGCGGATACATTTGAGTTCATCAAAATCAATTAAGTACATCAAAATCTTAAGTAATTATGTTTAATTACTTAAAAGTTTTTGCAATATTTTTCCTTGTCAGATATTTATTTAAGTAAGAAAAATTAGAAGTATATAAAAGCACTGAGCTATTTATATATTCTTAATTGTCTGAATACAAACTATGGAAGAAAAAACAAAGTTTCAAAACATACATTATTGAAAATAGAAATTTAAAATGAAGAACTATTAAATAAACTATTAATGAATCATTTACTGTAGTTGTGTTTCAAATGACAAAATACATGTTAAAGTATCTCTATTAAATTAAATGCTTGAATTCATAAAATTATTCATAAATGTGTGATCGTTTTAATAAACATAACATGTTAGGAATTCCTAATTTTGAAAAATATAACTTTATTTCACAAAAATTTCTTTTTTGCATATTTTACTCATTTAATATTTCGAATCACGTTTTGATACAAATTTCTACTCTGATTTCTGTTTTCACAACTTATTTTGCAACAAAAGCACGTATTTCACAATACATTCATTTTTCAACTGTAATATTTCTAGGTTGTTAGAGAAATCATCACTAATTTTTTCTGTAGGACACAAAGAAAAATAATTTTTTAAAAATGATACTCATTCAAATGTTTACATTTATGAACTATTGAAAGTTTGTATAACCTGGATATATTAAAGGTTTTGTTTCCTTTTCATATTCCATTTAAAAATTTAAGAAACAAAAATATTTTTATTGTAACAATTTTTTTGACTTTTCGGTGGCAACAAGAATTTAATTACCATCAAGGACAATAAAAACAACTAACAAGGAAATGAAATGATGTACTGTAAACCTATATTCCAGAACTAAATGTTAATTGTGATCTGTCTTCTTGTTTTTGCAACTGCTCTTATTTTGTGATTTATTTTTGTTGATATTGTAATGAAAAAATATCAGAGTTAATCAGGATTTTTTTAAGAGTGGTTAAAACATTTAAATAAAGATGATATTTATAGTCATTTTGAAGGTTTTTGTTTGAATTTTTCTCTTGAAAAATTTAGAAAATACGGGGTTTATCAAAAAAGTTCAACAACCCTTACAGCTGAAAAATGTATCATAAATAACCATTAAATAACCATTTTTCTTTCTGACCATTTCTCAATAAGTTTGCTGTAAATCACAATGATGATAGAATAAACAAATTCCAAGTTTTTGCATTTGCTAAATTTTCAACATTATTGCTCAATATAATTCGCTTGAGTTAAATCAAAGTTAATTTGATTTTGCCATATTTATCATAATATTATAATTTTGTATTTTCCACTGATCATAATTTGAATCTGTTTCAAAAAAATAAGTGAAAAATAAGTTTAAAATCATCTATGCAATGAATTTATGATTTAGTCTCAACAGCTGATTTGTCTACTTTTTATCCAAACTATTTCCTTTCAAATAAAATTGCAATCAGTGTTATTTTCGTTTTACTCATAAAATAACAATAATAATTAACAAGAAATTCTCTTTATGGCAGTTACATTTTTATTTATAAGTATTAAATATAAATATAGAAAAAATTATTAATAATTTTAACACTAATATCACTTAGAATATTAACAGTAAATTATGATTATCAGATCTTATATGCTATATAGATAGATAAGCATGTTTATTTAATAATAATTTTTTTAATTTTGATATGTATCACTATTACATTAATTAAAATTTAAACTGTTTTGCTTATATCATAATTTAGTAATATTGTAGTTCCATAAAAAATTGTGTTTACATCATAATTTTTATCGAACTACAATATTAGTTTAATGAATCTTTTTTTATATCATATTATTGAAACAGGTGTTTTTATTAATCTAATGTTATAAAAATAATTTATCAGAAACTCGTTTACAAATAAGAGCTAATGATAATTTTCAATTAAAATGCAAATTTTTTTGCAAGTAAGTTTAGTAATAAAACATTTTTACCATAAATTTACTGTTAGTTGGAAAATATTGCATCGTTGGAACGTCTATTTTATAAAAATTTCCAATGAAACTATTAAATAGGATAATATATTTAACGATAATTAGTTAATCAGAAACAAAATTATAAAAAGGAATGAATAACTTAATTAAAGCAAACTTTTTTCATTTTATGTACCCTTTACACGTAGACGATAAACGTTGCAACAAATAATTTATTTCGTTACATTTTAACGCAACAAACTTTGTTGCTAGGCTACAACTAAATTTCTAATTGTTAGATTTTGAAAAAAGAAATTTTTCTTGTTAATGACTCTGTCTTGAATTCAGAGACAGTATCTTTATGTTGATTATTTTTTTCCTATGTCTATTTTCTCCACTTACTGTAAAGTGAAAAGTTCATGTCTAATATTTATGAAGTCAGTAGTTATATGTCGTATTCTAATTCAAAGAAAACTACTTTGATTGTAATATCCAACTCAATTTCCCAAATAATTTTCGCTGTAGGCAAGCTTGTTACGTGCCGTTTTTACTAATCAAACTTCAGTAACGAATTCGATTTTGTGCTCTTCAAATGCATTCATTATAAAAGGAGATTCTGGCACACTAGTGAATCACAATTCGCAGTTAAGCTCAACATTTATAAAATAGCTATAATAATATAATTACTTGAGAACTTTAATCATATTATTTCCCGAAATTTATTCATAACAAATTAGTTATTGATCACGTTTTTAAAATGAAAATGTAACTAATATTGAAAAAATACTTTGCATGTTGTTAATTTTTGCATAAAATGCTTTAGAAAATATGTTTTTCTTATATAAAATATATTTTATAACTATTTTATGCATAATTTTCCTTTTATTTTTTGTTAATTGAATGTTCTACACTAGTAGAATTCCTGAAACAAAATTAGGCATTTTTATCGGTTGTATCTGTCTGACATTGTACTGATACTTATTTTGAAAGAACAATCATTTAATTTTTATACGATTATACTCGATAACTAATCGAAAAATCAATAAATTTATAAAATACAAAGTAAGTATTTCATAAAATATATACTAATTCTTGAACTGTCAAAATTTTTATATAATTCTGAAGCTGTAAGTGCCTTAAAATGGCCTAACTTCTTTTTTTTTATAAGACGAATAAGACTAATCACTTTTTTTCTTTAACTAAATATATCTAGTACCTTTCTTGAATTATTTTTTTCAATGATTATAATTACATGCATCAATTCTAAAACTAAAATAAATATAATTTTAGTTTCAATAATAAATACAATTTACTAATAAATACAATAAAAATAAATATAATTTCTTGAAAGCTTTGTAAATGATGAGTAGCTTTGATTTAAAACTTTAAGCAATGGTAATTATATTATGTTTTGGATTCTATTATGATGTTATTTAAGAACATTTACACTCAATTTCTAGAGATCTGTGCATGCCATCAATTTTACAACAAAACTTTAAATATAGTATATTTCAGAATAGGAAGTGGTACCCGGACTTTAAAGCATTTCGTTCTTCTTAGAATTCGTATATATTAAAGTGTAGTCAATTTCGTACTTACCACCAAATAGTGGGCGTTCCAGCTTTTATGGTGAACAATAAAGGATCAACCATCACCATTATAAGTCACTATTACAGGAAATCTGTGAATGGTGATAATTTTTTCTTTTAACGGCGATATAAATGTGGATGATAGGTGTAAAATGTCGACAATCATGGGTTACAGATTTGAGTGGAATTAGATTATTTTTCAAATCCATTTTATTCACTTTATTTTTTATTTATGTATAATATCCAAACCAATTTTTGATTGAAAGTATATTATATACGAAAATATAATGAAAATTGAATTAAGATATTTAACTTTGAATTTGATAACAATATCCAGATAGTTTATTTACCTCTTTTAATTTTATTTATCACAAGCATGTGAATTTTTCCAAAACTTAGCATATTTGTCTAATAATATATTACATAGTTTATAAAATCATTTGCTTTAAAAACGTTTTCATTTGTTTATTTTAACCTTCATTTATATCAGTTTTATTTTAACTAAAGTAGAAAAGTAACATTTATTTACCAAAATAAAAAAAATACCATTACGTTATTTATCTCACATACACTTTTTATAATTTTTTTCATATTTCTTGAAAAAATAATTTATTTCTCATAAATTAAATAAACAATAATTATTTTAAAAAGTATATCATTTTAAATTAAAACTCAGTGATTCGCCATCAAACTGCAAGAGAAATATTAAATTTTATTCGTAATCATTAGTGCATTTTTTTTTATTTTTAATGCAATTTGATTTATGTTTTAATGAAAGTAAAAATTTTATTATTATCCGTGATACATGTTACTAAAATATTCTATCCTGGAAATATTTAGTTAAAATGGAAATTCACAGTTTAGGTGCCTAAAATCAGTTCCATAATACAATCCTCAAAATATTTACTCATTTCAAAAGCTGTGATTTATTTAATAAAGAGATTTATTGCAATTATTAATTATTATATTAAAACACTTCTTAAAAAATAACCAAAACCTGACATTCTATCCATATGAGATAGTAAATAGCAATACTTTTCCTATTCTTATTCGTTTTATTACAGAAATAAAAAACACATTTAAATACAATAGCTTATATTAACAAGTATATTAGAAAGACAAAAGTATTTAATGATCATAAGAATAATTTGTTTCTACCATATGTTATATTCAATTAACTACTAAGTTTTTCACTGGCATATCATTCTGTCTTACAAGAAAGGAAATAACTTTTATGTGTTTTGCTATCCGGTAAAATTTCCGTTATTTTGTCAACAGAGAGAAGTCAAAGTTTATTAACCTTGCTCTACAACTGCAGTGCACGCCGGCTTCTTAGGCTTTCTTGAGACAAACAAAAAAACGATTCTCTGCTCAGCTGGTTACGTGTTCATATTTTCCAGCATGCGTTGGTGTCTGACTTTTTACGATGAATGCAACATAGACATCTGTGTTTCAAAGAAAAGGTTTCATTTTGGAATATTGAGAATAAAATAAAGTGAAACAACAAGCTTTATATTAAAATATCTGAGATCATTTTATTAATTCCATTAATATGCTTGCATATTTTAATTGATTGCAAATTTTTTCTCTTGAATGTATCATTTTTAAAAGTAAATTTCAAGTGCTTTTATGCATTCAAACGTGCCGAAATGTTTTGGGTTTAAAAGCCCTCTAAACATTAAATTTCAGAGAATTTTAAATAAATATTCAATCACAGAAATATAAATTATAAATATACATCTAAAATTATGCATGTGAAAAAAATTTAAATTGTGCAGGATATATAATTAATGTACTATTCCTGATAAACTGAAGATAGCTTTTTGCACTTCCATACCATATGCCTGAGATTTGATCTTAGAAATAAAACCTCAACCAAATAAAATTGATTTATTTTTCTCATTTTGTTGATGATCATATTTTTAAAAATAAAAATTCGTAAATTATAAAGAGTCATATGCAACATGATTTACATTAGAGGAGTTTAGAGACAATAGTTAATGTCCTCCAGGAATTATGCTGTAGGTGCATGCATTTTATGAAATGTACTGAATTATCCTTGAGCTTTATCAACATATAGCTACAGCTTTACAATTTAAACTATATTTGTGTATTAACTTACAAGATAAACAGTAATTCTGATTTTAAAGTTACCATACAAATTATTTTATGTAAATAGAATCCTCTAAACACAGGATGATTTCAAATATATAAAACACTTAAAAATCAATTTACTTATGATTTTTGTATCATGCGCATTCAACATTTTGAATTTCAGTATTTAATCAAAAATTTTAAAAGAAATATGAGAGCTCTGAAATTAAAATATATGGAAAATTTTCCGGTAAGCAGAATACCCAAATTGTCACAAATAATTATTTTCCGCGAATTATCAATATTATTTTGGTACAATTTTAAGTCCTGAGACAAAATAGTCCTTAAAATTAATTTTTTTATTGTTGAAACTCAAATAGATAGCTGAATTCTCCTTTAATATATAGTGATAATTGAGCAGATATAAGCATTTCGGTTTTAATTAAGAATGATTAAAATAATAGAACAAAAGATGCTTAAATTGATAAAGTATTTTACTGTCAAGATTTGTGAAATCCTCAAAATCTCTTATAAATATTATTGAATCGAATATTTTCCGAGTTTACAATAAAAAATTGTGAAAATATTATAAATTTAGAATTACTTCCTTGCTTCTTTTTTAATTATTTGTCAATAATTTATAAGAAACTATGGGGAATTCATCTATTTTCAATTTATTTTCATCATTTTTCATCTATTTTTTATGTTAAATGTTTGCAATATTTTTATGATAAGTGAAATTCATTATGCAGTAGAAATTTTAACTAGAATTAAGTAACAATTTCATTTTTTGTTAATGTGATTTAAGAATACGTAAAATTCCTGCTCCTATTTTAATTTGTTTTATACGTTTAAAATAAATTTTATATTATGAAATATGGTGTGGTTAAAATACTTCAAAATATCAAGGGATTCTTTGCCCAGAAAAAAACCGTAATAAAAAATTGTATTATTTGATTCCCGTGAACCAGTAATTATCATTCTATTTTCATAATGTGGGTTTCCAATTTTCAATTTTTTTTATTTAAAACAAATAAATTATTCAAATCTAAACTTTAAAAATAAACATGATGAGTACCACAATGCAATTATCAAAAAGTTTAGTTGTCCTTTTATTAGCTTACAAGTTTTGATTTAAATGTCTATAAATGAAAAAAAATTGAAGATACGAGGGGGTAAATAATCTACAATGTATCGTTTCAAGTATTTTTCACATTTGTTAACAGAAGAGATTTGAGAATATAACTGGAATAAAAAGAATTTTTTTTCATGATTTTCAGATATTTTAGAACAAATTAATGCTCCGGCAGATAACAATTATCATAAAATAAAGAATATTAATGTGATATTTTAGTAAATATAATATTTTTACTCAAAAATTAAATATAGAAAAAGATTTTATCTCACCACACAGTTAAGTCCAAAAAATAACATGCAACTCCTTCTACCGAGAAGTTGGAACTAAATGTGAACTTTACCACATTAGATATTTTTGTACTTGTGCTTCGGAATAACCCCCGACGAGTTTCAGAGAAAACATACGCCCTTTTGCGTGCACTTTACGTGTTATTTATTAATAAAGCACTCGAGGAAATTAATTTGCCCAACAGCGCCTTTCAGTTTGTTGAGCTCCCAAGCAGTTTGCACACTCCAGGACAACGGCCACTACTTCAGAAACCACGATTATCGATATGCATGGTAAATGGAGACTTTACTGTTCGCTATTTCTAATCTAATAATTTCATTGCTCTTACAAAGGCAAGGACGCGGTAAGATTTATAGTACAGACAGCGGAAGTTGATGTTTCAGTAGTTGTTGCTTTTTTAAAAATATTTTTTCTCCTTCGTTTTACATGATTCGCCAATTATCTTTAGTTCTTTTTTACGCCTCAAATCGTAAAATACTTTCTTGGGTTGCTTTTCCAAAAATATTTTTACTCCTTCATTTCACACGATTCTTCAATTATCTTTAGTTCTTTTTCAAGCCACAAATCTTAAAATATTTTCTTGGTAAATGTTCCTCCTATCGCTTGCAGTTTTTTCCTTACTTTGCTTTGTATTAAATAAACATCTGGTTATTGGTGAAACACATAATTTATTTGAGAGGAAATATTTTCTGATTTTTTATGAATCTTAAACAAAAATTTTACATTTTTTAACTATCATTGTTCTTTTATTTTTCAAATAATTTATAGAAGAATAAGTAAAAATAAGAAACTAAAGCAAATTAAAGAACTTATTTGAAATGCTTTTCTGTAAATCACAATTTTGAATAGTTTTACTATAAACTCATTTTGGTGACATGCGATGTTTAAATGCTTTAATATCTTGATTGATTATGCAGAATATCTCCAGATTTAGCTAGAATGTTTAATATCGAATAATTTTGAGATTTAATTGAAACTCGGTATTTTTATACTCTGTACATAAATTAATATTTATTTATCATAAATTAAATTTTGAGTATAATTAATTCAATATAAATTAAACTACAATATTTAATTGTTTGCGTATCAATTTAATAAAAAATGTATTTTGCTTTCTTAAATTAGAATTAAATATTACTTTTCTGTTATTTATTTGTAGGAAACATTAAGATTAGTGTAAGAAAATAATTTTTGAAATAGTTCTTTCGCATCAGAAAAAAGTAATGAGACTTCGACTCATCATAAGTAGACCTTGAGATAAAGATATCTTATTAAATATCAGTGTGGTTCAAAATGAGTATTCCTCACATATTTCTTCAGACACCCAAACACATATACATAAATATGTATATAATCATCTGGATAACGGACTTAAAATCTATCCATCAAAGTCTTTAATAACATAGTGAGCATTCAATTCAGAAGTTGATAGGCTGTTAATATCCTGTTATTGAAGAAGGGCGAGACAAGTGAGAGCTGAAGGCGTTTTCAATCCATTATTTCCATTTTCAGTTCGGCGTACTTTAGAATCATGGTCCAATCAAGACGTTATGATTTTTTAGAGGATTTCGGTTTCCATGGGAATTAAAAATATTTTTGTCCAACTTTATTTCTTATAAATCTAGCCAACATTTTATTATAACGATACTTATTTTTTTAAATATACATATTCAGAAAAAATTCGCGTTTTAGAACTTTCCAATTCCATTTAATCTGATTTAGATATGGTAGTCAAGCAAAAATTATTAATTTTTTTACTTTAAAGTAGTGTAGCATATCAATCATTTTTGTTGCCCGAAAAGTACTAGATAAAAATATATTAAATTTGTCTCGATAACATAATGAATTGTTTAATGTTTCAGAATTGCTTTGTTGCATATTATAACCACAATTAACTCATTAAATACTATTTTTAAATCAAATTTAATATTTTTCTTAAAAATCCCTCTTATTCTCCACCCAATTTCTTAAATCTAATATCATTACAGAGAAAATTCATATTTAAACATATGCATTCATATATCCTCTATTTTATTTAAAATCTCAAAATATATTTAATCAAGAAAACCTTATTGATATTATCCGATTTTATTTTACTTTATATAAAAAATTTCAATAAATACTGTGACAATTTAATTAGTGGTATGTTTATTGCACAGTGATTGTTGTGAATGAAATTTTGTGAGTGAAATTTATGAAGGCTTAAAACACTTTTAACCTCATTTCGATTAGTAAATGTATTAAAACGCATAGAAATTATATATTCATATTAACTTCAATATTCATCATTATTTAGAACTGTTGGATTCTAACATTCATCAAAAATTAAATTCAGAATTTTAACAAACTATGTACAGTGGCAATATCTTTGTTGCGGGGATTATGTTTATTTTAAATGTCACACATGCTTCGGAAGATTTATGTAATGTTTTATAAAATTTGAGTTACATTTTTAAATTTAACGAACTTTCCAAATCATAAAAAAATTTAAATTTTTCATTCGTACTTAAAAATTTAGAAAATTCTAAAAGCTTGTAAATTTTTAGTTAGAATTGGTTGAATTGGAATTGGTACTCAAAATCATTTTGTGTTCAATATATCTCTATCTATTGAGACAGACAAATACCAAATTATCTTTCCTTTAATGTCGTCGGATTTGGCAGTAAAATATCCCTTCTTGTACATTTAGGTACTTCATTCTGTTTAGATGTATTAATGTGCTTATATTACCATTAAAAAGTACTTTTAAGACAGGAATTCCTAATACTGCTAAAAAACTAAATTAATTTTTAAAATTTCTTGAATTTCTAAATGTATTTTATAATGATGAATATTTAATATTTAAATAATACAAAATAGTATTTCAAACAAAATAGGTCCATAAATTTTATAGGGTCCAAGTCCATAAATTACAGGAACATAAAGTGAAAGAGTCATAATCTTAACATATAACAGCATTCTTGATTTACTTTGCATTTTTAATCCCTAGATGTACTCCTTAATCATTCACTCAATTAACCTAAGAAATCACTTGACCATGACTATCTGTTAATCTGTTATTGAATTCTTCAAACGCAAAATCATTTACATTTATCTATTTCAAAGGATTAATCACTCCCAATAACTCAAAATCGATTTCAATTTACCATACGTCAAGACGATTAACAACTTTACTATTTCATAAAGTTAACATAAATCTATTTGTTGACTTAGAGAGTAACATGAAACAAATTACCGAACATATAAGCTTCCTTTTTATTAAAATTTAATTGCAGAACTTTCAATAAAACAAAATGCCAATTTCTTAACTATGAAATGTCCATAATATGCATTATTTACATGAATGGATTTCTGAACCCTTGAAATGAAAAAGAAATCAGTTTTATATTTGGCTTTCAAATTAAATTAAACTCAATGTTTATTGAAATGATTGTCATACTATCCCATTTTTAAAGACTGTAATTGTGTAAATCATTGTATTTTATTTGAAAAAATGAATAAAATAAAAAATAGAAGTTATAAATCTAAAATATCTTAGATTATAATTAAAATGAATAATATATTATGTTAATATCAAAATTCACAGATATGCAATTTTAAAAAAATATGACTATTCGTGTCTTAAAATAACATTTTCGATAAATTTTTAAATAATAAGCAATTCAGCTCAAAATTACAGTTATGTAATTTTTAATAATATTATTAAAATACTTCTTAAGATTACCACTAGTTTCTGCAAGTTTTTAATTTAATTAATTTATAACTTTGCTGATAAAGGGATCTAATTCTCGAGAAAAGAAAGAATTAAGAATTTAAACTCCTTTCATAAAAAAACGAAACCAAAAAATGACTTTCAGCAAAAAGAAGAAAACGTTTTTAGAAATATAAGAATAAAAAATAAACTACATAGAACTTAAAATAGACAATAAAAGTATAAGTTATTATGCGTATACTTGCAAGATTAATAATTACTTTGATACTTCTAACAACTGTAAAATTTACATTCCGTTTCGAGATGTGAGATTTTTAAAGACATCATGCTATAAACATCTTCCTACTTGCTACTCTAAAAAAGATTTTGTGTTTATCGTTTAGTGCTATTCTTAGTTTTCATGGATAAAAAATTTTCACTGTTTACCTTCCAGAAAATCGTTAAAATCATTGTTAATTTAAAACAGAAAAATGTTCTTTTATCAGTCATTCAGAATGATTCACTTCTTTTGTTGCAAAAAATGAATCTAGTTATTCAATTATTCATCTTAATATATATTTTGTAATTCTTTATAGTAGATCAAAATAACTGAAAAATCTTATAATAATTAATAAAAGTTGTATGTTTTATAATAAATTCTTATTTCCCACGACATGCAATGAATATAAAAGGGAATAAATATTTTTTTAATTTCGTTACCATCAAAATAAAAATAGAAATTAACTTCTTTTATAATATTATCTGTTAAAAGAAATTCTTTTTGCAACTCTTGTAACAAGTAATTTAACCCAATAATTAATTGGATTGACCTGATTAAAAAAGAAAGTTAATAGCGGAAGATAGCAGTTCCGGTAAAACAAGGCTTTCTTCCGCTCGGAAGTAAAATTGAGATTGTAACTCAAAAATATTTGGTTTCAGTAAAGCATTACTTTCGGTAGTGGTTAAAAACAGAAAATCTTTTTCTTAGTCCTCAGTTGATGAAAGCTTAGAATACACCAGATGTTGCTTAAAATAGGGCACTGTTCATCTTTGTGACGGCAAATTACTGTCAGGAAATTTCTCGATTGTTAACATTTGTTCAAAAGAGATAGACAAATGCTGAGCTTTCGAAATATCATCATAATACATCGTAGGCTTTCATTTTTAAGGTTTAGAGTTGTTGTATACACAGATTACGTTAATAGCTTCCTTTATTCCCATTTATTTAAGGATGTATTGAGAAAGTTTTTAATATGATGCCTAATATTGTATTTCAAAGATTTTTTTCAAATCATGTATTTCAATATGAATGTTATTTTCATGTATAATTCAGCTTATTCATTATTGAAATATTAAACTTCGATTGTATACCTTAATGAAAAATCTAGTTAAATTAAATTTTAAGATAAGTTCAAAATATTATTTTATAATATGTACAAACAATTTATTTCAATTTGTCTTGTTCAAAAGATTAGTCATTAATTTTATAAGTAATATAAATTGCTTACAACTCTTTATAAAGATAAGAAAAAATATTTTAATTTGAATACTTTTTTTTTTTTTCGTTTTAAGAGTGTGTACTTTCTGAAGCAAAAATGTATACTGTTAAAGAAGATATTATAATATTAAAAAAGAATATAAATCAGATTCAATAGCTTCATATATAAAAGGTATATTTTTAATAGAAATAATATAAATTTAAATATCTTATGTCAAATTGTCACCGAATTATTTAAAAATTTTAAATGACATCTTCATACTATTTTAATTTTATTCTGTACACAAAATAATATCATGAAATTAGTCTATGGTGCATAAAATAAGAATTTCAATCATGAATCGTCATTTTACTATGAACAATTAATATAGAAATACAAATTTTATCAATTAAAATATTAATGTGTATAAGTCATGATTTAATTATTTATTTTTCAATGCTTCATAAAACACATAAACTATCAAAATTGTTTCTTAATTAACAAATTTTCGTTGTAAAACACTAGATGGTGATAAATAAATTATTATTTTATTATGTAAATGCATATTAATGACCAATATTCAAAAAATAAAATGAATTTAATATGGAAATTCAAATTAAAACGTATTTGAAAATTAAAACTATTGTTAACGGTATTAGCTTTGAAAAGTTTTAAAAACTTATTTTGTTTTTTATTTAATTTACATGATCCCAGAAAAGTTTAAATTTTTTGTTCCGTTTGAAAATTTCCATTTATTGTGGATTCAAGAGATTCAAATGACAAAATTTATAATGCTGAAAAGATAAGCCATCTAAGCGCCAAGCAGCTATCAGGTCTAATGTTATATGAGTATTGTAATAAGGAACTCAAACCACACACATGGCTTTGAACACGGGAATTATATATATATTAACTTTTAAGTTGTAAATTTTAGTTTGTATCAGACAATGTCTTGAATACTCATTGTGAAAAAATTAAAAATCATGATTGATTTTTAAATGCAAATAAAATAACTACTGCATTCAGTATATAGGAGTCATCACAGATAAAATGCTAATTTCCGTTTCCAGAATATAGGTGTCGCTATAAAAACTTTGAAGTTGTCCTTAAAATATATTAAAATATGTCTTGTCATACAGAAGGTGTACCAAAAAATTGTTCTATGAAGCTAGGAGACACAGAAAGGGAATCAATAAAGGTAATATGCTTAAAGTTTTTAGTTTCTAGGGTCCCATGAATATGAATAATAAAATAATATATAAATACAAAAAAATAAATTCTATCCTAAGACTTTTGGTAGATCATTACATCAGAGGAGACGTTCTCCTTTTTTCTTATGTCCATCATCGTTGGTGAGTTGTTTTCTCTTTCTACTTCTTTTATTATGACATTTATGATGGTTTCAGCTATATACTTATAGACAAATATGTAATTTCAAATGATACACATAACAGAAATGTGTAATGGTTTCCTTAATCTATCAATTTGATGGATAAAAATTGCTATACTAGCAGCCATTTTAAATTGTATTTATCGGAATTTTTTAAAAAAGAAGTTTTTTCTTCACAAAATAAAGGCTTCTAAAACTCTTCATCAAGTTTTTTAATTCTCAAATTATTTGTGTCAGAATAAAAATATTTAAAAAAATCAAGAAAATAACAGGAATGGAATTAAATTCTTATCAAACATTATAAATATATTACATCATAATATTTTATTCTATCATTAAAATCACAATAATAAATTTTTTAATTTTAATTTAATAATAATTTTTAAATAATAATTTAACTTTATTGATGCATTACACACAAAATAACATTAATAATTAAAACATAATCCTTTTTCTTTGAATTATTTACAAAAACCAAGACCTAATCTTCGTGAATGTATATGAACATCTACTTCCTTTAATTATTTGCTCCCTAATTAGTGGGAAAATAAGTCTGATAATTATCGTAGATATACAATAATATTTTTGAAGAGTTTATAATATTTCAATGATATTACGCAGAAAAGCAATCACTTCTAGGACCTAAACATATTGTACTATTATATTAGTTAGTAATAATTTCTTTAATAAAATAAATTATTAGTCCAGAATGCGAAAATTTACATTTATAATGTTAGCATTTTATACTGTATTTTCCCTCTTCTAGCAGAATATTAGCCACTTTAAGCGTATATGTGTTCATAAAAGCGAAAGATGAAGAGTTCAAAGAATATTTTAGTACAAATAATAAATTGATCTAATGATAAAAATTACCAATTCTGTGCAAAGAAAAATAGAATCACATTATTTAAAAATTTCATTATACAAAAAATTCGAATTTTCTCAAGGGATTTTATCTTTGAATAGTAAGCGATTAGAAAAAAGTTTAATAAAATAAATTTGCACAACTATTAAAAATTTTTGAAAATTACTTATTCTTACGAGAATTGTCTATTCTTGTTTGAACATTGAGTTTCTCATGAAAGTATTTTCTTATCTCTAGGAAATATTGTATTGTCTGCATCAATGAATCACATTAAAGATAAAGATAAAAGAAGATATATCTACTTATTCTAAAAATTGTCAAATAGCATTTGAAATAACTTAAATCCATAAAATGTATACCAAATAAATCAAATATGAATACGATTAATAACGAAATGTAGAAATTTAAAAAGCAATGTGTACAATATAAAGTAAAATAATCAGCCACTGAAATTGTAAAAATACATCATCCAAATTATCTTAAAAAATTTAATTCACTAGATTCTAAAATGAAGGGAAAAAGTTAAATAAGCTTGATATCATGATACAAAATATTTACATTTTTTAATTATCATGAGTAATTCAGATTTCTTACTTACAGATGTGTCAAAAATTTCAAAGTTGTGTTTTTCTTCTATAAGGTTTTATTCTATTAATAATATTTCACTAAATTTAGAGATACATTGTGTTTAAAAAAATAAAAATTTAATATTAACGTTATTAAATTACATTCAATTTTTGTATTTTATTTCACAAAATTCAAATTAAAATAATTTCAATGTAGTTATTTTTTATCAGATATTTCATAAGTAGTTTCGATTTTAGAAATTCAAACAATCTACTATTGTTTATTATTTAATTATGTGATATATGATAACAATAAGTATTCATTTAATCTACTAAGTAAATAATTTATCGAGCTAGACTGGCATATCTGAATAATATTTCAGGATCTTAAGCAGCAAACATTTTTAAGCAAAAGTTAAATTTTGTAGAGTGATATTGCCTAAATTCACAAAATGAAGTTTCATAAATGTTTTAGTAAAATAATTTGCCTTGGTCTCTCCGGGAGAGATCTGATGGAGAATCCACTTATGGTGTTGGACTTTTTGAAGGTGTACGCGCTCATGGACCTGGTCTAGAGCTGCTGACCTCGGGGGCATGCAACAACAACAACAGTACAATAATTACTAATATATTCAAGTATTCCTTTATCTTAATAAATATAAATATTTAATTATTAAATAAATTATAATGATAACTGAAGTGCCATGATAAATTCCTTGAGGTGGAAACTTAAAAATTATCTATTTATACCTTAAATATTTCAAAAATTACGATACCCAATAATTTCTAAACGTATTCTAAAAATTTTAAATGTTTAATTTAGATTGATGTAGAATTAGTAATTTTATTTATTAAGAATGGAATTTAAACACTTTATATACTCACATAATGTGAAAAATCAAATTATTTAACATATTTAACTCGTCAGGATCAGTTATAAAATCCTAAAAACTAATATAATCATATAATATAATTTCTGTGTATTCTGTTATTTCATGGGCATTTTGTGAGTTTTTAAGCTTCCACATAAAAGTAAAAGACATTGACAATCAGTTTTTAGAATTCTTATAACCAAGTCTCTCAAATACTTGGTTATATTGATGATTATAACAGAGGAAAATTTCGGAATAGAATAGAAGTCTTTTACAACTTCAGCATCATTATGTCCTAATATTTAAAATTAATTCCTAATTAAATAAGCAGTTTGGAAATTTATTTATGTTTGTTGTTACAAATATTAACGAATGATTTTTAGAAAATCTGACAAATTTTTAAAGGGTATTTTTGAAAAGTTGTTTTTATATTTTTTATTAAAAATAATTTTATTTCAAATCAAAATTTATTAATAGTAAATTATTAATACCGAAATTTCAGTTATATTATTTGTGTGAAAACAATAAAAAGTTCAAGACTCAAAGAATTAACAAGATTATTAACATTCTAATTTAAATTCAAGAAAGTTTAAGACTTTTCTAACTTTACAAATGCATTACATTTATAATTTAACCATAAGCAAATAAAAACTAAATTTCCATTTTTAATTTATTTATGGAATTTAAATAAGCACAAAGATAACTTAAGATTTAACCAATAATTTATTCAAGTTTCTATTAATAGGAAATGGTTGATTGATGTAATTAATATAAAATAAACAATGCAAGTGATATAAAGGAATTAATTAACGGAACTTTTTTGTATTATATTTTTAAATAAAAGGATTCACTGAATATTTTTCCTAACTTGTAAATGCATTTATAAGGCATCGACTTTCCATGCTGTCAATTAAGTTGCGGTTACCGAAATGGGAAGCGAAGACCAGACACGGATTAAGCTTTGTTCCAGCTCTCCTAAAGATCTTGGAGGAAGATTTAAAGTAGCAACCTGTCTACCAAGATACTCCCACACATGTTCTATTTGATTCAGGTCTGGAGATCGATTTGGCCATTCCATTCGCTCCAAACCAAGATCCTCAAAATATTCCTCTCTACAACTACAGCTCGGTGAACTCGTGCGTTATCATCCATCAGAATGAAATCAATGCCAATTGCATCGGCATATGGGCGGACATATGGATCAAGGATCTCATCCCGATATCTCACGCCAGTCACAGTTCTTTCCTGGAACACATGCAGGTCAGTGTGACCACCGATTGAGATCCCAGCCCAAACCATCATTCCACCACCGCGGTAACTGTCTCTTTACACAATATTGGATTGGTGGTATCTGGTGTTTTTTGTTCCCTCCAGATCAGAAGACGTCCTGAATCGCTCTCCAATGTGAATCTGGACTCGTCTGTGAAGAGTACAGAAGCCCATTGCTGTCTGGTCCAGGAAACGTGTTCTCTTGCTCAAGATAAGCGAACGCTTCTTTGTCGTCCGGTGATATGTACACATACAACTGGTCGCCTTGCATAGAAACCTGCATGGTGAAGACGCCTTCGTACCGTACTAGCGGATATTCTTCATCCCGATGCAACAGAGAGGTCTGCAACAAGTTGTGGAACAGAAATTCTTCTTTTTCGGACCAAAAGAGCTAGAAAACGATCTTCTGCAGGTGTTTTGACTCGTGGTCGGCCTGGAACATGTCTTCTGGATACAGAAACTTCAGTTTGATATTGAATCCAGAGACGGTGGACCACACTGCGAGACACATTAAGGCGTCTAGCAGCATCAGCCTGTGATAACCCCATTTCCATCCATCCGACCGCCTACCACCTTAACGAATCGGGCAAACGCCTTCTCTCAGACATTGCGGGACCCTACTACCTATTGTCACGAGAACTGCTAACAAAAGTTACACGCGTAATTACGAAAGGCTTATATTTACATATTTTTCACTCACTCATATATAGCTATTCTTTACTATAAAAAAAATTAATAGCTACCATTTTTGCTTAAATTTGCATATTCTTTTTTATCATTTATATAAACTATAAATTGTTTTGTTAATATCATTTTTTTATGGTGAACTGTGAAAAACATGTTGTTCCTTAACTTTTTGAGGCCAGTGTAACTCAAATTAGGAATGGAAAAAATATTATAGAAGAATAAAAGAAAGTTGCTAAAGGGGAATTGCTTTGACTTAGACATTCTTAACTTTTTAGTATCCATAATTAGAGGCATTATTTTTTGCATTTTTAATAATAAAAGTTATTCCGTCGCTGTCAATAAGCTATTTACATAAAATTTCAAAAAAATTGTTTTGTTAATTAAATTAGAAAATTATTTTAGTAACTTTTATTTTTTACGTATTATAAAATTATTGATGTTTTAATTTTTGAATAGTAAGGACTCAATTTTGTTCAGTTCACTTTGTTCTGAAATTTCACTTTATAATATTTTTAAAACTAGTTCTGTTAAATAAAAATGCAAAATCAAGTATATGAAATTGTTATCATTCATTTTCATTTTATTCATAAAAACCCTTATTTGATATTTATAGATTCAAAATTGTTTTTCATTATTTTACATTCATTTTCATTATCATTATCTATATAAATATAATTCTTGGACAAAATCAAAAACTTTCAAAACAGTTTACTATTTTTTTATAAAGTTTAACTTTAAAAGATAAGGTTTTTATTTACAGTGGAATTGCCCATCAGATAAACAACTTTCGTTTTTACAAACAAGCTTCCAGTTACATATTTCAAATCGTATTCAATATTCAGTCAGCTTATCGGAATATCAAGAAATGATATAAAAAAAAACAACTTTTCTTTAAATAACTCCAAATATAGGCACAACAAATCACATTTTAGTATTCGTATACAGCAAATGTCTTAACAAAGATAAGTTTAATTATGTGAACAAATAAATTTATTGTAAAACTTTTACTCATTCTACTCATTTTCCTAAACTTCTGAATATATTTTTTTTTATTTTTATTATAGATTAGTTAGTTTTAAGCAAATTTTTTGTAAAATATTTCTCATTACGAATAATACTTTACAACAAAATTTACCATTACATAAGCTGTTTTAAATTCTTATTTTTTGAATAAAAGATCTCTTAATCTATGTTTTTCAAGGTACTATGGAAGTTTTTAAAGGTAAAATGTTTACATAATGATAGTGATAATGAAAATGATAGTGATAACAGAAGTTACAAAAAAGTAATATATAAAGAAAAAAATGTATTTAAACTTAAGATTTTCTCATTAGTTGGATGTGTGGATTCAGAATAGTTATGATTTAAAACTTGACCCACACACATGCGTGATAAGGCTGGAATGTTTTGAAACTTTTATTTTTTGCTATATGAAAGATGAAGTGGACTCAATAACTTACTAATAACATATCCTAATCTATTTTACATTTAAAAACTTAAGAGATTCTTTTAAAAATATTCTTTAGTTAAATTTATAAGACATGTGTAAAAAGTCTAATTTAACTTCAAAAATAGAATTAAAGTGTTCTTTTCATACTATTTTTCACTAATAATTAAACTTTGGTCCTTTAAAGATTTTTAAGCAGTTATGGTTCCAAGACATTTTACTAATAAAAAAGACAGGTCAAGATTTTCAAGACTGTATAGTATTAAAGTTCTGGGTTGAAACAACAAGCTAGTATTCAGCCATTTAATATTTGAATAACTACGCAATTACTATCACTACTCCAAAACATAAAATAAATTATAAGATACAGCTTAAGTACAATGATATTAACATTATATTACATAACGATATAAGTGCAGTATATATTTCTATTATCAATAATAAATCATAATATTTTATTATTATATTAATTTATTGATATGGTTCAATTGAATTATAATAAATATTAATGAATATAATACTATTTTTGAAGAATCTTAAAATATCTCATAGATGTGCAATTTTTATTTGTTAAACAATTTTTATTTAAAAAACCTTGTTTAATTTATCATGAATTAACTTTTACTAGGAAATATAACTTTATGAAAACATTTTTAATGAAATGAAATTCAATAAAAAAATAAATAATAAAAAAATTCAATAAAAAAATAATAAAAACTTGAACTATAAAATTCAATAATAAAATTTTATAGTTCAAGTTCTAACATGATGTCAAGCTAAGGTAATGTTATTAAGAAATAACAACAGGACTACAGTAATTTTGACAAGAAAAATACAATATTTTTTGATCCAGATAAAACCTAAATTAAATCTTCTTTTAGTATAATAAATTGTACCAGAAATGAAATTTTAATTTTTGGTGTTTAAATACTTTTGTAAAATACTTTTCAATTAACATCAGCTTTCAAACAAATAATATTCTCATATGAATCTTTCCAAATTGTATTCCAATTACTGGTAATCAATCTTTATTATTTAGCATTATTGATTAAATATATGCAAAGTAAGATATAATGATTTATATGTACATTCATCTTGACATTTTATAAAAACTCTGACCTTTTATCAAATAAATTTCTCTTAGTAAAATGTTTTCTTCTGAAATGTAGCTTTGATAAAAATTATCAAAAACTATTATAATCAGATTATTTATTATTATCAAAGTTATAAATTTGATAATAATAAATCATCTGGTTATAATATATTACTTTTTCTTCCAAACGACTAAGACATACTATATTTGCAAACATATTATATGTTTTTTAAAAGCATCATTTTTATTAGGGCATGTTGTAATTATTTTCCATTTGTCTCTCTCTCTCTCTCTCTCTCTCAATGAAGTATTATTCATATTATACTTATATATCATGTTTATATATACGTGTATATAAACATCATACGTGTGCGCGCGCATCAACAGAGATTTTCATAGCATTAAACATAAAACATATTAAAACATTTAGCTTGTTGATTCTTTAAATAATTATTTATTTTGGCTTATGAAATAGTTCCATAAAAAATTCCTGCAAAGAAAATTATTTAAAAATTACAGTTTTACCGAGAAGATATCCAAGGCCAAGTAAGTAACTCATCAACTTTTAATTTCTATGTGTACTGTCAGAATTGTATTGTATTTCTTTTTCATTTTTTTCAAATGAATTAAGTAAACAAGTGTTCAAAAACTAAAGCCATTCTAAAGAGAATTACAATTCATCTTTCACCTTGACTGTCATAAAAGAAAGTTGATATTTGGTGTAGAAGCTTTTATGAGCAAAGCTTCTAACTTTAAGGTTAATAGCTTTTGGAAAGAGATCAAGAATACGAAATATGTTGTTGTCGAGCAACATTACTTTTAAAAATTAGTTGCAAAAGATCTTGGACTGTTTTTGCTTTTCATTTTCATTTGATTATTACTTGATTTAAATCACAATGATGAAAAAAGGAAATTTAAAAATATTAATTCAGTTATTTTCAAAATTATAAATTAAAACTATTTTCTTAATTTCATATTTCTATCATAAAGTAAGAAAAGTTGCAATGATTTCTTCATTGATACAGAGCTGCATGGTTTGATATTTGGTAAAATCGATTATTTATTCATAGCTTCGGAGTAAATTGAACCTACAATCCCTGGTTTAAGGCTTACATTTAATAGGTCTTGACAACGTGGTGATAAAAAGAGATAGTTTTTTCACAAAAATGAAAAATTAACCCTGTAGTATAGTAAATGCTATGTTGCACTGATATTCAATAATTTCTTTATATGACTATTTCTTATAAAAGATTATGTATACTTATTGTCGCTTTAAACCACAAGTTTTAATCTAATAAGCCCGTTTGTGCAATAGTATGATTGTATAATTATAAATCAGAATAAATGTTTGTCATTCAATTTTTTTTTATTCCGTTTCATATGTGTTAATAAATGATTTTAAAAATGATTTCGAAGAATTATATATCATTTATTTTTTCAAAAGCGAGAAACTGAACTGTTTTAAATTACACCTAAAAATTTTCCTCGTTCTTGAAATTTAATTAATATCATTATTATTATTTCATTGAAACATTTAAATAATTAAATATCTAAACTTTAATGTAAAGAATATTGTATTCCAATTTTTGCTAAAACATGGAAACTTATTTTTCTAAAACCTGTTAATCCCTTAGTATAAAATTATTATTTTGGTATAAATTTCGTCTTTGATTAAAATATTAACATTATGACAAATCTTGAAATATTATATATAAGTATTATAAATTTTGGAATTCTAAATATTTAAATTAATAACAGAGGATAGCAAAATGAAAAGATATAAACTTACTTTGGAAACTTTGGGCAACAATTTAAAGGAGTTTTTAAGCAAAATTAATAAATATTTTCTAATCAGTTTGTGCTAAAAGCCGATATTTTATAGGATGTTTCAGTATATATTATTTTGCTGCAATTTCGATTTTCGTGGAAATGAACCTAAATCCCGGAGTTAATTCTATAAATTCTTCGCTTTCACCAGTATGTTGTTTTTTTTAGAGTAACTGATCGCTATGCAAGGCTATTATAACCGGTTTTTTTCGCTTAATTTTGGTACATATAGGAAAGTGAAAAACAATTTATTATTAAATTTCAAGGTTGTACTAGCTGTCAGCTTAAAAAATCGGGTTCCTCCATAAAAGGAAAACATTAAATATAATCTTTAATCTAGATTAATGAAAAAACAATATTCAATAATGGAGAAGAAATAATTATTCTAAATTCCTTATATTCAATAAGATGTTCCTTCATTGAGATTTTACTGTTTTATCAAACAAATAATAAATTTTCCTTCCTTTTTTGTAGATAAATTACCTCAAGAACCGTCTTAAAAATCCAACGGCTAAAAATTTGAAAAAATTTTCATTTTTTTCAAATTTAAATATGCATGATGTATTTTTACAGTACACTTTTCATACAGTGATGCATATCCGAAATTCAAATTTTGTTTTTCTATTACTTAACTCATAAAAAATTTAGCAGATATCAATAATGTTAAATACACCTATTTGTGCTTAAATTCACTAGATTTTTAAATTAGATATATGTCTTCCTTGTTTTTATTAATTATAAAGAAACACAAAAAGTACTGTTTAATATCATTATATCTTGTTATTTACCACCGCTATTATTAAAGTAACCAACTGACTTCCCTATTAAATAACTGTTATCTTAGACAGTTATAATTTTCAAAAATAAACGTCATTATTATATGAATTAGCACTAAAGCTTTAAATGGATTATAAAAATTTAAATATCACTTTGTTACTGTCATCTCAAAAAAAGTCCTAATTCTAAGCATTTTAACTGTAAATTTTAAAAAAATCTTTTTTTAATAAATACATAAAAATGTTTTAAATTATTAGGAATGTGAAACTCTTATTATTTATTTATTTTTTGCAAATATTTCATCATTAATAAATAAAAAAATATTATGCATAATCTAAATTTTAAATGCAATTAAAAACCTCTAATGTCAGACTTCAGTTTCTTCTTTCTGGAATTGCAGTTGATCCTTGACTTTTATTAGAGTGTTATCTGTGCCCCTATTATCATAGAAATTGTAATTAAAGTTTGACTTAGAATTTTTTCATTAAAAATATCATATTAAATCATGTTATCTCTTATTCATTTAAATGCCAATAAATTTATCCTTATTTTAAATAAAAAGAAGTGTGACATTGCTATTGCGCTTGATGTCCTTAACATTACCTATAAAATCACCTATAAAGAAATATGACTGGTATTGTATTAAAAATAACAGGTAATAAATTTCATAAATTTACTACCTAAGCTGCTGAAGTAATTAAAATGCAAGGAGAATAGCCGTTTTTCTCTTATTATCTGTGATTCGATATCTAGTATATATTCCCCAATAATTTATATAATTACAAATTTATAGTTCTCAGAAAAATGTCTCAAATTCAAAACTTCAAATTTAAAATTCTTAGGAAAATGTCAACTTATTAGTAAACTTATCTCATTCTCATTACTCAGTCTCACTCATTAGTAAAGTTTAAATCTTTACTAATAAGTGAATTTTTCTAAATAAAATGTTCTCCTAATAATTAGTTTTGAATAAATATATTAATTATATGAATCAGATCAAACAAATCCGTGCGATTTACATCTTTTAAATTTTTAAGAAAAATTAAGGAATAAATCTATGCAAAATACTTTAAGAAATAAAAGTATACAAATTAAATTTGTATACTTTTATTGACAAGTAAAAGGTAACGTAAGGTTGACAAATCATTCAATTTTTAACCTGCTTTCATCAGTAGCCATTACTATAAGTGATCAGAAAATGAATTTTAACTCAGCTCTCCAAAAGTCTTGAATGTATTTTTTAAAAACATTATGATACAAATTCATACCGATAATGATTTTTCTATAAAAATGATTAAGAAATCATTTTATCAACAATAATGTACTTCAAATTGTTTTCAGTCTTAAGAAATAGAAATTTTATGTAATGAAAGACTCATAATAATTCATGAAATGAAAAACACTTGACTCTTTTATTATATTTTCTGACTCACAACCCATAACTCAGCATAATGCTTGTAAACAAGATAAAAGAAAAATATTGAACACATAAAACTATCAAGTTTCTCCGTAAATGAAAAAATATATGTTTGTATGATATAAATATCAAAGTTGAAAAATATTACATATTGATTAAATTTTCCTGATGTATTAAGTTCACTTTATAATAATATTCTGAAAAAGAAGCATAATAGCTCTAACATTATTAACAAAGGGAAATAGCCCTCAATATTTACATAACTAATGACAATATTTTCGTATCCGTATAGTATTTTGTATTAAAGTCAATAAAATATGGCTGAAACATCCATTACTTAAAATTTTATACATAACTTCAATGAAATGAATATGGTTTATTGTATATACAATATTAATATCCAGTGAATGAATACGTGTATTTATACTCAACATAATAATTTCGTCAAGGGAGGAAAAATTTATTTGACTCATTTGACCAAAAAACTCTGAAGTCATTGTTAATAATCTGTGATTATAAAAATATTTTTATAAGTTTTCAGTGTAAGAGAAATTAATTATACAGCAAATTATTTTCATAAAATATTTATCTTATTAATGTATTTTGTACCGATAAAAAACATTTTTATACATATAAAAGGCATGCAAAACTGAAAATTATCTGTTATTATTTGGGGACCTCAATTTCATCAATAAATTATCTTAAAATATCACCTCAAAATTTTCCTTATAAAAATTCAGAAATTAGATTAAATACATATAATTTTATCCTAACTGTATCCTAACTCCACTGAAGCTATTGATAAGTTTCATCACAATTCTATGATGACAAAACATGTTAAGAAAAATATTTTATGGTAAATGAGGATTATCTCAGCTCAGTTTCATATATTATTCCAATTTTAAATATTATTTGAGTAATAAAATATTTTCCAAACACATTAAAATACCAATAAATATTCCAGAGGAACATTTGTCAAATTTTTTCCAAGCACACCAAAGTTTTGATGTTATAAATTGGATTTATATTTATATTGCTATTTTTATAATACCCATAGCTATTCTGTTAGCATTTGATATTAACAATCGACATATAATAAATTCATCCCAATAAATAATAATAATTTTTCTAGCATAATTTTGTTGGAGGACAGTATTTTCATAAAAGGGAAATTTTGACTTGTATTTTATATTCAATAAAAATTGCAATTGTTTGTTGGTATATTAATTTAGTTACTTCTAAAACATATGGTCATTACTTGATACTCAAAAATTTATACTTTAAGTACACATTTTTATAACATTTTGGGGTATTAAAAGTTTTAGGATTAATTATTTTGTTCGCATTTTTAATTTTCAAAGGACATAGTTTTTTGTATGAACTGCTTTTGGAAAATATGAACTGCTTTTTATTTATATTTTACTGTATAGTGATTTATTAATACATTTTATAATACATAATCAGTTTAAATTAATATCGTTCCCTTATTTTATATTTTTCTGAGAAATGGTAAGTTACAGTCAAATTTAATGAGAGAATTATATCTCTTCCTGATGAAAGTTATGAACGTGGATAGTATAGAAAAGTATAAGAAAAGTAATTTTCAGTTATTAAGAGTTCAGTAGTTTTCAAAACTTGGTTATGAATATATTTTATGAAGTTTTAAATTTTCTAAGAAAATAACTGTCAAATTTTACGAATAGAAATTCAAAATAATCAGCAATTACGTTTGCAAAACCTTTCTAAAATAGAAAAAGCTTGTAAACACATTACTATAATGTCTCTTCTGAAGGAATAATCAATATCTTAAGGCGAAATTTTAGACAAGAGATTACTACAAAATTTATGAAACGTTTGACAGCCATGGTTCCAGTTTTCTTTAAAAAGATTAATATTTTCAAAATTTTACCAATTTTTTTAAATATTTATCCAATCCAATTAAAAGAAAAATAATGTCTCATTTAATGTAAAACTACAGTGATGAAGACATTCATGTAGTGGAAATTGATTCTTCTCTTAATTAGTTCAAAAAAATTTTTCTATATTTTTTATTTTTTCAAAAACAATTCTTTGAATTACTTTCATATAATTATGAATTTCATTGCTTTCATATGAAATAAATGTAATATTAACGTTGCAATATAATAGTTTTACTTGAGTTAATATGACAGTATATATTATTTTAAGAGAAACTTTCGACATGTAGGAATAAGTTTGCTATATATTTATATATGTAAAATAATCTATTAAGTTATTTGCGAAAATTTCATAGCATTTTTTTTCCTTTTTTTACATAGAAAATGTTCTTATATTTTACTTATGTATTTAAAAAATTGGGTTAAATCATGGGTCCAGTCAAATTACTGAAGATCAATATTCAATTTAGTGAGTTGATGAGGTTTTTACAAGTTACCTAAAAATGATATTTTCCAAATCACAAAATCATATTATAAAAAAGTAATATAAATTAAAATCAGAAAAATTGCTTAAAAAGTTAATTAAAAAATATATCTACAGTATTTTTATTATTTATCTAATAATATATTACATAATACTGATTGAGGTTAGATATGAATTTATCTGAACTAATAGGAGATAAGAATTGCTTATGTCATTTTGTTCAGATAGATACTGAAGAAAATTACATAAGCAATTAAAAATAGTTATTATTTATGAGTTATTTTAATAACATATAGTGGACAAGAAAGAAAGAATATGAGACTATACATATAATGAAACACTTAGAAGAAAACTGTATCTATTTAATATTTGATAAAATTAAAATATTATATGACCTCTTAAACATCTAACTATAATTACACTCATATAAATAATAAAACAATTACTTGATAACTGTATGCAAATATGTTTCAACACGAATATAAATAAATTAAAATTAGTTTAAATAAAGGGAAATCCTTATTTAGTACGAACCAGAACACAAATGAGTTCTTACTTTACTAACATAATGAAACTACGTGAGATAATAATCTATTTTTTTCAGGCATATTAAACAGCATGACCTGAAAAAATAAAGCAACAATATTACCATTTTCTAACTTATAAATATTTTAATTCCCGGTATTTACAGAATTTTTCATTTCAGTAATCCATTAAATATTATTTTCCCACTTTTTCACACGCATTATAATGTTATTATCTTAACCAAATGATGAAATGCTTTACTTAATAACAAATTTTAAAATTTTCAATACAGTGTAAATAAAAATGCGTCCAAAAAATTCTTTGAATCTCTGAAAAGTAAGAATTTTTTTAATTCATCTTAAAATTGTTTCGTCTATTTGCTGTATTGGCGTTTATGATAAGATATCGCATAAGAAAATCTGAATAAAAGGATAAAACTTTAAGTAAACATGTGACACTTTGAATTGCGATAAATATACCGTGAAAAATTATAGATAAATGACTTAAGAAGAGCAAGAGTAAAAGAGACCAACTAAATAACATCAATTGCATGCTAAGTTAATGGATAAAGCTGCACGTGTTACGAAGTTTCAGATTAGTATAATACATACTACGTCAAAACTGGTATTAATATTACAAAAGAAATTTCTGGAAAATTTTTATTTAAGAGTTTAATTTAATCTTTATTTTATGATTAATTTGATACCACATTTTATTTTATCTGAATAAAAATATAATCGGCATAAAAAGTTTTAAAAAAATTGCTATGATTTGTATGATTTTAAATATATGATTTTTTTATAAATATTTTAGTAAAATTATTAATTACATTAATTTTTACTTTAGAAAGAAATCATTATGTTCCAGAAAGGATAATACAGAATGCAATTAATGAATGTTAAATCCTGCAAATTTGAATTCATTTATCAAGAATTCATTGTACTATTTAAATGTAACTGAGTATTAAAAGTCGGAGAAGTCGTTTTTTCTGTGATAAGATAAGTAAGAAAATGTGTGATCCTTTAATACAACTTTTTGATATTTCTTTGAATAAATGAATGCGTTTTCATGAAGTTTCATTGAAATTATTTATTAAAAAATTAAAAATTTGTCATATATTAATCAATTTCCTTTCCAAAAAAATATTGATAAGTATTTGCTTTGATTTTTGCTTTTGAATTATGACAAAAGAGTTACATTTATATTTATAATTAAGTAGTACATTAATAAATTACAAATAAAATTTATAAATATATTTATAACAATTTCATATCATTGCCTAAAAGTGAATTGAATTCGTAAATTTATACCAAAGTAATACACATAGTGAGTATAATATTATACTCACTATATATGAGTATCAAGTTTTAAAATTCATAAACATGGATAAATTATAAAATGATTAATAGTTTACATGAATTATCAATAATATTCAGTTACTTCATAACTAATATCAATGATAACAAATGACATTTTAAATATTTTAGGCGAATGTTCAAAATGGTATTTTTCGCCATTATTTTACAGGTGTTGCTCATTAAATTCATAAATATCTTTTAATAAGAATGTATAAAACTGGAAATTTCAAACAGTTGTATCTCATTTCCCATTTAATTTAAGTTTTTTCTCGTCGTTCATAAAATTTCATTTATTATACAAAATTTTATGAATGAAATCAGAATAATTGCTATTTTTTAATGTAAATACACAAAAAAGAATACAAGACTAATATTAGTAAAAAATTCTTTATCTAGTCTAGTCCGCTTTTTTAGTTCATTGTATCAATATATTTCAAGTTTTTAAGTGAAAATTTATGTTCGATTATTTCTATTTTTATATAATAAATAAATAATCATTAAGACTGCTTGTCTCATATTTGTAAAAACATGAAATTCACACATTTAAAAGTGTAAAATATATACCATATGTTACCATCACATGTGATTGTAACAACCACAAATTCTTTATAGGCTTTTATATACTTGCAGTTCATTTAAATGATAATAATTTTTACTATAAATTTTAAATTTTTATTGACATTTACAATATTACTTAGCATAAAAAAATTTTGAATAGATACTCAGAATTTTATATCGGGTCTGACTCAATTTTATATGACAGCAAGAAGGAATTTTAAATTTAGTAGACAATTATAGTTTAAATCCTATTTAGATTATAATTTGAAAATTCCAAATTAAAAAGTGTAAATAATTTACAATATCACTGTTATTAAAACTATTTAATTGGAAAAAGAATTAGAAAACGATAAAGATGAGCACAAAACTGAAGGGAAGTGAAATGAGACATACCAGAGGGAGAAGATCCTCTTTCCGGGACATTTTCCAGAGAAATAATGAGGAGAGGAGGGAGGCGCTGACGCCGGTGTCGTTGGAGGAACTTCCACTTCCTCTGTAGGTGTCCGCATCCCTTTCCTTTCCTTCCCTTTTATAAACAAAACGATTAGCCTTCACAGGTACTGCTGCAAATCGTCTGTCATAACATATTGCCAGACACTCCTAAAACAATTTTGAAACTTTGAAGCAATCGGGAAATCAGGATATCCAGAGCTTCCCAATCTCGCTCCCGCCATCTATTTTTGGCTCAGATCATGTAGACAAACTCACCATTAGTGGAATATTAGCAATTATATTGTTATTCCAATCCAGAAGAAGTTAGTAAAATAAACATAACTTAATAAATTTATAGATTACAGCATAAAATATATTATTTAATAAATAATGTTATCATAATGTTTGCAATGCATTTTAATTTAAAAGATAGTTCTCTGAAAATCATTCAATTTTTGAATGAAGCAATATTTAAGGTCCACTCTCAAAACTAAAACAATAATTAACTTAGAACAAAAAATTTTCGGCCCATAAAAGAAAAAATTATTCAAACTTATTTACATAGTTCTCGACACACACACACTATATATACACACATACATATATATATATATATATATATATATATATATATATATATATATATATATATATATATATATATATATATATATATATATATATATACAACGATACAACGACGAAACTGTTATTCATTTGTCATTACCTAGAAGTCACCTGTGAACCAAGTCATGGAGGCGAATAGCATTACCAACGTCATACCACCACAAACCCGTTTATAGGGTGGGCCACATTCATACATCATCTCAGAAGAAAGGACAGAGGAACACAGAGAGAGAGAAAGTAACATCCATGTCCAAACCGGGATTCCAACCCGGGTCCCACAGCTCAGGAGTCACTCAGCCATCGGTAGGCTTTTCGACATAAATGACAAAAGATAAAAGAAAATATTTAGATTCTTTTTCTAAATACCAAATTATTTTTACCTAAGAGAAAAGAATGTAAATTTTTAATTGCAATCCTAAATTTGTCTTCTATTGAAGAAATTTCAGTCAAAAAATTATAATCAAAAAGTAACATGTATGCTAAAACAATTATAAATTTGGCTCGTTTTATAAGTTACTAATATTGTTAATTTAAATTTTTATCAAGTTTATGTCATATAGTACTTAGTTTAAACTTCAAAATATTGTTATCAAAATGTTGATATTCATTTAAAACTTTCTTTGGAACTACTTCATTTTTCTTTTTATAAATAAAAATAAAGTGACGAAGTCTTACATCTTCACAGCATGGTTTCTTTTTATAATTTTAATAGAGATAAAAATAATTTCTTCTAACTGAATCACAAATAACAGTGATTTAACATAGGGATAAAAAAGGATAGTTTAGAATAAATTAAAATATTATATTTAAGATATTTTCTACCACTTCATACATTTCTACTGATGCATATAAATTATGTTGCTTTTAATATGAATAATAATACATGATTATAACTATATATTACAATATCCTTAACTGGTGCTATATCTATAATTGGTTTCACATAATAACGCAATTAAGTAAATGACTTATTAACTACACAGTTATAGTAAAGCTTTAGCAAGCAGTAGCGTAATGATATCGCTTCATTACCTAAGATACTTAACATGTGAACAGAATTGGGTGCTATGGTTACAGACACTAAAATCGTTTCCGCTAATTTAAGAATTCCGAAAAATTTCCGATCTCCATTATAATATTAGACATAGATTAATGAGCATTGCATTTTATACTAAATGAAAATTTATATAAGACTAGTACGTATCTAAAAATGTTTGAAATTAAACTGAAATTTTTAAAAGAAAGAATTTAATTGACAAAACATATTTTTTCCACAAATATTAAGACAATCTAAATGTTAATAATTTTGGTTGGCTTTACATCCATAGTTTCAAGTATGTAAAAAAAATATATGTGTGTGTTAATTATATAAAAATGTCTTTTAAAATAGATAAATGAAGTGCTCTTATAATCATAATTTCTCGCCAAATGAATACTATCAGTAAAAAAGCTTTATCTAATTATAAAGTATCTTATTAATTGAGAAAATTCTACCAAACTCATTTTTTGCTAAGTCTTTTACAAGTAATAATATTTATTTTATTGTTATGTACTCATCTACATAGGTAAAAATTTGCATTAATTTTGTTTCCCTGAATTTTATAAACTAATCCAAAAGCTATGATAATTATCTTATACCTTTAACTAAGTATATTTTGCATAATACTCACAGATATGAATTCTGATTAAAAGTGTTGAAATAAATCTTAATAGTTGTTCTATAAATACGTACGTGATTATTTTATTTAATGAAGGAAACTTCTTTCCACAAATGTTTTCCTCTATTTCTTTTCTTAGTTCATTTGACTTGCACTACAACGAAACTTGTTAAACATCAGAGAGAATGTTCCTTTCAAACGATAATTTATATTCAATCAATTTTTTATTTATTAATTGCGCAATTCATAAAATCATTTTGCCGTAATTATTATTATTGCGTATTAGTTATTATTGAGCATTACACTATTTATAATTTTATAAAATGGTATTATGAATTTCTTTCTGATTAGGACATATAATAATACACCTATATATTATTTACCCATTTAACCATGGCAATGATTAAATCATTAATTAATGGAACTTTAAATTTCTTTTCATTAAATAATAACATATATACTACAAAATTACAATTTATATTAATTTAATTTCATTCTATAATTTAGTTTATTTTAAACAGTACTAAAATCAATGATCTTACAAATTTAAAAATGGGGCTGCTTTTGTGCGCAAATGCATTGTTATCTTTCATACATCAATATATTTATAATGAAAAAGAGTTATTCTTCAACATTATTTATTTATTTTCATTTATCATGATATAATCATATTGCACAACAAATTACTTTTATACATCAATATATAATGAAGAAGAACTATTCAACAAAATTAGTTATTTATTTTCACCTATCATGATGCGAGTAATCATGTTGTACTACAAATTACTTTTATAGATCAATATATTTATAATTAAGAACCATTCATCAACATTATTTATTTTCACTTATCATGATATAATCATGTCTTACTTTATAAAATGAACTTAAATTTTCGGCAACATAATTTTTAACAAATTAGAACTATTCTAAACATTAATGGTATTTTATCTATTTTTTCGTTACACATGAGTACAATCATGTTGCCAATTAGTCTGAAGTATTCAATATAAGAACTATTTTTCCAATGAATTCTTATACGCTAATTAAAATTTTCACAATTGAAATGATATAAATAAAATTATTTAAAAATCCTTCTTTGGGAAAGTGAAATTTATTCATTTTTATATACTCTGATATTATCAACAAACCTGAACTGTCTATTTACAATTCAAGATTTCCTATTTGCATTATAAAATAAATATATCACATAAATTGGAAACAGTGTTTGTTAAATCCCCTTTTAAAATATTAATCATTTAAGCATTTTAGCAAATTTTTAAAAAAATTTTAATGAAATTCCTTATTTTATTTCAAACAATCATCTGAATATCTAATAGCACTTTAAAAGAACCGAATTAATCATTTTAAATTAATAATTTTGAATCAATAACAGAACTTTAAATTAATTATTTTGCTGTAACAGTAAAATAAATGTTTTTTAATACAATACGAAAATTATACGCACGCGTACTTTTCTCAACTAGGAATATGCACTTAATATCTTGTGTTCGTAAGATATTTGCAGTGCTTGTGTGAACTTGTGTGTCAAACGTACATTGAACACGCTACTAAGTTTCTAAAACAATTTTATTTTTATGATAAAGAGTTTTTATTTGACAATTTGAAAATTTTCATTTTATCGTTACAGTATGTTTTTAGAATTCACTATACATATCTTATTTAAAGAGATAAAAATACGAAATTTGATAACAGTTATTTAATGCCATAGATTCAAAATAACATCGAAATAATCAAATAATTAGTAAATAGATAGCTGATAATTACGTGAGAAAGATCTTTAATATTTCTTTTTTTAAGGAATATTTGTCCAATTTCACAACATGTGATTAAATTTATCATCAATCGTACAATTAAGTAGTAATAAGAAGTGTAATTAAGTAGTGCAATTAAGTAGTGTTGCTATTAAGTAGGTAAAATTAAAAATGGAAATGAAATAAAAAATATGTTTCAATATTAAAAAATAAGTTAAACGGGCAGTGACTGAAGTTCTTGAAACAAAGTCAGTGACATTCATTTCAACAAAGTCCCGTAGCAATGATTTTGAATGCCTTTTAAATAAAATATCGAAGTTAGATAAACTGATTCTTTGTCAATCAATTTATCTAAATATTTTATTAAAATTGATGGTCAAATAATCAAATCATAGTGTCTCAACAATCAAATAAAGTTAGCTTGACAACTTTTGGTAGCACATTACCACAAATCTTTGTTTAGGCTACTTCATTGCGCTTTCGGTTGACTGTTTCTGTCAACCCAAGCCACTAAAGACAGCCAACCGGCTCGTATACTTGAATTTGTAATCAAGTGAGACTATCGACATCTGAACTGAATAGTAAATTAAAGTCTAGACTCTAGACTAAGGATTAAAAACTTTTAAGTAATCCAATCAGTATTTAAGTGATAGATTTGAACAATGAGTTGAATTGGTAAAAGCTATACGTGGCACTTTAATTAAATCAGTAAACAAGAATCGGCATATCGTATAATCCACGATTTCAAATTCTGAATTTTTTTGGAGACTAAGAAATGTTGCCAAGATGACATATCGTGACGTGCGTGATGACGTAAATACAAGGGTTACCAAAATAGAATTTTTTGCATAATTCTTATAGGTCTCCATATGTCTGGAGTAATAAAAATGAGGTAGCCAGATACATAAGAAAATCCGCCAAAAAACCGCCAATCTTAGAATTTGGCATCCTGGATTATACGGCACATGTGCCCAAGAATCCACTCTCGCTGACACTTTACCGCGAGACTTAGTTTAAGTTACTTTATTGCGCTTCCTTAATTTTGCCAACAAAACACAGCCAATCAGTTCACAATCTTTAACCAATGGTCAAATGATGAATTCGACATCTGAGCTGAGATGCAATCTAAGATATTCAGTACAAAACAAAAAACGCTTAAGTAATTCGAACAATATTGTAATGAATTAGAAAAATAAAACCAATTCATAAAAGACATGTTTGAATGCTTAATCAAATTCGAGATTATTTTTAAAAAATCAAATGTAACACCTATCTTTAAATTTATATAAATTTTTATCAGAAACCGAATTTTACAAGAAGTACAACTCTGTTTCTATTATCTACATTAGTATTTAATTTTAATTTACTATAGCTATGCAGGGAAATAAATATAAGTATAATGAAATTAATTCACATATATACAGGATTACTAAAAATTCACATAAAAATGGCTCAAATTTATCATTAATTTTGCCACTACTTCGAGATTGACAGATATTTATTTTTATATTAAGAAAAAAGTAGCTTGTTTACATTAATAGTTTTAAGCAAAAATAACTCGCATCATTTTTCAAAACTTTTTATTGCGAAAACAGATTTTTCTTGATATATTTTTGTTCTTTTTTCATTGAATAATGTCAAAAAGAACAATATACTTTTAATAAGTTTTGATTTTTGCATTACTTATTTTTTATTTAAAGAACTTCTATAAGAAAACATTCAATCAAAATCCTAACATCAATTTACTGAGAAGGAAATAGAGTTTAGAAGAACACACATGAAGATTTTCAGTAGAACACGTTTCATTGATTTTGGCTATTTAAAACCAAAGGAAAGTTGTTTGCATTCAACTTTGAGGATTACAGAGGAAACAATTCTTCACTACCAAATAATTTATTTAAATAACAACGCGTCATGATTTTTTGAAAAATTTCATTAAGCTTTTCACATATATTAAGAGCATTTCACTTCCAACCTGCATTTTATTCAAAATAAATTCAGCTGTTCTCCAAGGCAATTTTGTTATCTCGTTTAATTATAAAAAACATTTTAGGAGAAATGTTTTCCAAAGTCTTCATCCACATTAGAAAAAAAATTGTTAGAAAAAAATCTTAAAAATATAGATGTTTACTTTTCTCATTTACTGTTAAAATTTAAAACATTCTGGAAAGTATTAAGTTTGACATGTATTAGTTTTAGGCTCTTTTTAATAATTTTAGTTATGACTGTTAAATACAATTAGGAAAGCTTATTCTCCCATATTAATTATTTTTAATTAAGTAAAACCTTATCATTGATTTTCTATTTTTCCGAATAAAAGAAGAAAATATACAAATTTTTAAATTTTTATTGAATTTGAAATTATTTTCTTTCGTTAGGCATGAAAACTGAAATATTTTGCTTCAAATTTGAGAAAAATTTGTATATTTCTAGTTGTTGTTGCTGTCGTGAGACAAGTGCAAAAAGAAAAAAATAAAAGAAAAAAATAATAAAATAAAAAAAAAAGACCAAAGGCATACACTTGTCATAAAGGGGTTTGCCATTGCCTCTAGAGGTTGGACTTCTGCCTGTTGGTCCGTGGAAGGTATTTTATTTCCCTTCTACCACCCACTGGAAGACCCGTGGAGGCGGTCCCCTATCCGCCACCTTGGGGACGCACTCTCTAGGAGTTAATGGCTCCTCCGAAAGATATATTTAGTTATTTTTAAAAATATACCAGAGCTTATAAAATTTACATATGTTACTTTAGTATACAGAATTATATTAAACCATATCATGAAGACATTTTTAATATAAATTGTTACAATTTTCTAAATAATGCTTAAGGATGCTGAAATTATGTTATAATTGCAAGAATTAAAACTTTTGCATCTTTTCATGATAAATTACATCTCCAGACATCTCAAAGCATTAAAGTAAAACAAACTATATGAAGATCGATAAGTTATATCTTACAAGACATATTTTCTCTCGTTGCAGTTTCAATATTTTTAATAATATATAATTCTTATTATTTCTTCTGCAATATTTATACAAATGAATGCGTAAATATTGTTCCTAGATATTTTTTTACTTTTGACAATTTAAATTAAAAAATTTTCATGCAATTCTAACTTTTTAATTTTTTTTGAATATTTATTCATGTGAATCAAAATTGCGAATCTCCCGAAATGTTGTCAAATGAATATGTGCATATATATATATATATATATATATATATATATATATATATATATATATATATATATATATATATATATATATATATATATATATATATATATATATATATATATGTATGTATGTATATATATATATACTCACAAGCCTTCAATATAAGATACACAGATACCTAAGTATCATTTGAAAATATTACTGGAATGGGGGAATTAGAAATCTCTCTAATTTGAATAAAACCATTTTTCACGTAAAGCACTTAAATTCATCAATTTTTAATTTATTTTACAAAAAAAAGCAAATTATTTAACAAAAATATTCCCTTTTCTGAAATAAGAGAGCATCTTGATTTTTTAAGCCATTTATCAAGCCTCATTATGTCATTGCTACTAACATTATTGATAAAATAAATGAGAATGAAGTGAATTTTAAGGAATAAATGCATCAACTCTAAACGCCTTTGAGCTCAGTCCGATCAAAAGGTAGTGAGTGATTTCTTGGGAGAAATAAGCACATAAATATGCAACTGCAATGAAAAATGTTGCTGACATCAATGAAAGAAATCGGAAGCTCAAAATCATATAAATGATATTATTGAAAACATGTTAGAGAAAATTATATTTGAAATGTATTAATTCCAACTCCAGAGTAAAAAAAAGATAAAGTAAGTTCTAATTAATTTCAACTCTACAAAAACGAAAAGTTTTATTTATAGCTTACAGCTTATAATTTATAAATCTTATATATATTTCTGTTTAGCATTTCGAATACACTTTAGACAATACAAATACTTTTTGCAGGCACGTGCTTTAGGAATTGAATTGATAATAAGACTAAATCATTTTATTCTCTCCATTTTAGAGTATAAATTTTGGAATTTTTTTATGCAAATAAATATGTATTTATTATAGCGTTCATTGAAGCCTTTTTTAATAATACACAAAATTCAATTGTTAGAATAATCATAATTTTTTATCCATATATACTTATTATAAGTATTTGTACATGAGTACTTATATTATATTCTGTACTTATTATAAGAAACATTAAAACTTTAAAACGATATTGCGAGTATATTTTTCTTAGAGAAAAACATCAAAATCATTTTATATATGCTTGATTATAATTGTAACTAATTAAAATACTGATTAAGAATAAGAAATTAAAAAAATTAAAGTAACCATCGGAATAAAAAAAAATAAAATTCAACGATCAATGTAGAGCAACTGTTTTATTTATTAAACTGATTAATTTTTGGAAATATCAGAACACATTGTTCTGATATTTCCAATCACTGTTAATTGTTCTGATTACATACTTGGTCTTTATTTTTCCTCCGGTCTCTGTTAAGGAGCCAAAATAAAAAGAAATGGTTTTCAAACCTCTAATGAAGAGTGAAACGTTTCTTTTAAAATCCAAGCCTGAAGTCTTTTCGCTTAGTTGTTAAGCAAGAACAATATCTGATTTTGATTTAATCTTAAGATTTTTGGCATAACAGTTGTAGCCGCTTTTTGACTAATTTTTAACCTTTACTGGTGGTTATGATTATGTTTAGTTATTCCACTATCAATACTATTTAGAAAGATATGTTGAATCAAGACATTTGAAATGCCATTTATTGTGATTTTCAATTATTTCTATAAATGATTTCAGTTAAAATACAGATCTATCATCCAAGCCATATATCGTTACCATTTATGTTGCTTTTCATAATACTGTTCACAAGAGTAATTTTCATAAAAAGCAAATCTATCTAGATTTTTCAAGAAATGTTTGCAATAAATTAAGATTCTATTCAGATCATCTTAATCGAGCATTTAAATGAAACTTTGTGGAAATAAGAGTGACTATCTTAAATAATTTTAGTCTAGTTTTTCAGTGATTCTGAAGTAAAATGTGCACCACAAAGTTTTAATAGAAATGTTTAACTATCATTACAACATTTACTGCATCCAACATTATTACTAGAGAAGGAATAACAAAATTTTAAAAACATCATTTTATTTATAAATTTTTCAATAAAAAATATTCTCTAATTTAAAATTTAAATTATTTCCTTATATTAGTAGTGCCAAAACCAAACACAAGAGTTTTTACTCAAATTTTATATTTCATTCTCAATATTATAATTTCAATGTTGAACAATGTAAGTACTTTTGTCAAAATAACTAGTCTGCTTTGTAATTTTATCTTCTCAAATACATATGTATATTATTAAAATTTAAAAGTTTTTTTTTAATTATTTGACTTAAAGTGCTTATATTATTACAAATACTATGTTGATAGCTAGAAGAATATTATTTCAATATTCTTTTTCATGAAACTGACATGTTTTATGGAAAAGAATATTTTGCACACCTTGATAATATTGAAAACAACACCTAAAAAAAGTAGCCAAAATATTTCCAGACATGATTTGATAATTTTATTCCTTATCTCAAGTTCTTTGTTTTACTATAGTTGAATAAATATATTTTATGTAATAGGATATCTAATTGTGAAGAAAGAGAACTATACCACTTATCTGAGTTTATTGAAACAATCTCACTAAACATTATATCATAAATAAAAATGTCATCCAGATAAATTATTTTTAATCAACAAATTTTAAACAACAAATAGAGTTTATTGAAACAATCTCACTAAACATTATATCATAAATAAAAATGTCATCCAGATAAATTATTTTTAATCAACAAATTCCTCAAGTTAGTTGGTAAATCAAATTTTTTAAAATTGGAAAATTTCACATGTGTAGGAATTTGGAAAACTTTTTTAGTTGCTATTATGTGACTTGCAGGCAATACACCAGATTAAATAATAAAAAATTTTATTCAATTTTGCATTTTTTCTTAGAATATTACAATCTATTTTAAATTAAGAATTATTGTCATGCAAGTAACAAGTTCCAAATTTTAAATGCTTCCATACTCCCAATATAAACTAAAAGTTCATATAATAATTAATAAAACACAATGAGGCCCCTGATTTCGAGTTCAATCCCAGCAGCAGTTAAGCAAAATAAAAGATGGCTGGTGCTCATTCGCTTACATTCCGTCATTTTTTCTTGCGATAAGTGAATACGGTCCACTATTTAAGAAGAATCCTTATGTATGGTAGTGTATGTTAAAATGCCTTACAGCAGGCTTTTCAAAATGTTTCTTGATGACAAGTAAAATATGAATATTTACAGTTAATTAATATCCTTTTAACTTATTTATGATCTAAATGCATTTTGAAAGACATTTTTTTAGAAGAAGGCAAAGTCTCATAAAGCGATGCATGATAACGATTCGGAATAAAATTCCAAACAGACTGGCAAATACTAATCACATTATCATCTAAAAATATAATCGTCTTCAACCCATGAAGGATCTAAAAGGTAGTCGCTACACATTGCCAACAGATTTATCAAAATGCACAAGAATGTAAAATGTAGCTCTTTGTAAATGGCAAATTATTGACCTCATGCCATAAGTATTGGCATCAATTTATTTTTTAACTCCGAGGCAACCAAACAGCGGAAAGTTGTTTTAATGCATTAGAACATTCAACTCGCTGAAACTTCAGGTATAATTTGTCATAGATGCTGGGTCGTATCCATGGGAACACAAATTATTTGATATCTTTCAAACAACTTTACAGCCAAATGCTTCTTTGAGTCATTTAAACATTCCTTTAAATAAGCCTTTAAAGAGCATTTTTTCACTTATAAGGATAGACATATTCATATGTAAATAGGAAGAACATCTTGGAAAATTTTTAACACTCACCCTGACAAATATCTATGCAAAATTCAGAAACCTAACATAATTTTGCATTATTCAACACAGGCTAAAATTCATTCGATAAATTCATTCCAAAGAACGAAGTCCTATTACTAATACAAAGTGAGGTATGCATTCATTTATATATATATATATATATGCATTCAATATAATAAATGGCCAAAATGCTGCAAGTTTTTGTTAGGACTCAGCGTCTATTGTGGTTTTGCTTTCCAAACACTTTTTTCATAGATAGTGAGTTGTATTTATGTATCGTATGATAGAAAACCCTGAAAACTACCAAACATCTATCGTGATAAACGTCAATTATGATATATTATTGAATGGCAATTGATTTTTAACCGTTTCATACATTTCAAAAAAGTAGGTAAAACATAAAATAAAAAAATACTCCTTTCACACTGAAAAGAATCGTAAATCATTATAACAAAATACTATTACATAAAATAATGAATATTTCGAACAAACTAACCTCTTACATATAAACTAGCCAATAATTAATATATGATTTAATAGAATTTATTTTACTTTTCACAAAAAATAAAGATTTATATCACACTTTAATAAAATGAAAATTTTTGATGCCATTCTTCAACAAATTATACAAAATATTTTTCCTATATATACAATATTTTGTATACAACGTATACAAAATATTTTTGCAATTAAAAGTGACTGACTGTGTGTGAGCGCGCGCACGCACGCTTCCAAAGAGCATTTTATTTGCGTTAATATATAAAGCATTTGTAAAGGATATTTTATTCGCAAGAAGAATGGTTAGTAAATAAGGTTTTATTCCCAAGTAAAATGTATGCAAATAATATTTCACTTTTAAATATAAAATCCTCGCAAAAAAGTTTTCTTCATATTTTTCTGTTGATTCTATATTTTTTATTCTATATAAATTAAAAAGCATTATATTTCTTCAATTAAAATATCCTCTCACTGTAAACTGAACAGAAAATATTAAGTTAACATTATTAAAGGAAAAAAAGAATAGCATATTCTTAGAGTCTCAGTAAATTTCATGTTTAGCTAATTAAAGCCAATTTTTCTCAAATCGGATATATATTTCTTTCTAAATAGTTTGTAAATATAACGCAGTAAGGAAACATACTGACATTTAACTTTGATTAGTTTTGAAAAAGAGACTTATTATGTATACATCCAATATCAGTTATAAAAAATATTTATTTCTGCATAATATTCTAAAAGAACTAAAATTTTAGCTAATTTTTCCCCTGTGTACGTTATAAACTCGTTATTTTAAATATATTATAATCCCTTGCTCTAAATTTCAATAAGAGATTATGTTACATATTACTGTCCCTTACAAAAAACTTAAAGGAAATTTAAAAATAACTTATTATATATTTTACAACATATTAAGATTTTTTCTCCATATCTAATTTTTAAATTCATACAATTTCAATACATAATTTACTATTAAAATTGAGAAACTTCAATGATTATTAATCCAATATCAATTTAATTTCTATATTTACTCTATTTTAATTGACATGTAAATGCAACGAAAATAAACTAAAATGAATTCCGTAAAAATTAACAGTTAAAATCATTCACAAACTGTACAAAATTTGTTTCAAGTAATGAAACTTCTTTACAAATCAATTACGCATTTTAAAGACAAATGTTCCTAGGGTATCAAATATAATACCTCTCGGTTTTGTTTTTGCCGTTGAAATGTTCAATAAAAGAATAAAATTTTTAAGTATAAGCTTAAAATAAATTTAAGGAAAATTTCTCAAGAGCAAGCACAGTTCCATTTTAATCTCATTATAAGATTTAATTATCAAAAAATAATCGCCTAAATAAATTGAAACAGTCCTATCCACCATCAGATTAATATTATTGATTACTCAAAAAAATTAATTGCCTCTATAAAAATCCAAGGAAGACAAATTTAGTATTTTTACAGCGCTTTGATTGGTACTTATAGCGGGGAATAAATATCATTTAAGATAATCTTTTCACGTGGGAAACTAACCAATCGCTATAAGTATCACCACGTAGGCGAGAAAGTTATCTAATCCAGAAAGACCAAAATTAGTCTTTATGGAATTTATATGGCAGATATATTCCTCGAAGCTTTTTCCGCAAAATAATATGGAGAGTATAAAAGTGAATATTAAAACTATGAATTTGATACATTAGAAATAAATTTTCAAGATGTAATGAATTAAATAAAATTATTTATGTGTATGAATGTTCACTCCAAGAATTTTACAATATAAGAATAAAAAATTACAATTTAGGTTAAAATGCTACAAGAAAACAAGTTAACAGATATGGTCACTATTGGCCTTGGCTCTCCGATGATCTGCCGTGTTGTAGATTTTAGTTTTTACATTTACCATACTACTCACATCACAAGGCACTAGAACAATGCACAAAAGTAGCAAAAATTCTAAAGATTTCAACTGCTAAACAGGACTTTTGGGAATGATTCATAACTCACGTGTTCTGGATTTCCTATCTTCATGGTGTTCTGTGTGTTCCTTATAACTAAACTATTCACGACATTCCATTTATATTCAAAATTGCTACTTTACAGTTAGCCGGGCACAAAAAAATTACCTAATGCGAAACATCGCTATTATCGAAAATAAATAATTTATTGACAAATTTAACCCAATAAAAAAGTATAATATTTCAAAAAATATTTAATTATTTTTCAAAAAAAAAAGCAAATGTTTAAAATGAAATTACCATAACTGTTCTAAAATAGATTACAGCAGGTACGAAGATCCACCACATGCAAAGTATTGTTATAAATGAAAAAACTAATTTTTTAACAAAATAATAATCTTATGAATCTATAAAGTGTTATTTAAAAAAAACAATTATTTCAATTATTTATTTTTCAGGTAAAAATATTTCAAATAAAATCAATAATTTTCCTAAAATTGATTCCACCTGGCATTTTGTAAATCATCAGGAACAATTTTACGATATTAGTCTGATTAATATTTTATTAAGTAACATGAGATATAAAATTATTTTTAGTGTGCATTTAATTCAAAAAAACATTTCTTAAAAATATTCCTATCTCTAAAGTTACGATACAGACTTTTTAAACAGTTTAAGCAGAGGAATTAAACAGATAAATTTATAGAAAAATTACTAAATATTTTTTACATATATAATCAATCGAATACCTCATTTTCAATTTCCTTATACTAAAAAAGTTTTATTAGCAGTAAAAAGGAAAAATACTTAATATATTTGAATTATCTATAAGCTTTGAAGGGAAAAATTCAAAGCAAAACACTTTCGTAAGCTACACAGTTAACTTAAAATCTTTCTTAAACTACATAATATAGAAATTCATACATTTTAGATTGTCAATTATGTCAAATTTAATACTCATTTTTTTCTGAACTTGTTGTCACTTTTAATTGTATAATTTTCAGAATATTGGATAAATTCTCTTTCAAAGAACAAATAATATATTATATTTATTAAGATAAACCAACTAATCAAGATAAAAGATAATTGATTATTAACTGTAATAGACTATAACGATATAGTTCAATCCACTTGTAGTTTTAAATATATGATAAACTCGTGTAATGTTGATATTATGATAGTGTGTAAGTTTATTTAGTAAAATCTAAATTTTCAAGCACATAAAAAATATTATATCAGCTGATTGTCACAAATTGCGTGCTGATTTTCCCAAACAATCAAAAAAAGAATTGAGATAAAAAATTTAATATCGTTAAGACATAGAATGTCACGTGCAATAAAAATTGTGTAAAGATAAATATTTTGATTGCATAATTCTGAAAGTGAAACTTCGAAAATATATGTACGAAATCTTGTTGTAATAGTCAAAAAGTGATTTTAAAAATTTTATTTTATAACATTTTTATTTTTCAAGTTTTATTAGAATTGTAAACATTGGAAAGAAAACCAGACCGATTGCACTTTTTTATGTATTCCTATGCTAATTTACATATTAAAGGTTCAATTTTTTCTATTTGGCAAAATCAATTTAGTATTTCTCTTAAAGGTTCAAAAAAACTTTATTATAAGCATTTTTGGAAGTTGAAATTTCTACAGAAGACCAAGATATGACTTAGTAATATATGCTCTGATATTCCAGGCTAAAGTCAATTGAAAGTGTTGACGTCGATTTTACATCTCAAAAATTGCCATCTGTTAGAAATTTAGTTTAATTTAATTCAAAAATATAAAATCACAATATTCCTTATACTCTAAAATGAATATTTTCCCAAAACACAACAGAAATTTACAATATGTTCACTTTTAATATATTAGCATAAAATTTGATATTTCGCATTTCCTGTAATCATGAGCCGCCCAACCTGTATTGTGGCTATGATCCTCGGTTCTCACCGAGTGAGCTCGGGTTCGTACCCCGAATATAGCTTTGATGTAAAACTGAGGAATAATTCGGACATTCTTACTGTAATGGATTCCCGTTTCAAAAATAAAGCAACGCACTCTTTTGTTCCTTGACTGGAGTCATCGTCCTCCTCAATTATTGTTTACTTTTTCTTGTCGTTTCTCACAGCTGATAGAAACACGTGACAAAAAAATTTTAGTCATGAAACTATCTTAGTTTGATGTAGCTCTAGGAATTTTTCAAAGTTCTAGTGAAAATTTTCTGAGTTCAACAGATAAAAGATGTATACAAAATTCAAAAGCCTAGTTAAATATTTAATCATGTGTGTTGAAGAATGGTAAGTAATATGACACTGTGATAGACGCGTGGACAAAAATAAAATTGGTACAAAAACAATTATGTAAATCTGCAAGGAGTATTGCCCAACAGATAACTCATGTTTAAAATTGCAATTGTTGGTATAAGAATTTCTGCTCCTTAATGCTACCATAAATAAGAATATAAAAAGATGATTATCAAAGTATATTTAATTATAAGATAATTGCTGCCATCTAATACATTATTCTTTTCCTCTTTGAAGTCTTCGAGCATTAGACTTTTTATGTCACGATACCGATAGACTATATTGATCGTATTGATCATGATAAAAAAAAATTCATAACAAGATTCACTTTCATGAACAACAGATGATGAATAAGCTGAGTTGAGCTTTCAAGATAACAGTTGATAACCGAACCTCAGTGGAACTAATCACTAATTATTTGATTTAACTGCGCCAAAAAATTTGTAAACAGAAAAATCAAAGAACCATTTTCCTTAAAAAAAACATAACATGAGTATTTATGCTAATAATTAATACAAAAATATGATTATATAAATTATAACAATACTTTATTATTTATATCATATGTGAAAGATTGTTTCTACAAGTAAACCTAAAATTCACATCAGTATTTTCTTATAAAATAGTAAGCAGATAGAAAAACAACTCATCAAACGTTGTAACATACCTACCACGTGGTCTGCTTTAAGTTTGTAAGCCACGCCTACAACCAAATAACATAAAATGCTATGAAAGAAAGAGAAATAAAAAGTCTCCACTTTATACCAAATTATTGTAGAAGTGCTTCGTAGATGTTTAAGTTGATTTTCTAATCAGCTAACTTATGATATTTCAATAAAATCAGAATCACACTTATGTCGTCATCGTAGAAAGAATTGAACTTTTTCTACAGTTTTTACTGAATTGTGGAAAAAGTTAAGCATATTCTCAATCATCTGGCCTATTTATGGCAGAAAGAGCTTTAATTCCTAATGATAAATTTGAACATTCGCTTTTTCAACATGGTTGCCAAGTGAAATTTATTATAAGCAAAAAGATAATTAAAAACATTAAAATAATGATAAAAGAAATTAGATGATAACAGAAAAAGTCATTTTCTTTTCATTGAATTTCGTCAAATGTAATTAGACTAGACTCCGAACTCCTTCATAGGGAGAAAACCATAAATCATAATCACGAATCTTCCAGCTTTTGGCTTTATTCGATAAAATATTCATGTATTTCAGATTATATGCCATAAAAAGTAACAGGAATGTCACGGATGCATTATTCCTTTCTTTGAATGCACACACCTCATCCAGTTAAGAATCTTAGGTCAAAAAAGTTTGGGTAACATGAAACAACATTTTAAATACACAAATCACCGGATAATTGTGTATTTTTATTTAATTGAGAAAACGCATATGTACATTAATAAGCGATGCGTGTAAGAGGAAGCGTTACAATGATTTCATAAAGGCCACCGAATACTATGGACCTTACCTCTGTTAAAATATTCCCATTCTCTTTTTAAGACCAATGGTCACTGATGTAGGAAATAAATAAGTCAAATCCACTAATTATAATACTTATTGTATGGAAACTTTTCTTTGATAGCTCTTTATTTGATAAAATTCACATTTTAATTCATAAAATAAAACGATCACTTGATAACTTGGGAGGTTTTTTAAGACTATTATTTGATAAAATGATTCATGTAGATAAAGTCTTCCACTTTCGATGACTAAATTTTCAGTTTTACTTAATATCTAAATTTGATCCAAAGTATATGGTCCACCACGTATGCAATACTCACATACATTATTCCAAAGGAATCTTTCTGTCTTAAAGTGGCGTGTTTAGAGAAATGGGCTGCAAAGTATTAAATCATCCCCAAAAATTTTTCTTGCAGTAAAATATTTTAAAATAATATACTTCCTATTCTAAATCTTAAAAAAAAGGTATTTTTGTCTTCATTATTAATAGAAAAAATTATTTTATCTCAACCAACACCAAAAAAAACTCAATTCTTTTCAGGTCTTACAAAATGTTGGGACAGAGCAACTTTAAATTTATTATTGTGATGATGAAATTGTTGCATCCTTTGATTTGAATTAATTAAAAATTAGTGTGAAAAAGATTCTTCTACTATGATATATTCTTCAAATTCATTGAGAAGTTTCAATTTTGTCATTACTTTAACTTCGATAAGTTTATTTTTTCTTTTACCTCTCCCTAATTAAGGATTTTGTTATCTAAAATTGTGAAATTCATTGCTCTAGTTCCACTGTATAATGATATTGTAAAAGAACTTGAAAAAATGATTCACACCAAATCAAAGATGGTTCTTATTTCCATTTTCTCTTTAAAATAGATTATTCGTGAAGGCAATCCAATTTTCTTTCACCACTACTACTGATAATAATAATGAGCATTCTAGCATTTCAGCAGAATAACTCAAATTTTAAGGATAAAAAAATTTAGGTAGTTTTTGAAATGCTGCAATTTAGCATGTTTAATAAAATTATATAAATCATAAAAGAAGTATGATCTCCTTAAATTTAATCATACAGAGAGAATGAGCTTATATATAGGTGTAAATGAATTAAAAGTATAAAAGATGTATTTTCACAGATTAAGATACCAGTATTTTGACTGTAGAATATCAATTATGAAGGAAATTTATGTCACAACTGATTAAATTAATTAATATCGAATTTTACAAGAATCCAGCATTGATATTTTGTTGTTGAAGTATCCTTATCCTTAAATATTATAAAATATGATAGAATTTTAAAAATTTTAGTCGTTTTGGCTCTAAGTAATGAAATATTGAAAAAATCACATAAGAAATCATTTATATGAAATGTGTTAGATGGATTCGATCATAATGTAAATGTGTATAATGCATATCTAATTTTATGTATGTATCAGTAAATGACAAGTCTTAAATATTTCACAGAACCAAAAATAGAGAGTAAAAAATGTAAAGTGTAAAGGTATTTTTATCATGTTTGTGCTTTTTATTATATTTACTTATTTTTTTAATTTATGACTATATTTTTTAATCAATAAATAATGTCTTATTAATTTTTAGAATATTTTATATTTTACCAATTCTTGAAGGCAGGAATTTTCGTTCACTTGGGATGTATATTACTATTCTTAAATTTGCTTTCATCTTATTTATCATTATCATCTTTAAAAATGTTAATAAAAAATTTATCAGTCTTAGAAGATTTTATATTAGATAAAAGTATTTTACTAAGAGGTGTAATTTTAAACTAAAAAATGCTTATGACAATATACACTCCCGAAAATTAATTTCTAAAATCGCCATAGAATGAAATTGGAAATTTTTCAAAATATCGGAGATTGTAGTGGTTGTTTCTAGAAGAGAAGAACATTAACTCCTCTTTAAATGAATTATTAATATTTTAATGCCCTTAGTGATTCAATATGAACTTTGACATATCAAGAAGTACTGAACATGATCAGAAAAAATGAAGCAGTTCACATTGTCAACTGCCTTACTGTTTTCCCAGCTCCTGAAAGACATATCGGTGCAAATTTTCTACCGGCCTAGTCGGCCTATATGCAGAAAACTTGTAGTTTATCCACATCTAAACTCCACTTTAATTTTGACCTCCACTTTGAATTTTTGCTGATAACATAGTTCAAGGGTGGAGGTAGACTAGGTCCCTGTGACTTTGATAAATTTATAATAATTCAGCTTGCAGATGGATATCAATTTCAAGTCGTTATAGAGTACCAGGAACATGGATCACCAAGAAAATATCTGATAAATCGGAGATAATGAAATTTTTAATGGGGTGTTTCTATGATATAGATTGATGTTATAAAACAAAACCTTAAAAAACCGGGACTTTTTTTCTTTCTTTTATGCATTTTCAAGTGATGCATTGATTATTGAATGTTACAAGAGCGAAATTCTGTAAACTTATGTTCGGCATCTCCAAAATTGTGGATTATAATTTCCTGTTATTTTTTTTATCCAATGGCGGGCACACAAGGGTGACTGAACCCTATGCCACAACAAGGCCAGAAACTGCTACTCATTTATCGTTACCCAGCGAGCACCTGTGAACCAAGTCACGGAGGCGAGTAGCCCCGTGACTTGACCCGCGCCATACCACCACAAACCCGTTTATAGGGCGGGCCACATTCATACAGCTTCACAGAAGAAAGGACAGAGAAAACAAAGAAGGAAAGAAACATCCATGCCCGAACCGGGATTCGAACCCGGGACCAACAGCTCAGGAGTCAGGAACGCTAACCACTCAACCAATCGGTCGGCATTTCCTGTTAATAGAAGATAACGATTGTTTTATCAGATTACTATTGCTCCTTCAGAATAAAAGGTATTTATTAGATAAACTTGAAAGTCAAGTCATAGAATTTAGACTCAAAAGGAAATTAATAATACTATCTCTACCGGTGCGTTGCTACTTGGTAACCATCATCTATGTACTGAACAAATAAAAAACAATACTTCTCAGAGAATTACATTTTATGCATAAAAATTTCTTAGATATCTCACTATTCCGTATTTAATTAATTGTGATGTATGCTCTCATTTTTCTACGCTATTATGTTTACTAACTTATTACAATGTTTGAAAATGGATTTTTTTCTGTATAATATGATGCTCTCTATATTTCTAATATCTCATTTGTTAAATATATATGTTTTCATCTTTTTATAAATATAAAATGTTTTCATCATTTTCTTTAATTAGCCCTCGTGTGCAAAAAATGACCGTTGAGCGACAAACAAACAAACAAACTCATCATTTTCTTTATTGTATGCCTTGATTTCATATCTATGAATAATAATTTTTCTTCTTCTATCTAAATTATTTGTCCGATTTTAATCTTGGACATGAATAAATATTAAAATAATTTTATTGAGATTGTTTTTTTTTTTATTTGTTAAGAATTTTGCTTGAAGATGATGATTATAAAAATGTAATAAAACTGTCATTAATTTGAAGTATTTCAATTAAAATTTGACAAAACTGATTCAAACCACAAATTATCATAAAAATTCTGATTAGTGATTTTATTAAATTAATTACAATTGAATAAAAAAGTTGCAAATATTCACTCATATGCAATAAATTCAGGATTATCCATGATGCTTAAATTGCAAAAAAAAAAATTTGATAATAAAAATAGAAACATTTTTTCGGATGTTTCCTTTAAATGTTCTACATTAAAACAATAAATTCGTCTTATTTTATGTAATTGTTAATTTTTCAGTATTTATCAGTTAGAAAGATATCAAAAAAATGGGAAAATGTTCTTTTCCTCGTGTACCTAATATCATTGGCAATAAAATTTAACATTAGCTTATTTAAATGCAAAAATAATATAAAGAATTTTGGATATATGTGAGCCCTTACGATAATGACACAGATTCCAAATCTTCAAATCCAAGCTCTTCTTCTTCTTCAGTTGCATGACAGTCGAGGGTGAGCTCTAACCTCCTCAATAAGTTGCTCCAGGCAGCTCTTTTTTTGGCCATGATCTTCCAGTTTGTTATTCTCAGAGTGGTGAAGTCTCTTTCAAAGTAGTCCCCACATCTGAGGTTGGGTTGGCCCATAGCTCTTGTTCCTGTACGCCAAGCAAGAAATATTTTCTGCGTTGTACGTTTACTGTTCATCCTGATAACATGGACAACCCATTTAATACTTTTGAATTTTAATAAATTTTATGACGTCTTAAAGGCACAATAAAGTTCTAAATTTGAGGGTCTCTGTGTCACACTCCATTGACTTCTTTTCCTCAAAAAATGACCCTTAGTATTCGCCGCTCAAAGATATCCAAGCTGTTCAGCACCTAATTTTTTTATGTAATATCAAAGAATATTTTGCTCCTTAAATTATCTCATCCGATGATCTGCTCGTCAAGGTTACAATAGCTATTATTATTAAGGTTATTATTATTTTGATGTTATATATTTATAATTTAATTGCACAAAATCATTGAAAGGAGTTTCGTATCATCAACATTCCTTATTTTCAAGAACTTTCATTTACAGTGATGTCTGACATTCGTTTCGCAAAAAATTAACTCCATACACTTGTCTGATAAACATAATTGCTTATAGACTACATCTAAATACTTAAAAGAAGCCTTTAAAGCTATTAAGAGGGAAGCCAGACTGGCAGGGCTTGTTGTTAATCAAGTTAAAACTAAATATTTCCCTGTAACTAGAACCCAATTTACCCAAACTCATCTACTCATTGGTGATTATAAATTTGAAAGAGTTGATGAATTTATCTATCTTGGCTCAATATTTAACAAAAATAATGACATTCTCCCAGAGGTAAGAAGACGTTTAACTGCAGCTAACAAAGCCTTTTTTGGCCTAAGACATTTATTAAAAACTGATTTTTTATCACGAAAAACTAAGTTACAGATCAATAGAACGCTTATCCGTCCCGTTTTGACCTATGCCTCGGAAACTTGGGACTTTCACTGTAAGAGAGGAGAGGCTGTTGGGCCTATTTTAACGCAGGATTTTAAGAAGTATCTTTAGAGGTACGAAGGAAAACGGTGTCTGGCGCAGAAGATACAATACAGAAATCTACCGAATGCACAAGAAGCCAGACATTGTACATCACATTAAAATAAGCCGTCTTAATTGGGTTGGACATGTTATTAGAATGAAGGACAATAAAATACTAAAGGAATTTTTTTGCAAAACCCATCAACGTAAGAAGAAGAGGGAGACCATAGCTAAGATGGGTGGATGCAGTCGAAGAAGGCTGTAGGGTCCTTGGAACAAAAAATTGGAGGAGTTTGGCTGCCAATAGAGGTGGCAGGAAGAAACTTGTTCAGAAGGTCTTGGCCCATCCTGAGCTGGCGCGCCATGAATGATGATGAGACTACATCTCCTTACAAGCATTGTTCTCATTCAATCACTTTTATTCATAAACATTAAGATAAAAGAATATTTAATAAAATTTATATTCATTGTTTTTTCTAAATGTATTATATTCACCAGGATTAGTTTCAGTATAGAACCAATTAGAATATTATCCAAAGGTGCAAATTACATGAACATTAAAATTACAAGTTCTTATCACTTATGAGTAAAAAAAAAATGACTTGATAGAAAAAAAGATAAATTTTATTTTTCACTCAAAATGTCAAAATTATTTGACATTTTTCTGGATTTATTTTGACACCAATTTCTTATCTTTATGAAATTTAATAGTTATACTGCTCGAAAAGCACTTATTCTATTTTTATGGAGTCAGAACCATATTATATTTCTTAAACAGCTTGCACACAATTTTAAAAATGTTAGAGCAACTGAAAATTTAATTTGATCTCATTAAAATTAGTAGAACCATATAACTACACTGCTGGCTACCGTAAATGCAATACTCTGAAGAAAGCATGCAAATAACATGAAAATGACATCATGCATTAGCGGAGGAGAGATATGCAAATGATTAGAATTTCAGCGCAGACGCACATCTGTGGCGCCACTTCAAAGCGCTATTCAAGGCTTCGAGATTTCGACGATTTCAAATTCGGCAATTGTATTTTTCTTGTGGCTTTTTCAAAAAACGATCAATTATGCCTCGTAGAAAACAGCGATCATTTTTTGATCAAGTAATTGTGTTAGACAGAGGAAGGATAGTAGCCTACCGAGATTGTGGATTATTTTTCAGGAAATCGGTAGTCGTGTTGGACGAAACCAAGCAACTGTAATGCGGATGTGTGATCTTTGGGTGCAGGAGGGTATTACGGACCGACGTGTTCGATCGCATCCATCTCAATGCACCAATTCACATGATGATAGGCAAATTGTGTGCATGGCAGTGACGGATCGCTCAGCCACATCACGAATCATAGCACAACACATTCAGTCTGTAACGCATCATTCAATGTCTGCGAGTACCATTCAACGCTGCTTACAGCAGAGTGGTCTGTTCGCAAGACGTACATTGTTTCTTTTAGCCTTGACGCAGAACCACAGACGTCTCTGCCGCGAATGGTGTGATGAAAGAAGAATGTGAACGTCAGAATCGAAGGAAAATGTTTTTACTAATGAGTCACGCTTCTGTCTGCAACACCACAATGGTCGCATTAGAGTCTGAAAATACCGTGGAGAAAGGATGCTGAACAGCTGCGTTATACACCGCCCCACAGGTCCTGTACTGGGTATTATGGTGTAGGACGGTATTGGATATTACTCTCGTACTCCTCTAATACGCATTGCCGGTACTTTGAACAGTTAGAGCTTCATGTTCGAGGTGTTGGAGCCAGTTGTCCTTTCTTATTTTCAGATCTTGCCCACAGCCATATTTTAACAGGATAATGCGTGACCACATGAGGCACGCATTGTCCAATGGTTCTTGGTCAATCGCCAGATTGAATTGCTTTCCTGGCTTGCTGGCTCCTTCTCTGGATCTTTCACCGATAGAAAACATGTGATCCATGGTTGCTCAACGATTGGCCCAGATTTCATATTCATCAGTCTCACCAGATCAACTTTGGTAACGTGTAGAAGCTGCTTGGTCTGCTGTAACCCAAGAACGCATAAAAAATTTGTTTAATCAATGCCAAGGCTTGTGGTGGCAGTGATCTCCAACAAGTAGCTATTTTGGCTACTCATTTTGGCAAGAACTACCCTTCATAAAAGTTTATAAATTTAATCATTTGGCATTTGGTCAACCTGTTATCTACAAAATAAATTTTGTTGTGATATCTCTTGTCTTTTCTGGTGTTGCAATTTGGGTGGCCAGCTGTGTAGATTTCTTAAAAATTAGTACAAACAGCAAGTTCAATAGAAAATTATTTTCATATCAAAAGCGAAAATATTTTCTTCGAATAATTTCATATGAAAAGTGTTCTACTCTGAGTTTCAAATACCTATTAAAATTCAAAAATGAAAACTCAATCCCTTCTGAATCTGATCAGTCTGGATTTGAATATAAGTTAATATTATTTTGCTTAATGATTCAGTCACTTTTTTCTTTTTTTTTTTCAGCATTATAATATTAGTTTAAGAGAAACCTCGGACAGCCTCAGAACTACCAGCTTAATCTACTAAACTTTGCATTAGTTTGGTAGACATTTTTTTCTAACAATTTAAATGTTTTCAGAACAACTGAAAAAATGTTTAAAAAGTAATTTAATATAGATTTTCTCTTAGGACTTCCTTGGAAATTTAAGAACGCATGGTCTCAGCTTATTACACCCTGTTCTTTATAGTCTCTTACTCAATTCTTGTCTCATGTTAATAAAAAGAAATTTAATTAATGTTTCTTTACGAATGTTCATTGTCTTTAAGAGCAATACATATATATACAAAAATTAGAAATTATATAAACAGTTTTAAAAGCAAAGCCAGTTTCAATGTTATAATTTTATGGTAAAACTGTATTTTCATTCAAAGAGAAACAGCGTAAAAATTTTCGATGTATTTATTTATCGGCCTCAGTCTTTCGGTTACGACTAATAAATATTAACAAATTCTGAAATTATTGCGCATTCAGAAATGAACTTTGGCATCAATGGGAAAAAAAACTCAAAGTAGTAAGGTGTAAGCACAGAAAGATAAGAAGATATTTCCGAAATGGTCTTGCGTTGTAAAGTTATTGTTTTTATGTATTCTTTAACTGTCTAAATTTTATTTAAAATGAGTGAAATGATTTGGAAATTTTCATAAACATTTTCCTTATGTAAGGAATGTGATTTTTGTAGGCTAGTGTTTTCTCAAAATAGTGTCAACTCAGAAAGTGTCACATGAAAAAAAAGATTGCTTACCTTGTTGCAAAAATTGTATAAGTAAACATGGGCTGTTTTCATGTTGAAATAATTGGTAAATATATTCCTTTTGTGATTTTTACTGTAAATTACTTAAAATTTAGATATATTATTGTATTGTAAGTTATCAAGTATGCTTTTTGAAATAATGTTTATAAAATCATATTTTTCTAACTTGATGTTACATTATGTAAGCTAGTTAAAAAACGATTTTTAAGTATTTCTTAAAACATAAAAATCGTATCGGGACCGAAATAATAATTTCAAATTTTAACAAAAATACTTAATCGTTTTCTGAATAAGTATTCGAAATATAATTTCTTTTCCAACCCGATGTTAAACTCCTAACAAGTATTAAAGGTTATCATTTATTTCATTTATGTTAACTTCTTATTCAGAAAATGCATTTAATTAAATTCATAAAGTTAATTCATTAGTAATTTCTTTTAAAACAGTATCCTTGTTTCTATGAATGGATATCTCTTCTTTTTTAATGTTTATTTTTCCCAATTTCAATGAACTAGTATTTATTACTTACTGATAATATTTCTTGATCATACATAAAATGATTCATTAACATATATGTAAAATAAATAATTTCTTCACAATATATTTTTAATTTATCACTCTTATTTACTTTATATATTTTTCTACTATTCATTTATTTTTTAACTGAACAATTTGTGTTTATAGTTGCATTATATATTGTACTTATATTTTATGTTTCTTGTCCATCATAGTTCCATTCATTAATTTTTAAACATTGTTTTGTTATAAAGCATAGTGTTGATAATTCAATTTCTTATCTGGTAGACATATTCTAAAATTTCTGTTGTACTGTAGATACCAGTCTAATTAAATTACATGTGGAAAAAATAACTATTGAATGTTTCAAACTATGTTTGACAGAGTAAGCTGAATAGTTAGCCTCTGTCCTTTGGTTCAACAGTCTATAGGTTCAATTTCCACTTCAAATAAACAGTGACTATAGAATGACACATTCTGTTAATGATTCTTTAATTTTGAACAACAATAATTTTTCACTATGAAATTAATATATAGAAATGTAATTATTTTATCTTTATTTTTAAAATAAATTTTAAGTTGTATGAGCTTTAATGATACATGTATAAAATTTCCTCAATTGAAAAAATGAGGCCAAAGAACTATTTTCACCAACTGTAAAAAACTATCAAATACATCTGGTACAAAAAAATTATTTAAATGAAAAACCTTAAGAATTATGTTATTATTTTAAGATTTTTCATTTAAATGGATTTTGAAATGAAATTAAAATACATCTATGTTTAGTTATTTTTGTAAGTAAGCTGTATCATAATTTTTAGTCATATGTTTTAAACACTAATTTAAATATTTTTTAAAAAATTTACTTTTAGAAGATTTTTACTAAGTATACTCTGGGAGACAATATAAAATGTGTTGTCTGTTTATCAGAATTTGCACCTTTTTTCCTGGGCGAACATATTTGACGCATATAACACTAATTATCAATCACTAAGCCCAACTTGTTTTAGTTTTTATTAAACCTGATAAATCAGAAGAAATTTTAAATATTTTTATTAAAATAAATGTTATAAATAAGTATAGTAATACAGCTTAATAATAGAATTCTTCAGTTGATTTAGTTTGAAAAACTTTCACATCTCAGCACAATTTAATTTCTCCTTTACTTGAACTACATAAAAGAAAAATTTTTCCTGAGCTTAACATTTACTCAATGTGATTATGAAAAGACTACCACAATTATTACTTTTATCAGCAAATATTGTGCTTTATTTAGTCTATTACTATTCTCTTCAAAATAATTAAATTAGTGATCTTAAAAATAGAAGACATTAAAAGTTATTCAATTCTCAATACATTTTTATTAATGAAAGATAACTGGTTTTGAAATTGAATATTTCATTTATTCTATTTATGAAATGCCATTTATCACTAAGTTTAAATGTTGTTGTAAAATAAAACAATAAGACTTTCTTTGAAACATTAATTTTTTTAATTTGTTATAATTTTAGAAATGTTGACATTTTAACTATTTCTGTAAATTAATTACTAAATATCAATTTAGTTTCAGAGTTTTCAAAAAAATAATTCTTTTTTTTTTTAAGAAATATTTTTTTGAAGTATTTGAGTCATTCTTTATATTATGAGTCGTACATGAACCTTGTGGTTAGCTTGTGGCTTTTGCTTAATTCTTGTGTATTGCAAATGTGCTCTATTTTCTCAAAGTAAAAGTAAGATAAATGACTCATTTTTTTCATTTTTAGATCTTATAGAATTTTTGTCATAACATTTCTAATTTTAGAGCAAATATAATTTTAGGTATTATATATATATTTAGGCAGACTGTTAATGTTCCAATCTAATTATTTGAGGTTGTATATATTACAAATTCTTGATGAAGGAATTACCAATAGTATACAAAATTAATGAAAAATTATTTTCTGCAACACATCTGTATTTGTCTTTTTCTGTACATAATGTAAACATGATTTAAAATTGGTCATCAGTAATGTTATTACCAAATTTTCATTTACAGTTGTTATATTGACATAAAAATTCCTCATTGAAATAAAAATTCCTCATTGAAATACTGTTAGTTAAGGTAATAAACAAACTTTTCATTCTTAATAATCTATAGTAATTTTGTTATAGTATATTCAAGTATCAGACTTCAAAAAATTTTCATGCAAATTTCAGAACCATAAACCTATTTATCATTTTGGGAGCTTCACGAATAAACTCTGAGTTTCCAGAAATCAAATTTTAGATTTTTTTTTAAACACGGTTTTATTTTGTTTTTAATTCTCCAGTGGGAGAAGTTTCTCAACGGTCATAAAATTATCCATTTTTCTAATAAAATTGTTTAATACTAAATTCGTTCAATGACATATCTAATAACTAAAAAGAAAACAAGACTGGGCAGTGTCTTTCAATTGCTGTGAGAGTTCTTTTATTTGTCCAATAACTGTGCCTTGGTATAGCAATTTTGCCTGCTTTCTATTTGATGTCTTTATTATCAAGATATCATACAAATATTTAGAAATTAAGAATTTCTTCTTTGTTAACAAAGTATTCTTTTTTCCAATGCAAAAGCAATTTTATAATGTTATGGTCATTGCCAAATCTACAACTTTTATTTTTCATAGACATTCATACTTTTTGTAACTTGGGTTGTACAAGATTTCTTCTGTAACTCTGGTACTTTGTTTCATTGTATCTATTTCTGTGTGAAAAGATCATATATAATGCAAAATGATTTTCTTGATGAATTATAAAAATAAATTATTTTCTCATTCATAAATTTAAATCTATTATTTCCTGCATTTACATTGTTCATTTTTACTTTCTAAATTGATGAATTTCATTTTCAAGGACATTTATATACATATTGCTCTTTTATAGTAAGTAGGAGTAGTAAATAAATGTTTTATATAATTATTGTAAGAAGGATAAAATTTGCTTATTTTCAATTTTATTTTAATTAAATTTTATAGACTGAATTTTTTTAATGACTTCTAAACTACTAATGTTTATGAAAAATTCTTAATTGTTTTAAAAGATCAGGAAGTCAGCCAAATGATTTATACTCTGTCCTGTAGCTGAACTGTTTGTTGGTTCGATTTTTACTATGGCCATGAATTATTACAGTAATTCAGAATCCTTTGTAAAGTTTAGATTTTGATCAATTTTGCTGCTATGTACAAAAGAATTACCTGATTGACAAATAAAAAATAACAAAATCTTGTTACGTGTTTTACATGAATCGTATAAGATTTGTTATCTAATGCTTTATTTGAAATTTTTCCATAATATAAAATTTAGATTATTTAATTTTGCATTTAACATATGAATATTCAATTAAATCTGAATTTTAATGTTTTAGAGCACAAAGATTAAGTCTTGAAAATGCCACCTCCTCCGCCTCCAGCACCCCCACCATTGCCTAAAGGCTTAGGTGCATCTAGTAATCAAGGAAAATCAAATAATTTTGAACCACCACCTGATAGAAATGCTCTATTATCTCAGATAAGAAAAGGAACTCGTCTGAAAAAAGCAGAAACAAATGACAGAAGTGCACCCCTTGTGGATGGTAAAAATTACTTTCCTAAATTATGTATATATATAATTTTTAAACTTACAATTAATTTCATTATATTTAAAAATGACAATAATAAAGTAGCTCAATTATAAGAATTCAAGATAATTATGGCTAGAATAACTAAACATTTCTTTAATATTATTAATTTTTTTACTGATTGCGTTTTCTCTGGCTATTTTTTACAATGAAAAAATTATTGATTTAAACTGCCTCATATTTTATTTCCAAATTATAAATTTAGTTTTTTAAATACAAAAAAATTGTTATGATATCCATAAAAATATATGTAATGTTAATTTTAACAAAAGTTATAACTCTGTTATAATTGTCTGTTTAGAATTCATACTGTGCATGTATGAGAAAAATTTGCTAGCAACCTGTCACATGTTGCTTAATGTTTTTTATTTTTTTTTTTTTTTCAAACTTAATATTGTATTGAAAAGTTTGTCCTATAGCACATTTTAAATTTTTTATACAAATCAATAACCTCTAATGCACCTAATTGCAAAAAGTCTAATGTCGATAAAGAAGTGTTTTTATACATATATTTTCTCAATAGTAATTCAAAAAATACTGTTCAGGATAACACCATAATGCTAGGTATTTGAAAATTAATACTAATTATTTTACAAGAACTGTACCTGGGCATGAAAAACTAAACAAATGTTCAAATTACAAATTATTTTGTTTAATTTTTAAAAATGTGTAAAATTTAACATACTTAGAATATTTAAAACAACAAAATTTGTAATCTATAGTAAAATTTATGTATTTCATTTTTGACTTAAATGATGAAACTTCAAAAGAAATTTTAGACTTCAAGATATATATTTCTCAAGTTTTGAGGAAAAAAGTAATCTACATTCAGTACTTTTTTCTATTTCAAGATATCTTAAATTAAAGGTTAACAAAATTGCCATTGAATTAAAAAAATGAAAAGAAAAATCTCAATACTTAGGCTTTAAAATAATCAGCTATAACAAGACCTCACTTTCAATCCCACAGAGTTTCCCTTTTCTCCTCCCTTGACTATGTGTGCATATTCAAAATTTTGTTATTTCTTAATTGTTGATTTTTATTGCTTATATATATATATACAATATTTGATTTGCTTTTGCAATTTCTCTTTTACTTTATATATAGATTTCAATATTGATAACTATAAATGTTTGCCATTAATTAATTCCAAACAAGAGAATTTTTATCAATAAAAATTAATATTTCACTGTCTATTTTTTGCTTGGTGATTTAAAGAAAATAGATTTAACAGCAGTTCCCTAAAATAGAAAACTAACATGTTTTTTTAAGTTGCCAAAAGAAAATCATTTTGATCAGATTTATTACCTTTTTTTTCCTTTAAATACAATTCTGTGTTTATCACTATTCGAAACTAAATCATTGAGTTAACCTCATCAAAAATTAATAAAATCATGAATTGATTTTGGAAAATCTAATTCAAATATAAATTTGAAATATGTTAATTTCCAAACACTTTAAAAGAACTAAAAAAATCTTTCTGTTCTTGTGACTTTTTCATAAAAAAAAAATGCTAATAAAATATTCAAAATCTTTTTAATTATATTGTAGAGCATTGTACAGGTGAGAAACAGAATTACAAAATGATCTTGAATTAAAGCCAATATTTGTTTTATCAATATCAACTTTAAAATAGGTACTTTTTTAGATCTAGTGCAGCAAAATTAGCTCTTTGTTACCAAATTTGATAGTTTTTTAACATTGTATTTGTCAACATTTATCTAACTAAGTATTCCTCTTTTTTCTTAAAATATAAAAGTTCTCAATTCCAATTTACCTATATGAAGTCTAAATTTTTTTATACATTTAATACCAAACCTTTTTATTCCTTTCTTTGCAAATAAATTAATTTTTTAATTTTCTATTTTATTTAGTATACATAAGTATAAATTGTGATAAGTATTTATCTTCCAAATAATGCCAAAATAGTGTACATTATTAATAAACAGTAACTTGTTTTAATTGTGTTATTTCATTAAAAGTAAAATTATTTGATAAGTCACTAATTTATTGTTCTGTGAGATAATAATAGAAGAGAATATAAATAAGCATTTCTTAAATTCTGCTAAATTGTATTTGTTGAACTATAACAAATATATATATATATATATATATATATATATATGTATATATATATATATATATATATATATATGTATATATATGTGTGGCAAACATGTTGTATGCTGAGCTGGCAGCCAAATGGTTAGCGCTCTTGCCTTTGGTTAACAGTTCGTGGGTTCGAATCCCACCTTGGGCATGGATGTTTGTAGTGGTTCGGAATCCACTTTAAGCCATAAGTCCCGGTCTAATTAGCCCTCGTGTGCAAAAAATGACCGTTGAGCGACAAACAAACATGTTGTATTGTTGTATATTGTATAATTAGCAACTTTGAACTTGCATATCAAGTAATTTTTTCTTATGTGTAAAGAAAACTTTTTATTAAATAAAGCATCTAAATTTTGTTTTTAGCATTTATTTAGTGTTTTTTATGTAAAAGATTTTTATTTTTTAATTTGCATGATGCTCTAAGATTCTTGTTAGAGTGGAAAATATTGAGAATATCTATATTAAAAGTATAATGTATAGTGTCTCTTCATGAGAGAAAAGAAATGTAGACAATACTTAGTTTCATATAATTATTATCAAATGATTCATTAAATTAGATTTATAATAAATTATTTTCCAATAGACAATCTTCTTAATTAAAAAAATATTATCATGAAATATGTTCCTATAAGAAATAGTAAAGCATATTTTTAATGTGGTCATTAGTTTGCTCATATAGTATGTATTCAAAAAAATTTTTGATTAGAAATTAGGTCAAATGGCATGAGATTTACTTAATTTAACTTACTGCTTAATTTTTTGCATAAATATTTTAAAAAAATTTAAATAATATTTATTGAGATTGTAAATTAAGTAATGAAGTGTATAAAATTTCATTTATCCTAGATTTTGCAGTAGTGAAGAAATCTTCATTCTCCTTTAGCACTCTTATTCATAAATATTTTAACAATTATTTTTATCTGGTTAAGTTAAATACAGAAGAATAAAATTACAAAAAATTATAAATCTTGCCACTAATTTGTATAATTACTTCAGAAATTTACTCTTTGAAAAAGCAAACCATTTATGGTTTGCATGTTCTTTATTAAAGCAGTGTATATTATATATAAAACAAAATTTTAGATATATAAATAATACTATTGCAAGCATTAAGCATTTTGACACAAACAATTGCATTTCTTAAAGCTATTGTATACTTAGTTCAATTAATTTCTTTGCTTTAGATTTTCTTCTTTGAATGCAAGGTGCCTTGATTATAGATATAAATGAAATTTTTATTTTTTAATCCTTTGAGAAACATTATATAATGTTTCTCCAAAAATATAAGATTACACTAAAATTTTAAATCAGTCTCTTTACTAAAACTGAACTACTAACTGAATCATAAGTCTTCACTTCAGCTGTCTTAATTCCACCAGATATTGATATTTGTAAAAATCAACTTGTATTTAAGACTAGGCTTATTCAACTAGAATATAAAGTTTAAATTTTATATCCTTTAATTGAATAAGCCTCATATTCTAAAAATTGTTAGAGATATAAAACAAATTGTTTAAAAATTAATAATTTTTAAAAAATACGAGAATATTTGCATGAATCTGACTTTCTAGTTAGCTTTTCTTGTTAGGTAAATATAGATGAGATTAATATATCTAAAAACATTGAATTTCCAATTTTATTGAAAGAAGTGTTTACTCAGTAATGTGTTTTTTCGTAAATAAACATTAGTTGAACAGCCCATTATGGGCTCTGGCCTTCAGAATCTTTCTATTCACCTTATTCCATATAATAGGCCTCCAGTTTATAAAAATAAAACTAAAAAGTACTATTTATAAAACTAAAAAGTTTAACAAAATCCTCATCCAGGTTATATTTCCATCTTAAATTTTCTTACTAGATCTCCCACAGGAAAAAGCTGCATTAAAGACCTTAAAGCTTGTTTTCTCAATACTTATTTTCAAAACTGACCTGCCCATCTTATTCTATTAACTTTTGTGTGTTTAATGTTGTTATGAAACAAACAAACAAACAATTTTGAAACATACACATTTAATTAAAAAAAGAACAAATTTTACAAGGAGTCATGTATGGGTTCGCGACAATCTTCTCGCCTGCTTCGCGTACAACGAGTCTCAGAATTAAAACAAAAAGAAAAAAAACATAGGATCTTAAAATCGAAAGTGCCGATGCTGAGACATTACAGACTAAATTATTCCTTCCTTCCCCGGAGTTTTTTCCTTTTTTTTTCTTCTCATTCTAAGGAAATCAACCTGCAAATAAAAAAGAAAAAAACACACACAAACAACAAAGAGCAATATTTAATATTACAGATAGCCCTGATCAATCGGACTCTGGCTGAAACACAAAATTATATGGAATTATATAATATTAAATATAAAATAAAAATATATCAAAATAGCACAAAATAATTATCTAACACAACAGAATTTTCAACACTAACTAAATTTACAAATAGACACATTTTTACTATAAAAAACATTTTTTTATTATGTACACATGTAACAACAGTGGAAGTTTGTATTAAAAAAAGCATTTTAATTTAATATCTGAGAAAAAGAAAATAATTAAGTTTGGTTATTCAGCATTCTACTGAGACTATCAGCATTCTGATGTAATTTGCCCTTTCTGTGAACAATATCAAAATTTAGGCTTTGAAGCACCAAAGCCCACCTTAAAAGTCTGGGATTAGATCCTGTATGATGTTTTAACCAAACTAAAGGGTTATGATCAGTTTCGATAATAAATTTATACTGACCATCTAAATAATATTTTAATTTAGTAACAGCAAAAATTATTGCTGCACATTCCTTTTCTATAGTGCTATAATTTTTCTCAGATTTTGAAAATTATTTACTCAGAAATAGGATAGGGTGTTCATTTTCATTTTGATCTCTCTGAGATAAAACTACACCTATTCCTAAGTTTGAGGCATCACATTGAATGATAAATTGTTTTTGAAAGTCTGGACTGTAAAGTACAGGCTTCTTTATTAAAGTGTTCTTTAATTCTATGAATGCCTTTTCGCAGTTATTATTCCATATTACAGTTCCTTTCTTGGACTTCCCTTTTAACAGGTCGGATAAAGGCGCAGCAACTACCGAAAATTCTGGTATATACTTGCGATAGTACCCAACAAGACCTAGGAAAGCTCGTACTTCGGTTTTGCTTGAGGGACGTTCGAAATCGGTAATGGCTTTCACTTTAATATCACCTGGTGTTCTTAGACCTTGTCCTACAAAGTGTCCCAAATATTTAACACGAAGTTGAGCGAATTTGCACTTAAGGGGTTTTACAGTCAATTTCGCGAATCGAATCTTCTCCAGAACACATTTAAGATGTTGGATGTGATCAGACCAGGTAAGTGAATATATAGCTATGTCATCTAAATAAGGCACAGCAAAATGTTCGCAATTTTTTAATAAATCAGCCATTAACTTACTGAAATAGTAAGGAGCATTCTTCAAACCGAATGCCATTCTCAAAGGTTTATAAACACCAAATGTCGTCGTAAATGCAGCATATCTTTGAGCCTTAGGACTCAAAGGTATCTGCCAATAACCTCGTGTTAAGTCTAATAAAGATATGAACTTCGCTTTCAAACGGATTCAACACGCTCTTCAATATTTGGTAATGGATAATATTGCGTTCTGGTAACCTCGTTTAACCGGCGATAATCAATGCACGGACGAGGTTCTTTTCCAGGAGCTTCAACTAATATTAAAGGTGATGTGTAATCGGATTCACCTGGTTCCACCACCTTCAATTTCAACATCTTGTCTACTTCCAATTTCAGAATTTCTGTCTGTCGTGGGGACATTCGATATGGTTTAGCTATAATAGATTTATTAGATTCTAACTCGATGTCCAGTTCAGCCAGTTCTGTACAACCCGGTTCATTTGAAAAAATATCAATAAATTGAATCAAAAGTCTACTCAATTGTTTCTTCTGATCGTCCTCTAACTTTTCATTAAAACAGCTTTCAGGAAAAGTCTCTAAAAGGGTAGATGAATTAATTTCAAAACTTGAGATATCTTCTTTCTCAGAATGAATATCTTCATTATCAGAATTAGAGGTAAAAATTAAATTAACATCTTCTGGATGCTGAAAATAAGGTTTTAACATATTTACATGGTATACATGTAATTTTTCCTTATCAGGAAATTGTATTACGTAATTTGTGTCCGATAGTCGCTTTACTACTTTTCCTGGACCTATCCAATGAACAGAAAATTTTTTTGATCTAGAAGGTGCAACAACTAACACAAGATCATTTTCTTTAAATTCTCTTTTCGTAGCCTTACGGTCATACCAAAGTTTCTGTTTTTCTTTAGCCTCTGTCATATTTTTCACAGCTAATTCTTGGCATCTTTTCATTCTATTTAAAAGATTAAAAACGTAAGCAATCACACTATCTTATTCAATGGTTTTACCAGTTAGATTTTCATATAATAGTGTTACGGGTGTTCTTAAGTTCCGACTATGTACTAATTCTGCAGGAGAATATCCAGTGCTATCATGAATGCAAGTTCTAAGAGCAAAAGTACCTTAGGTAAAATCTTCTCCCAATCTGTACCTTTTTCTAAGCAAAGGACTTTCAGTATTCTCTTTAAAGTTCTATGCAATCTCTCAACAGGATTGCTTTGGGGATGCTGAACGGAACTATGCACAACTTTAATACCAAATTTTTCTAAAAATTCTGATGTCATGACACTCATGAAAGATGTTCCTTGATCACTTTGCAACTCCCTAGGAAAACCCATGCGGCTAAATATCTGAAGAAAAGCATCAATCACAGTAGTAGAACATATATCTGGTACTGGGATGGCATCTGGATACTTGGATGACATGCAAATGGCTGTTATAATATACCGGTTACCATAGGAAGTTATAGGTAAAGGACCACATGCATCAACGTTAATTCTTGTAAATATTACCGGAATTACTGGAACCAGTTTCAAAGGAGCCCTTTTCTTATCTTGAGGCTTTCCTACTCGTTGACATTTGTCACAAGATTTAACAAAATTTTCAATTTCTTTAAAGCAGTTAGGCCAGTAGAAAGTTTTGCACAGCATATCTTTTGTTTTAGTTATACCTAAATGAGCTGCAGTTATCTCATGGCAGATCCCTTTTAGTTGGTTGCGAAACTTCTTGGGCACAACTAATAATCTTCTTACAGTTCCATCATTGTCCATTTTATTATAAAACAACAATTGATTTATTATAATATATTTATTGTCTTTTGAAGATTGTTGTTTAGCTTGCTCAAAGAGAGGTTTCAAATCTTTGCACACCTTTTGTTCCCGAGCAAATTCTTCTGGAGATGTTTTTATCAAATCCATCCCTTCAACTTCGGTTTCTAATGGTGGCAAAATTGTATTTTGCTCTAATTCTTCATTTTGTTTAGTTTGGAAGCAAGACCTAGAAAATTCTATTTCAGAATCAATAATCTCTTTATTCGTGCTATTTTCCTTCCGTCTTTTTTGAGCTCGAGTTTCAATAGCATTTATCATATGTATTTTCACCTCCTCATGCTTTTTAATTTCCTCAAATAATGCGGCTGTTTTGTTTCCCAGTAAATATCTTCCTTAATCCAAAGAATCTCGAAGAACTGCTGCCTTTGTCAAAATGTGACCTAATTCACAATTTATTTCAACCTCGGCAATAGGTAAACATACTAAAGTTTCATCAAGAGGTGTTCTTAGCCAAACCTTTTCCTTCGTGAACATATCAGGTTTCGCGTATTTTCCACAAATCAAATCAAGAGTTGCTCCAGTGTCTCTTAAGATTGGCATTTGAATTCCATTAACAGTGCCGATACTAATGAGCCATCAACTCATTAAATGTACTTCTAGCAATTTCGTTGGATGCTACCGATTCTAAGTTCTTTTTTATTTTGTCACACTGAGGCCGCAAATGACTATAAGAACCACACTCATAACATCGGAGTTGTTTTCTTTTTCAAATTCCTTTTCATGTGAATAATTAGAATTTTTATTCTCGACTCTTTTAGGAACATGAGATTTATGATTCCGAACTACTTCATTAAACTTAAAGGCACGGTTTTCATTTTGTTGACGAAAACCAAAATTATTTCGAGGAGTTTTGTAAAATCTTTCGTCTTAAAACTATCTCTTAAACTTTCATATTCATCTATTTTCTCTGCCAGATCATACGGCGAATTTATTTTAAGCCATTCCGCCAAAAAATGTTCCTTAATTTCAATTGGCACACGACGTTTCAATTGATCTGTTACCATTAGTTCCTTAAGCTGTTCAAATGTCGTTATTTCTAATTCCGTAAGCCATTCCGTAAAGTAACTATTCAATTCTTGTGCATAATTTCTCCATGATTTGTCTGACGTTTTCTGGTGTTTAAGAAACAATTGTCTTAATTTTTCGCTATTTAACTTGAATCGTTTAAGAATAATTTCCTTCACGTAATCGTAATCATCAGCCCTTTCTGGAGGTTCTCTAGCTAACATGTTAGATATCTCTGAAGGTAAAGCACTTACAAGATAAACTACCCATTCGTTTTTTGGAATATGAGCCATTTCTGCTCTACGCTCAAAATTTATTAAGTATAAACTCATCTCATCTTTCCTTTCATCGAATTTTGGCGTTATTTGTATTAATTGAATTTTTTGAGCATGTTCAGTCCTATTTGTAACTGATTCTGTGTTCGAAATTGCAGCATTTGAAGAGATTTCTAGGCGTTTCATTTCTAAAATATGTTCTCTTTCTTCATGTCTAATTCTTTCTTCTTTTTCTATTTCTTCTCGCCTAATTCTTTCCTCTTTTTCTAGTATTTCTCGCCTAACTCTTTCTTCTTTTTCTTCCTGTTCCCTTTTAACTCTTTCCTCGATTACCCTATCTAATATACATTTTACTTCTTCCTCATTAAAGTTTTTACTAGTTAAAATTAATTTTTTAATATCCGGGATTTTAAAAGAATCTGGAACCATTTCCCCTAACTCTTCAGCTACTTCTACTAAATCTCCCTTTTTCCCCCGTGCTAAAGAAGCCATTTTATTTATTAACGCTTTATCTCAGAAGAGATGCAATAATGAGAGAAAAAATAGACTACACCCACCTATATACAAAATTTCGTAAATAACTATTGAAATTATTTAACACACTCTACTAATATAAAACATATCCATAACATTTAAAAATTTAAACGAAAATAAACTATATTGTAATACAACAAATAGTGTATAAACAGCAAATCATATATTTTGAAAAGAAGAACAAGTTTAATATTAAATCTTCTACTCTCGATTTCAAGTTTTTTTTATCACCAAGCTAATGCTTGATACTCAGATAAATTGAATTATTAATCAAAAATGTATAAATTTTATAAAATCAGATTCTTATACAAATACTACTATATTAAAACAGAAAATGAAATTATATTATTTTTGAATCCTTATTTTATTCAAAATGTAAAACACTACAATTCTTAACAACAATATAAATTAAAAGCTTTAATTAATCTAAAGCAGAAATCAGCTTTCGATTTTAAATCAATAAACTTAGTTAGTTAATCATACACGACCTAAAAATGATAATAACGTACGATATTTTCAACAGTAAGAAAATATCTTTTCAAATCTTTATCAATGAAAATAAACATGCGTTTCTAAATATCAAATAAATCAGTTTGATACTTTACAAACAAAAATCAAAAACATATAAATAAATCTCACATTACTTTAAATTCAAACCTATTGTAATCATGTACTTTCGTTTTCACATAACGAAATCAAAACACCTTTCTAAAGTAAATTACTCTCATAAAATCTACTTTCAGTGAAACATTCAAAAAATTATGAATACAAGTGTACTTTCGATTTTACACATTAATCTATAACAACATAGTTATTTTAACAAATTCCTGCGTGAATTGAAATACATCAACCACATAAAAATTATGAAATGCAAATTTATAATAAGATACACTTTTCTTATAAAAAATATTACACTGTAAATTCGAATACGAATTACAGAAATTAGCTTTTGTAATATGGAATACACCATTTACAAACTTATAAACAAAATAAATTGATATAGCATGAACACTGTAAATTCGAATACACGAAATACAGAAATTATCTTTGTAATATGGAATACACCATTTACAAACTTATAAACAAAATTAATTGCTATAACATGAAAAGCCACGTAAATAAGATTGAAACTAAATATTCTATAAATTTATATAACATTCCAAACTATTTATTTTCAATAGTAGCCAGAGAAAGATTGATCAAAATGGCCTACCTGTATTCCAACATTGCGGCACGTAATCCATTATAGTGCACATAATTAATTTCCATAGTGGATGCTAATACAAAGCATTAAAAAAGCATCCCACCGCTGCCACCAAAAACATAAGTTTGTTATGAAACAAACAAATAAATGACTCCAATTTTGAAACATACACATTTAATTAAAAAAAGAACAAATTTTACAAGGAGTCATGTATGGGTTCGCGACAATCTCTCTCGCCTGCTTCGCATACAACGAGAGTCTCAGAATTAAAACAAAAAAGAAAAAAAAAACATAGGATCTTAAAATCGAAAGTGCCGATGCTGAGACATTACAATGTCCTCATATTTGTAGATTTCAAAGTTATATTCTTTCCTTCAAGTATTTTCTAAAATTGCACAAAAAATATCTTCTAGAATCTTACTTTTGAAACTCGCCAGTTTCTTTTTCCTCCATTGTTGTTGAAGTGCCTGTTTCTGAGGAATGGGTTAAAAACTGGTCTTAATATCTTATGCAACAAAATTTTTATCCTTGTTAACATTTGTTTATTTGACTGAATTTCAAAAAAGGTCTGAAATCATTAAAACAGTGATTTGTGGCAATAATCCTTTTCATAATTTCAAGAATAAATATCATTTCAATTATTGATCACAGAACTCAAGCATGTGGGTTTTCTTTTTTCTTATGCATTTCACGTATTATGTTTTTCCCTTATAAATCGCAAGTGTCAATTTCCCAACTGCCTTTTTCTTAAATAAACATTTTTTCTTGTAACTACTTATAATTTACAAAAAAAATTTTTTTTATTTGCACCTAGTGTTTTGATTAAAGTTGTCCCTCTTAAACTTTTTATTTGTAAGTAATAATTAATAGAATTTTTTTTAATTTTTGTGTTGGAAAAAAATTAAATTTTCAGAATTATTTTTTAAATGAGTGGCTTTTATGTAGCATACATAGATATGATTAATTTAGTTATTTTTGTAAAATTGGTTTCTCTACATGCATAAAATGTTATCTACAGTGACTTCATGATTAATAAGGAAAATATTTAGCATTTTTCTGAATATGTTCTAATTTCTTTATACTATCTAATAAATTTGTAGTGTAATGTCCATTTCTTATATATATCAATTCTTATAAAATTTCATTTTCATTTATTAATATTATAATAATTGCTATTTATTATAGGAAAAAAATCATCTGCTAATGGAACAATCAAACAAAATGCTGATTCTAAATCAAACTCTCCTTTTCCAATTATTCCTCCTGGGGGTTTATTTGCCCAAGGCATTCCAAAATTAAGACCCACAGTCCCTAAATCTGGTAAGTTTTGAATTCTTTAAAAATATTGTAAATTTTTTTTGTGAGTTGTACATTTTAGTCCTTCTAAATATTTTTCCAAAATAAATTTAATAAAATTTATATTTGGATGATATTTATTTTGAATATAAATATTTTATTTGAATATTTTTACAGAACATTTTCTTAATGAAATTTTATATGTTATCTAGCTGTAGATATTTAGATTTTATCTAGCTGCTTAACAAATCTGCATATCATTGTATTGTATTAAAGCTTAAGAATATAGATATTATTTTCACGTAATTGTATTTACTGTTTTTTTTTAAATTTCAATATTAATGAATGCATAAATAATTTCATCATAGTTTGTTACCATCTCAGTCACTGTAGCAATTCAAATAATGGAACTAGTAGGATATCCCCCCATTGAAAGTTACAAACTACTGAGATGAGAATAGTCTGTAACCATCATAGAGTTTACAATGAAATCATTTATGCATTCATTAATATTGATTATAATAATTAATATTGAACGAGTAGGACATCCCCCCCTATTGATCTGTTTCTGTCCAAGATTTTCCAAATATTGGATTCCTTTGCTGCTCAGGGGTATGATATCAAATTTTATTGGATCCCAGATCAGGTAGGTCTTGAAGGAAATGAAAAGCAGCATCAACTTCAATGCCATTATCCATCTCGCTTTCAGGTGTGAGGAAGTGTGTTAAAAATCTTGTCTATTCCCTCCTCTAGGAGTTTTGGAGCATGCAGGTCACCAACAAATTGTGCAGCATTTTTCCATATCTCATCTCATCAGTTTTACCGCTGCGAAGTGCTGATGTTAGATTAACTCGCCTTCGTATCGGACACACACATTTCACACTTGTTTCTAAGTGAACTAAATCCATGGTATGAAACGTGGTGTGATGAACCATACACTGTTCATCATATTTTAATTTCATGTCATGATTTTAACCAGCAACGTTTACTCTTTTTTAACTCTAATATATTAACCCCATAGAAACCTATCCGCTTTTTTTAAGGGCAATAGGTTTCTTACGTCTTATTTAATTTGTATTTTAAATTTTAAAATTATATATATATTTGGTATTTATCTTTAATGTTTTATAATTAGTTTTTAAAATAATATATACACTATTTTTTTTTTTTTTTTTTTTTGCTTGGGTTTTTTGGAAAATAATAATTATTATAAAAATCTTACTCTTGGCACAACATGTCCAATTTTGGACCTTGTGCCATAAAACCCAACCAACCAATCCCCCTCCCCCAATTGGCAACCATTGCTACTTTTTACGTCGCTAAGTTAAGCACAATTTTTAACGTGGAAATTTCCCCTAATTTCCAAAAATATGCATTTTAGGAAATTTTAAATCTTATAATAGTATACAAAATCTGAAAAAGTATTACTAAATTTTTTTTTCAGAACAACGGGTAAGAGATAAGTAAATAACAATGACTTACTTGATATGACGTCAAGCTCACATGCTGAATATGCTTGGTGATATTATGGAAAAAAATATAAGACAAAGATAATAATAAATAAACAAAAAGAAATTGGGGAAAAAACAGTTTACAATGTTGAAAATATATAATAAGTAAACAAAATAAAAAAGATATAAATAAACAAAAAGAAATTGGAAAAAGAGCACTTTATGATGTTTGGATGCTGGCAACAACAAAACACAACAAACGTAGAAAAAAGTTCGAATTGAAAGAATAACGAAAACTTCAAGTGCTGTTGCCACTGAAAATAACCATAAATAAGATGTAAAAATGATGTAAAACATGAGAAAAACCAAGTCTGCCAACCAAAAAATAACAAAAACTTAAATTGTTAACAGGATTATCAAAACGAAGGATGCTAAATTTGGCGAGAAATCACTTGGGGGGTATATCATACTTACTCCCAAATAATTTCTCTTGCTACTATAAAATTAATTGTTACAGTTTAAGTATTTTTATCTGTTGCTATTTTGATTTTCTCAACATTTCATGCAGAGATCATCATAAAATTTTAACTGTTTTAACTCAATTTGAACAGAAAAGTAAATTTCCTTGTACTTTATGGAACTTTATGCAGGGATATATTTTATATTTGATTTACATATTAATTTTAAAATTATTAACTAAAAAAAAAGAATCTTGTTTTTTTAAAGTAACCTAGATATAGTTTTAATCTTATAGATTATTTTGAAATGTGTGTTACTATTAACTGAAAACTAGAATATTGTAAATTATTTCTGTAAGATATTATGAAATAGTTACCTCAAAAACAACCTGATTGTAATAAATTTTAGAGAATTTTAATGAAATGGATCACTGTTAGAGTTCTCTATTTGATTTTTGTTTTGAGAAAATAAATTGTCTTCCCTTACATTATATATCCTACTTTAAATATATCAAAACCTCAAGGAATTTTTTGAAGGTGAACAGAATCCATTAGGTTCAAAAGTTCTGCAATTTATGAATTCAACTCTCACCTTACATATTGATACTTGTGGTGATATTTTAAATTTAAATCAGATCCATGTCACATTAGCCTCACATTCAAAATGTGCCTGTTAAATAGAAAGTAAATCAGACAGTAAAATTTTAAATGTCTATTCAGTTATGCTAAATTTGTAATTAGCACTACCATTGATTATTTTAATAATATTTTTATGTACAGTATATTATAAAAAAAATTTCCCTTTTATCATAATTAGAACACCTGTGCAGGGTTGACGCAACTCCTTGAAACTCCTGGAATTTTGACTTGACTCCTTGAAAATCATAAATTACTTCTGAAATTTTTTCTTTGATGCATTTATTTTTTTCTAGAAAATATTTTTTGAATATTTTTGTTTTAATATTTTAAAATTTTCAATAAAATTGTCAAAGAAATTAGTATTAGTTTTTAATATTGCCAGTAGATGGCAGTACAACTGATATTAAATTTTTGTACTCTTGACTGTTAACTTGTATTAACGTTAGCTACAATAATAGCTAGCTCAGCTACAATGATTTCCTGTTAATTTGGTTTAGTAGTATTTAGATTTAAAGTGGAGTGAAGTAATCACCAAAAATTGCATTTCAAATTTTCTAAATTAACATTTTTATAAAATCCGAATAAGTTATTTATGAAATTAAAATTATCAAATTCAATGTTAAATTACTTTTTTTTCATCAGTATTGTATAATTTTTTAATTTTCAGCATTTCATAAGAAATAATTTTATTAGAAATAAAGAAAGCAGATAGAAATATTTATGATTCACCTGCTTTGAATTATTAAATGGAGCTCTACAGAATAGACAAGGTTGTAAATTATATTTTAAGGAATAGTTGTAACTATGTAATGTTGTGAACAAATGAATTATTACTATGCTTTGATACTTTTTATATTTTCATGTCTTACTTAATAGTAATACATGTTTTCCTTCACCACGAATACTTACATACTGAAATGAGCTTTGGAACTACAGTCAAAAGAAATTTTTCTTCATCTTTACTGTTATCACAAACTATTTTTTACTTCTTGATTACATTTTATCATTTTCCATGCTAGAGCTATCATTTTTTAAAGTATTTCTTTGTATTGACAGAATAAAAACTTTTGATGGATTGAATTGATAAAAGTATAAGTTTTTATTGTTGATGTGTTACTTTATTTGTTTAATATTTTAGTTACAGTTTTCGCTATGTAAACAAAATGCAATCCCTTAACCAATTGATAGTTTATAGTTCTTCAAAATCTATATATATTAAAGAACTTAATCTTAGATATCTTTGTTTATATTTGTGTGTGATATTCAGCATTCTCTATAATAAGTGTAGATTGATTTCAAGGTATAGGTTGTTTTGTAACACATTATTTCCTTCATAAGATGGTATGCTAGAAATGTGAAAAATCTGCAACAATTATTTATTGCTCCTTTTTTTATTGAAAGTTTTTAAAGCAAAAATATTTGTTTCTTTTTCTCAAATTTTTTTGTAGACTGCGATAAAATCTTTTTGAAAAATTTAGGTTAGTAATTTATGAATGGAATGGCAGATTTAAAAATTTTAGAAAGATAACTTAATTTAATGATGTATGAAATAATAAAAATTGTATCATTTCTTTTTTAAAAAAAAATAACAAAAATACTTTTGAGTAAAATTCCTTTATGTACATTTGGAGGTTTTGTCTTGTACAAAACTAAGTTGTATCATTCAAAAAGATGTCAGTGAAGTAATGAACCTTGACTTAATAAGCAAACAATGTTTTACTCTATGTAATAAAGCAGAAAACATATACCCTTTGTAACTCTTAATGTTGTATTTGACTGTACTTTCTAACTTTACATCTGTATAAATTTTAATAATAATCCAAGATTTATCTTTTGGTTATTATAATAAAAAAATTCAATTTTTCAGGGGGAAGCAAATACTTTTTCTTCATTTTTATGTGTCTGCTTTGTTCAAATTTTTTCAATATACGGAGCAACATAGGGTTACTGTTATTAAGTAACTTTTCTATGTTTCTTTATTCATCTGTATTAATTATAAAGTGTACATTTATTACAAAACAAAACTTTAATTATTTATGATGTATTTTCTGTAATTTGCTTTTACACATTTTAAATCTTTGCTTCATTCTCTTTGTATTGCATACTTTATTTTAAAGATTATTATTTTCATAATTAAATTTTATTTTTTTCTTTTAAACCACTTGTAAAAATTTCTTTCCAAAATTAGGATTCCTAATTTTACTAAAAACATTGCTTGCACACATGCATCAATTCATTTCTGTAATCCAAATGTAACCTTTTAAAGTGAAAAAAATCTAATTAAATAACATGTTTTAAAAAATGAATCATTTGAAATTAAGTATGGAAGATAGTTCAGTGTTAAATGATTTTGTAGTTAAAAATTGCTGGAAATGATGAATAATTTATGCTTTATTTTTAGGTTTGTGTCAGCTGTCAATGTAGTGTTTTATTCAGTGGCAGAGACTTCTCTCAATTCATACTTAATTTAGATAGTGATACTAACTGAAAAATCTTTTATCTTAGAATATTGAAATCAAAAGAAATCTGGGTTTCTTTTTTCCCACATTTGCCTTATTTACAATTTGCTTATAATTAAGTTATTTAATATCATCCATTTCAGTCATTTTAGTTTGAAAATGGAAATGATACTATAGCTATTTTCAGCAAGCAGAGAAGTGAAGCAGAGAAGACTTCCAAAGAAGTTTTTGCCCAGGACTCCAATCATGCTAAGCCAGGCCTTGACAGTGCCCTTATCTATTTTCTTAACCTAGGGCCCAGGGGTGTGAAACCTTGACTGTTTAGCACCTAAGTGTGCTTGATGCTCAGTTTTATGAACCCACTAACAGGATGAAAGGCTGGGTTTACTCTGCCCTGTCCATGGGTCAAAACTTTTTTTATCCTTTGCCCAACTTTGGTTTTTCAACTATTAGTCTACGTCAATCAGCCTGATACACTCTAGAATAAAACGAAAAGTCATCTTCCGCAGAATTTCTAACTGTGATATCAGTAAATCCAGAGTGAGAGCAGAGATGGTCACGAGTTATTTTTTCGAGTCCTCACAAGGTGCAAGTCGGAGAGTCAGTTAAGCCAAAATTGTGAAAGTGTGCTTGAAGATAGTTATGCCTTGTCCTGAGACCGAAATTTGCGATGCCCACAACTCTGAGGGTTGCACGGGACAAGCCCAGTCAGTAAAGATACCCAAGTCTTTCCTCCCATGGAATTGTTACACATATTTTCACGAAAGGAAGCTATATTTGTCTTAACAAGCTTTTTAATAGTGTGGTACTCCAAAGCTGGACAAGGTTGTTGTAACTTCGAGCCAGCCTTGGCCAATTTGTCAGCCAAATCATTACCAGTTATACCATAGTAACTGGGCACAATTTGTATCCACTGCAGCACAATTTGACATCCCTCTAGTAAGAAACTAATAGCTATCTGAAAGAGGAAAACAGATTTGATATTGCTGGGTATAACTTATGTGAGAGATTTGATGGTGGCCTGAGAGTCAGTAAAAAATTCAATGTTGCTCTTACTACCTTTATGTATTTCCTCAAGAGCCAAAGAAACAGCTGCAACTTCATAGGTCAAAACTTGAGTTAGTGCTTTAGGAATGTGAGATGCTTCCACTACAGCACCAAGCTTCAATTATCCCTCTAATGTGCAATTTTTTCAGTGATATACTATAATTGTGAAATTTTGTTTAACCTATTCTCAGTGCCAATATTATAATTTAACTTGTGTTAATTCAAAAATTTTTTTTACTTATTTGGTACAACAGAAACAAAATAAACAATTCTGCATTCTCTTGTTTAAAAATATTTAAAACATTCATATTTTCAATCCATAATAAAATGGATTAATTTTTAATTTTGAAAACTTGTCTTCAGATAATGGTTAGTGGCTTTAGTGAATTCCTTTATTTTTTTTAAATAATACAAATTAAAAACATGAAAAAGTTTTTCATTGTGTTGTAATTGATTTAAATTGTATACATGAAATGTTCTTTCTCAATATTGATAAAGACAATGATATTTGAAATTAAATGCATTTATATTTCAAATTAAAAACAAAACTATTAAGAATATAAGATTCCTAAAATCTTTGTAATAATTATTTTTAACTTTAATATCTTAACATTTTTGTTTAGTTCTTAGAAGTGGTTTAACACTATGCTTTACTTTTTTTTTTTAACACCAATATATATGTTTTACTTAAATTATTTGACAATATTTTAAGCAGTTTTTCATTAATAATTTAATAAACTGGTCCAGATTTTTAATTTTAAATTTATGAAAGTTATTGATAAATGGAACACATGCATTTACTTACTCACACAAAATGTATTAAGTCTTACATATGTCTTGATAACTTAGTAAAAGTATATATTTATAGTTGTTAAAAATTAGGGGATAAATTACAGTACATATAAATTTTGTTGCTGCTAAAAAATTTTTTGTATTTTAAAAAGAATTCAGGCTTATCAGTATTTTAACCAATGTACTGTAGAAGATTGTAACTTATATTTTATAATAAAATCATTAAGTATATATTAATTCATCAATGAAAATTTCTCACATAAATCTTAATAACTATAAATCAATATAATGCAGTAATTTTGCATGTTTTCTGTAGTCTAAAATTATCACTATAAACATCTTTTCTAAGTAATTTGTGTGGTCTGCATAGAGTGAACACTTTTCAAATTGTGTAAGTAATACTTAAATCTGCACTTAAACTGTTATGACAAAATTTAAAATTAAATATAAAAAAGAGTTCTGTATTCTTTTTGAATAGTATTTTTTACTGTATAATAATTTAATGACTTAATAATTTTGTGAAAAATTCCTTTTGTGTTTGCAGTTAAAAACTTATCTCTGGTGTTCCATTACCAACAAATTGAAACATGCATGATACATGATTGTTTCTGTGTAAAAGATCATACTGACTTTCTGTTTATTTTTAATAGGTGATAATTCAGGTTTAAATTCAATGGTTATTCAAAGTTTGAAATCTAGTAAACAAGCATCTTCTTTAGATCATCTTAGGGTAGGTCAACTTGGTGGTAGCCGTTCACAGCCTCCTAGTCCAGTGTCAAAGCCTCGAATGTCATCAGGTGTTGTTTCTTCTCAAACAGATGTTCATGAACACTCGTCTGGGGGTAATCCTAATTTTCCGGATGATGTAAATATTAAAGGTCCTGCTCCAGCACCCCCTCCTGCAAGTCAAAAACCAGTCTTTAGATCCAATACGACAAAAGTTGAAAATAATGAACCAGCACCAAGCAAGCTTACTACTGTCAAACGTTCAGCTTCACAAACTAATCTTGGTCAGAGACCTCGTCTCACCAGACCACCTCCAAATGTAAAACCTCCACCACCACCAAAATGTAATGGCCCTCCTCAGTCAGCACCTCCACCACCACCTTCAAAACCACCAAATATACTTCGAAGGCAAAGTTTTGGGGTTGGAGAAGGGCAAAACTTACGACAAGCTGCCAATAAATTAACTGTTTGTAATAATACAGTTTCAAAAGCTACTGGGAAAAGTATTGGACCGCCTCCTCCACCACCACCTCCTCGAAATAATAGTGCTCCTCATGACCTTAATCAGATGATCACTAGTTCCTCACCAAGTAGTCATTGGAATAAAATGAACATTGCGCCACCTCCACCACCTAACAGAATAGTGGCTAGTGGTAATAGAGCTGCTCCAACTAGACCACCAGCTCCAAGAGCCCTTGCTCCTCCTCCACCTCCACCACAGCATCAATTTTCTACACATCCTGCTCCTCCTTCTCAATTAAAAGCCTCTCCTTCTGCAAATATGGCACCTCCTCCACCTGCGAGAGTTTCTTCTATGAAACAGACATCTGGTAAGAAATTTTATAATTCAATGAATTGTTAATTTTTTAAGTTTCAAATTATTTGATTATGATCATCAGACAGTGTAAAGTATTAGATTCTTTCTGTATTCAGATTTTTTATTTCTTGTATATAAATTTTAATGATTTTAAAGAAAAAGTTACATTTTATGTTGCTTTCATTTAAGTTTGTAAAATAGAAATCAGTAAAATAACTCATAACAATTTTTAATTTATGCTATAAGTATTTAAAACTCATAAGATTATTAAGGAAATTTAATTTGAAAAGTAAAAACAATTTTTTTTATTAAAACCTATCATTAATATTATAAACTATCCCTAAGGAAACAAAAAAATTAGAGTGATTTGCAAAATTGTTGACAGAAAGCACAATAAATATTTTATCACATTTTTAGATTTTTGTTTCTTGCAATGAATTTTTCTCAAACATTACTTTATATATATATATATATATATATATATATATATATATATATATATATATATATATATATATATATATATATATATATATAATATTAATAATTTCTTATCAAATGATATTCAAAATGTTTCCATAAGTTATCAAATAAAGGTAGAAAACTAAAGTATGTATAATTTTAAAAAAGGCATATTGAAACTTAATTATGAGAATGCACAATAATTTATTGTAAATCATTAATTGTAATAAAGATTATCCTAAAGATAGTAAATAACATATTTTTGAAACTTTTCAATTTATAGAGAAATGCAAACAATCCAATTTAGATTAATTTCCAAAAATTAATATAAGTTATATAAGTTGCATTTTTCATAAATTAGCATATTGATTTCTGATTGCAGAAGGTACATGTTATCATAAACTCTTTGAAATGTCTTAGATCTAAATGCTGATTTTTATTTTTTTTTCTCTCTATTTAATGAGTCTTTATAAAGTACTATTAGAAAAATTCCTTTTATTTTGCGTATGAAAAATTAAGTGAAATAATCTCCCCTTCCTTCCTACCTTAAAAACTACTCTTTCAAAAACAGATTTTCCATTTTTTTTTTTTCACTGTAACAATTTTTTTATAAGACCTCACATTTTGTTGACCATTCGACTACTTGTTCTGCTATCGTTCACTTTATTACATTATTTTTTAATTTGATATGTGAGATTTTTTATTTTTATTCATTATGTTCTCAATCATTTAATTATCTGCTATTTCTTATGTGCAAATTAGATCTAAGTTCGTACTTAAAAAAATCATTAAATTTTGGGCCAGTACTGGATTTCTCTTTGTTGAAGCCTGTGGGTGACTAACTAGCTTCCTTCAAGTCATTAAGAAAATGTTTTTGGCTTTCTTCCATTATGGTATTTCCTTTAATAAAGCCTACATATGAAAAGGACTTTTCTTCAACATCATGCCAAGCATAGAATGACAAGTGCATGGTGCCTAGAATGTTAATTTCATTAGACAATTCGTAGCCATTACCACTTAAGGGTGTTATTTACACTTGAAGCTATTGATTAAATTCTAGTTAAATATGACAGAAGAAATTCTATATTAATTACTTAAAATATCCAGGGTTTCAGAAGTTATCCATAGTTTGGAGAACTTACATTTCTTTGACAAAAACATTTTAGTTTCTCAATCATAAAATAAAAATAAAAAAATTTAATGAAAAAAAGATTATAAAAGTAAACACATGTAAGTTTCATGAAAATGACTTCAGAAAAATTCAAGATTTTAACTCATAAAGGGGAATTAAAATTGCTTTTCTATCATTTTAGAGACCAACCATTAATTTGTGTAAAATCATAAGGACTCATAGTTTTTTTTTTTTAAATAGACTGTCTACTATTTATTTTGGAAGAATAGTTAATTACAAATTATACATTAGTGTCTGTAGTAAAATATTTAATGTTGCTTATATTTGTCAGACAATATCAGTTCCTGTGAAATATAGAAATCCATAGAAAGTGAAAAATATTATTTCTCGAAATTAATTGCGTGTTGCAAGTCTTTAAAAAATTATGACTAGTAAACCTAAAGTAGTTTGTATTTCTTGATTTCAATTTTAGATACCACCATAAATTTCATATAGCTCCTGAATCTTAAAATTTACAATAGTTAATTTTTTTTTCCAAAGCCTGGGAGATTCCTGAGAATTTTTTGTTAAAAATTGTCAATATTTTTAACTTTCCATTCTTTGAAATTTTTAGTGTACCTCTCCCACCCTACAACCCAGTGCCATAAAACTCAACCAACCATCCCTCCTACAAGTTTAGATCTTGGGAGGGGTCCCAAGATGTAAACAAACCCTATTATATTATAATACAAACAAAGCTTTGATCTAGAGTCAAGATGGAATTTTATTATTATAAATGAATTTTATCAAATACAATAAAATTTATAGAAAAGAGTATCTTTATTTTTATGGTATGAAACATTTCCTTTTTAAATCTTTAAACTAGGTGGGTTGGTGAACAGATGCACATACGTGCATATAATGCAAAAATATCACAATCTATATTGCAGTGATTCACCAAATTCATAAATCATGCCTCCAAAATTTAGAAATGTGTGTGTGTGTGTATATATATATAATAGGAGCAAAGTTTTTGTTTAAGCTAAAGAAAACTGTTTTTATCTTCAATAACTGTGACCTTTCATAAAATGAAATATTTGCTTTACATAATTAAATAAATTTTAAATGTTTCTAGTACTCTCACCGTCAACCCTCCATCAAATAGTATATAAAGAAAGAACTATAAAGATAATTTCATTTTCTCTTTTTATTGACAGCAGATCATAAGCAAATTCTTAGATATGCTTGTGCAATTACTATTAGTATTTTTCATCAGTTGTTGATGGTTTTCAAATTCATTATTCTCTGCATTTGTATGTTAATTTAGGTTGAATACAAATAAAACCTGATGGATAAAAACTAAAGAGGCATTCATATACATTTATATTATATGGATATAACCATGGTTAGTAATAAATTTTTGATAATAATTTTACTATAACAAGACCTTCCAAAAATTGATAAATGATTTTAAAAAAGGAAGCTTAAGGGGGTGGTAATGATTATGTTAGCATTCAAGCTAATGGCCCTACACTCAATACAAGAAAAGATACTTCTTTCCTCAAAAAGTATGTTTATCGAAATTTTATTTTTTAATTTGAATTTACATCTACAGTTGAAAATGACGTGGCTGATCCCAAGTATGTTGTGTGCATTTGTGAATTATCAATTAGTGCTATTGTTCTTAGCAAGCTTGAACATCCTTCTCTTTCATTTAAATATGAAAGCTTCTTTTAAAAATATTTATCTTCAAAACCCAACCAGATAAAGATTTTTGAAAAACAGTTTGGTTATTCTGGAAAAGATCAAATAACCTCTTGTAAAAGTGCTGAATTGATTGCTGTAAAAATATTGTTATTTGTAAAATAGCAACAAATATTGATATTTATAAAAGGTTTTTTTTTTCAAGTAGCATAATCTATTGCAGAATCAGATGTGTTATAAAATATTGAACTGTATACTGCAAAAATTCTTGCACATTCATATTTTGCTTTACCTATCAATGAATAACTGATATCATTTTTGATGCATTTAATTCAAATGTTGAAAATGTATTGGTATTTGCTCATATGGTATCCTTGTTGAACATAAAAGATTTATAGTATATGTTAAAGAACTGAATATAAGGATATTAGTTACCCATAGTTTTTGCATCAAGAAGCACATGTTACAAAATATTTGCCATCAGAATTAAAAATAATTCTGGAACAATGTGCTAAAATAATTATTTAAAATCAAGACCATTAAAAAGTCAATTATTTAGCAATTTATGCCAAGCTGTGGAAACTAGATACAAATACTTATTACTGCATATGGAAGTAAGGTAGTTGTGAGTGTCCAGAGGAAAAGTTTTCATTTCTTATTCTGGAATTAAAAAGCAAAATGAAAATGTTTTTTGAACAAAATATATGTTTGGAGATGAAATATGATCTACTGAACTAACTTACTTATCAGACATTTTTTGTTATTTTTAATAATATAAATTCAAATTTGCAAGGACTGAAAAAAATATGTGTTAAATGTAACAAACTAATGGGATTCCAAAAACTAATAACTTGTGGAATAATAAAGATCGAGAAGGCAATTTAGAAAAGTTTGAGTCAGTCCCAAAAGATTTTATAAAACTATTCATAAAATTGTTATTGATCATTTGACAACATTACAGGGCATTACAATAAACATAGACATTACAGGGCATTAGAGGAAAGATTTATTCATTATTTCCCAAATTTAGATATAAAAATATTTGATTGAATTCATAATCATAATATTTGATTGGGTTGTGCTAGCTAATACTTTTTATTTTATTTGGAGTAACTTTGAATGAAGAGTTCTCTTTCTAATAATTATAATAATTACTAATTTCTTCTTCTAATAATAAAGATTTAATTTTATTCAGAAGAATCAATTAATACATTTTGAACTAACATTAGATGCGATTATCCCATGATAGCCAAAAAAAACTTTATAAGTATTTTTACAATTTTCTACATCTTATTTGTGTGAATTGGCATTTTCATTGTTAACCAACACAAAAACAAAACAAAAATTGAGGCTGTTAAATGTTGAAGACTATGAGAACAAACTAAACTATATGTGACACGACAGCCCATGTGGGCTAAAGCCTACAGTGCCCATAACTGTTTTCAAGACCAAAGGCCCTGGGGTGTGAAGCATAAGTCCCAGTTACTTGTTCAGTCTAACGTGAAACCCCCAGTGTTTAGTTCCCAAGCATGCTTGGTACTTGGTAAGTTTATCAGCCCCTCTAAAGGGATAAAAGACTTAGTCTGATAGCCAAAAAGGTTAAATTTACTTTGTCTCTCTGATGTTTCCTGGTCATCAAATTCTGTAGTTTCGTGATTCTTGTATAGCCTATTTTGCTGTTCACTCAATACCTGTAAATATGAGGCTGCCGACAACTAAAATGTGTAGTTTCGGAAAGGTAACTTATTACATCGGCAATTCCCTTCATGCGTCAACATGTTTTGCCAAATGGAAAAAAAGAAAATTGAAACCAGTACTTTAGAATCAAGAATGGCAGCATCTTAAAATGCTTTATTTTTCAATTTATGCAAATGAGTATCTGGTATTTAAAGCACTGCTCTTGGCTTATGCCTCAGTTTGATAGGAAGCTTGTGGAGTACTAGTACAGGTGTACAAAGGTATGCATAAGTAGGAAGTTCAATACATCCGGCTCACTGAATGCTGCTACTTCCATAGCATACTTACAAGTCTGTCTGTGCCTTTTAATTCATGATTGTTTTTAATCATGAATTTAGAAAACTTTGAATATGTGGCAGATATTTCTCCGAAGTTCATTTGATATATAGATAGTGTAGAATTTTAGTTTAACCTTTCAGAGTTTTAGTTGTATATTGCTTGTTGTTGATTTTTTGTTAATGAATACTGAATTTTGAGATTATATATTATTGAATTTTTATTGCATTATTCTTAATATAACCAAACTAAAGATTTGGTCAAATGACTTTTGTAAATAGTTTTTTATATTGAATAAATTTATTTTGGTTTTAAAATCCTGTAGTATTATTTCAACACACTTAGGTGTTAGTTGTAGGTACTTGCATGATAGTAAGTCAGTCCACAAGTAGTAAGTAGAACATCAGGGTCAACCTTGCCCAGCCTGAGGATTAAACCTCAAACCTGTGCCTTGGGAGCATGAAACACTGTCATTAAGCCTCTGGGCTTCTACTATATAGAATAGCTTTGTTATTTTTATGACCAAAAATAAATTATCAAACACAAATTTCTCAGTCAAAATTTCTTATTACATTGTAATTAATCTTTTAATAAGCATACTGTTATGTAGAATATATTTTATTTTACATTCAAAATTATCATAAATTATTTTACACAGTGTATTCTAAGTTAGTAAACAACTTCTAAATTGTTTTTTGTGTGTTACCAAATTTCGAAATCTTTAAATGTATGCTGAGACAAAAAAAAATTGAGAATCACTGGCCTATTGAATAAAACTAAGTAAATAAGAATCAAAAATATAGATACTTAATTTAGTAGTTTGAAAATGAACAAAAGAAAAATTTAATTTTTCTTTAGTGATAAAGATGTGAAAAATATCAACTTGTAAATTTAATCTTTTTATAAATTATTCATTTAATTTTTGTTAATGCAGTTTTATTTAAACATTATCATAATTTTAACAATATCTTTTTTATAGATCTTTTAATGCACAATAAATTAACAAAAAAATCATGTAAAAAAATTCAAAACCTCTAAAATATATTTTTCTATACAGATTATCAAAATAATAGAAACACTTAGTCTTATAATCAATCCTTTATTAAGTGTACGTATGCCTTTAGCATATAATACAATTTAGACTTGCCTGAGAATTGATTCATAAAAGTATTGATTAGAATTTAAAAAAATATTGTACCATTTTTCATGGAAGTATTGTAAAAATTCTAAGTGATTTGTTGGTGGAGGATATTGATTCCATTATTTTGAAGTCAGCCATGGTGAAGTTTAAGACTACAAGCCATGGTAGATGTTTAATTTCATCTCCTTGCAGGAAACTAAGTTTGCATTGTGGGGCCCATCTGATCAGCTAAAATTTCTCTATACATCTCTCCAGTGATACTTCCTTTCAGGGTTAGGATTGGTCCTGCAGAAAATCATGACATGGTTGTCCATATCATGACTGATCTTCCTCTATGCATGGCAGCCGGAAGGAGATAATCATTATCATACATTTGTATAAATGTGCACTCTGTTGTAAGGGAAAGGTGTTTCATCAGTCCATATTATTTTCCCTTTTTATCAGTTGACCAGATTTTGTGAGTGTGACACTTTTGTGATTGAGATTTGGCATTAACATGTGTGGCAAGTGTTTTGAGAATTGCTTCTTTGCCTTAAATCTTCTGTTTATGAAGGTACTTTCTGACTGTAGTTGACAGTGAGAATCTAGATGCTGATAGAGTTCAGCAGTTACATTTGCTGAGCTTATTCACACTTTTTGGCCATTACAATCCACTACACTCTTTCGAAGCTCCTCTTTCCGTGTTATTTTGTTCATCACCACTGTGTATAAACTTTTTGATAATTTCTAGAATTACCTATCAGCTTGGTGAAGCTTGCTCCAATTAATTTCTTACAGTTTGGCTTCTGAAAATCTAAAGTCAGACATTTACACTTTTGAAGAAACTCCTAAACTTGTAGTACTCTAATAAAGCTACCACATACTGCTAAAATATTTTTTTTTTGGTATAAAATGGTAGCTATTATATTTTAATACTTATGAAGTGCATTCAAGAATGCCTTTTTTATTCACTAGTGTTATTATTTCGATAACCACCTGTACAATACTTATGTAAAGAATTTTAAATAACATTTATATTATAACTATATATAGATTCTTTTAATGGTTTTGGAAAATTCATTAATTTTCTCTTATTATTTAAAGATATGAATACATAATTATTTTTAGTTGAAATTTTTAGGTTGATAATATTTATTCAATTTATAAATGTTTTCATTTTTTGGAAAAATTTAATGGCTCCTAGAAAACTGCAGGAATTTGTTTCTTGAAATGTCAGTTTCTTTGGATAAACTTCATGTATATGTATCCTTAATATTTCAACTTTTAAAAAAGGATGAAAAATGCACTTTATCAATTTTTATTACACAGTATTGGTTATTATAAATTTGTTAATTAATAAAATTACTGTTACTTTTAAATTCTGAAAAACCAATGGAATGTTATAAATTTTCAAAACTAAATGGCTTATCAAGTCATTAACATTTGTTAAACTATTCACATTGATGAGCTCAGCCCCTTTATAATTATGTCAAATAGAACAATTAAAATTGCTGAATAAAATCTGAAATTTTTAAGAAAAGTAAAAGATATTTACATATCACATCTGTTACTACTATCAAAAGCACCTAAATTTTATAAATGCAATTTATCATTGATAAAAATTGAAAAAATACATCTAATTTTATTTAAAGTGTTTTAAAAGTAGAAATGGGTGTAAAAATAATTATGGGATTGATTGTAGGAGAAAAAATTGCACTCAAGAGTTTAATGTGTAAAAACTTAAATAATTATTTAAAATATAACAAATTTCAAAATTGAGTGTTATGATACTAATAGCTGTTAAAAATTTTATCGAATAGAAAGTATAATTAAGAAAATTGACATAGATCTACAAAATGTTAAATGCAAATTTTCATTGCAAGAGGAAAATGAAGTCATTACTCTGAAATCTTCATTTTTTGTGAATTATAATGCAAAATATTTTTGTTTTTCTGCAGAAAATGTAAAAAATTGTCAGTGTTTGCGTCTGTAAATATTATTGCTATTTTGTTTTTCTGATTATATTTTACTAAATTAAAATCACTTGAATAATGTTAACTATATTCAAATTATAAATATTACATGTTTTATTTTTAGATTTTGAAGACCGGTTTAAGTTTCACCCAGCACAAAGTTTGCCAAAGCCTGATCGATTTCCTAATACTACTAAAAGTTATCCTAGTAAAGGTATGTGTGAATTATTGTACAACTGATTTTTTTTTTTAATTTGCTGTTTCTGATTGTGTTATCTATGTTCTATATAACCCATGTCTAATGCAAATTATGTATATACATATGTATGTTGAGAGAAATCCGTATATATAAGCTACTCCTCTCTTGTACTTTGTTTTCTTACATCTCAACTTTTCTAACCATTGTTAAAAATAATTTGTAAGTTTTTTTAAGTAAAATTTTAAAATATTTATTTTATCGTATACTTATAATTTGAATTAAATTCACTATACTTGCAACATCCAATATTTATGAAATATATTCAAACGAAGAATGTTCTTGTAAATGTTTGTTGAATTAATAAATAAGTTTATTCCTGATATTTGAATTATGTTTGATTATTATAACTATAAGACTTTAAGAAATATTTTTAGAAACATAAAAAAATGTGTAACTGCTAATTTTAATGAAACAGTATGTATTTATCTCTTTACTATGCAAATAAATATGGAAATTCTTAAAACAGGTTAAGTATAATTTTTTTAAGTATTAAAGTTAATTGAATTCCTAAAAAAACAAGTGAAAAAAGGAACAAAAAGAAAATGTGTTTTGCAATATTTGATTTGTTGATATTAGTGCTAACTAAATGAAATTTGTTTGACTTGTTCTGATTATTAAAATAGCATAACTTCTTAAATTGTATGAAATCTATTTTGTTGTATCAGTGAGCACCTCTTAATGTACTTTTCTGCATTTTTCTGGAATAAGAAATTTTCAAACTAAATCTGAAATTTCATTGTTTTGCTCTTCAACTTAATTTCAAAATTTGATCTGTATTTTAAAAAATTAGTTTTTTATTTCAATTAATTTTTGGAAATTATATTCAGATGTGAATAGGGTTTTTAATAAAATTATCAAAATATTTGCTACATTTATTTTTTAGATAAATTTTCTCCATACATGAATTTACCACATTTGTAGATCTTTTCCTAATTCAAAAGTTGTACATGCATATTTTATACAATATTCCATATGATAATATATTTTTATGGTATGTTATATACTTTACAACTCTGCTTTTGATTTGTTAAGATTTTTTAATTTGTTTTTATATTATTAAAATTTGCTCATTTTCTTGTGACATGAATTAATTTTGAAATTTATTTTAACATATAAATATGTATTGCTTATTTAATAAAATAATTTTAATTTATAAATAGAATTATTATTATTGATTGGTAATTATTATTTTTTATTGATTCAATTAGCTGCATCTCGGCAAAAACAAAATACAAGGCGCCTTCCTCCACCCCCTCCCCCACAAGCTGGGACTGGTATTCATGATTCAACTCGAGGTCAGCCTGTTCTTCATATTCAACTGGAATCAGGAATATTCTCGAACAGTTTTGCTCACAGCTAGTTGATATCAGTGTTATAAGTTGTGGTATTCTGCTCATGATCAATCAGTGAACTAACAATTCACATAGGCATTGAGACAGGAATTTTAACTTCTGCTTGTAAATATAAAACAAGACTAAAAAAAAATTTTAATTAGGTCATCATAACTTGGGATGCACGAGATAAGTTTTATATTCATGATATGTTAAAATTTGAATTACTTCCAATACAAACAAATTTTAAAGAATATTTCTATTTTATAATGATTATCATTGTTAATCAACTATCTTGTGCATTCCTTGTGTGATCTGACCAACTGTAATTATTCTGTCTTCTCTGTAGTATACTTTGTGTTGAATGGCGGGCATATTTAACCTGCGGTTATTGTTATATAAATGGTAAATATATTTGCACTTGTATAAAGAAATTGTTAGATATATATTAAATGAAATAATTTTGTGGAAAAATATATTTCTAATGATTGAAAAAAGGGTATCTGCCAGAGTGATTGATATATTTAAATTGAGAGATTTTTCTGCTTCATATTTTTAATATTCTGCTTTGATTGTAGTTATATTAAAGTAATTTCTTACTTATTGTTTGGTTACTCTTTCTTAAATACATTGAATCTAAAAAGAATATATAAAAAAATTCATGGTACAAAGGGAAAATCTAAATCTTTTTTATTGTACTCTACAGAGTTTAAGAATTGATTATAAACTTAATATAAAACAAAATCCTATCATTTGCCCTTTATGAGATATTTATTCATTATATTTGATCAAAGTCACCAGTTTCTGGTAACAAGGCTTAACATTTAAAAATGTTTGAATCAAAACAACTTTTCTAAAAAATTTACATCTGAAGTTTCCAGGAAAGAGCTTTAATAATATTGACTGAAAATATAGGGAAACCTTAAAATATATCCTTATAACAATAAAAATTGTGAAATTTAAAATTTCTTATTTGAAAATTTATTCCTTCATAATGTGGAAATAGATTCTTAAATGGGTAAATTATATGCATAAAATGTAAATTGGTTTCCAATGTTTATAATAAAGTATGATCCTTGATATATATATATATATATACTTACACATACACTTATATACCTTAGCTAATTATTCTTCTGTAGTAGTAATAATTTATTATAAATTACATTCAAATCATTGATTCAAAAAAGATTTTTTTTTCACTTAAGCTTTTTTCATTTGAGTGAAAATTGTTAAAAAGTATCTGCATGATAATAAATTAAAAAACTTTTAATGCTTTCAAGTGATTGTTAAGTGTTGAAAGTAATTGCTTAACACTGTGGATTTCTTGTGGAAACCATGATTTATAAAGAAAACTATTCTTAATGTATAAAATAATAGAATTGAATATTTTAATATTGGCATTTGAGACATTAAAGAATTCGTAATTGACTTTATCAGAAGTTTCAATCATAATGCATTAAATGATCAATCAAGGAAAAACCTAGATAATGCTTTCAAATTTTTCTGTTATTTTAATATTCTAGCTATTGACTTTGAATTTGTAAAATGTATATTATTAGACTAATATTGCATTGAAAACAAAAGTGAATTATTTTGGATATTACATGAGGTTATGTACTAGCATCATCATTGTGTAAACATAATTATTTAGAACATGACAGTCTGCATATCTGCCGAACTGGCAGCCGAATGGTTAGCACTCTTGCCTTCGGTTCAACAGTTCGTGGGTTCGAATCCCACCTTGGGCATGGATGTTTGTAGTGGTTCGGAATCCACTTTAAACCGTAGGTCCCGGTCTAATTAGCCCTCGTGTGCAAAAAATGACCATTGAGCAACAAACAAACCAAACCAGTCTGCGTATCCATCTTGAATTACTTTAATCTCTATTTTTGAAATTTTAATTCACTGTTTTTGCTCCCATGGGAATAGTTATGAAATGTTGAACAGTTTCTATTATTGAATGAGATTAAAAGTTTCTCAAGTGAAAAAAAAATTTTAAGCATGAAATCTTACTAAATGTTTTTGTTTAATTCTATACTGTATTCATATCTTGCAAAATATTTTTATTTGAAAAAATAAGCATACAAATTCAAAATTTCTTTAAAAATAAAAAAATTGAAGTAAAATGTATTAGTAGATTCTAAGTACAGTAGTATTTGACAATTTGAACAAAAGCTTTATATCTCAAACTTCTTAAGTTGAACCATCAACATCAAAACTCTAAAAATACTTTAAAAAGTTTTAATGCTCTTTCTATCTTTCCTTTTAGTACAGAGAGTATTTATCAAAATTAATTTTATTGTAATCTTTATAGTTATTAAAAAATAGGATTTATAAAATAGTAAAATAAATGTAAAATTAGAAAAACTGAAAAAATAGTAAAATAAATGTAAATGGTTAGTAATCATTTTGTATAAAATTTAAATTTGATTATTTTACTAGAGAACATCAATTAAATGTTGATTGTAATAGTGCTCATATAAGAACACCTAAGCTATAATAATTTGCCTTGGTAGTTATTGAAGGTAATGTCAAATTTGTATCTTTAATTTCATAATTAAATTTGTAACCCAAGTTTCTGTAACCTCGAACTTTTATCCTATCGTTTGATTTTCCTTTAAAAATTCTAGTAACCTTAGTTAAATAAGTCTTACATTCTCTCTTCTTGCAATAAAATTTTTCAATCTTGCAAACAAAAAAAGGGCTTTGATAGCATCCAATATTTTTCAACCAAGTGTAAAATTGTTATTTCACGTAGCTAAATAAAAGTCTTATTAGTCAATCCACCTAGGATATCATAAAATTTACACTGGGAAACTAACTTGTATTTAGATATTCAAATAGCAGCCATGAACCAAAGAAATAGCCAACCTTAAAATGATACAAACATGCGTAGAATCGCAAAATTTGGTATAGAAATAGAAATGGTTTATGGACAATTTTCATTGAAAAAGTAAAATTAATTATCAGAAATTTTTTTAAACATGCAAGGTTACTTTCAAACTTCAAAACTAGATTGTTTTAGGAGCATACCACAGTAGTGCCTTGATAATTTTAGAACTGAAGCTTTATTTATTCAACCCAATTGAATGCATTCGGTCATGAATGAAAATTTACTAACTACATCTTTGTAAAAGAACCAGCTGCAGGTAATACACCATCAAAACCAAACCAGTTATTGACAATGAGATGGGGTTTTGACAGCATATATCAGCTGCTTCAGAGAATTTAAACATGACAATAGTGTAACTTTATGAAATTAGAAAAAATTTAAATTGTGACCAAAAATAATTTGAAAAGAATTAATCATTCAAACATGAGCAGCCAGAAATTAAATTTTCTATCAATATAAATCTTGTTTAATGGAGTTATTTATTCAAATATTAAGCTTTTCTTTTGAGGTATGGTCACGTTTTTATTATTTTAATGTATAATATTTAAAACAATGATTTAATTCTAGTTTCATAATCTTTCTATTCCACCCAAAGGCACAGTATTTTCCTGTAAATGATAGCAAATTAAAATGAAGTTGGGAGTAGTTTCCAAAAAGTAAACTTATTGTGATATCTATTGACAATAAGTGCCAAAATCTTTCTGAAACATAATCTATCAGTGAAACATCTTGTGTATTTTCGAATAACCAATATTTATGTCATGATAATGAATACTACAAACGATAATCCTTTTAATAAAAATATATGAAGTGAAATTTTTTATTCATTTATATGGAAAGTAAAAAAATTAATCGATTTAGAAATGCTTATTATAGCAACTTAACAAATTAGCCTGTTATAATTGCAGCATGCAATAATGATGCTGTTGTCAGCCATTTTTATATTTTCATAACTAAGTAATTTGTGATGAAAAGCCTTTGTGTAATTGTAAATTAAAAAGAAAATTACATTCAAATTAATAAATTTATCTTTTTTATCCCCGCTAATATCAAAATGCTAATGCCTTAATACCTAATGCAGCATTTCTTAGGTTTAATTTCACATGTATAGTTTAAAAAAAACTATATTAAATTCTTAAATAAAGTAGTTAGAATTTTCCACTTCACAATATGTAATGATGAATTTATTTTGTGCAAATGATATATTTGGACATTAAGATTTAATTTTTTTCAAAGCAAATATTCTTTATTTTGAAATAATTCTTCTCTCCCTAAAATTAACAGTAACATTAATTTTCCATTGTCCTAGCATTACTGTTGTAACATCTGAGGCTCCTTGTGGGCAATGGGCTGCCTTATTTCTTCCATTCTGTTCTCTTCACCAAGAAAGTCTAGTTGGTAATTTAAAAATAAGCTAATGTTGTACAAAAAAGTATCTACAACTGAAAAAAAAATGTTGCTTATGTACATTATTTAGCATGATATAATATCCTAATAATGACTTTTTAAGGTTTCTAACTGCAATAATTTAAATAATTGACACTTTTTAAATATTGGAATCATTTATGAACGCTTAAATCTATTGTATCATAATTTATGGAACTTAATGGTTATAAAAATGTTTAATATAAATTTTAATTCTGCAAATTGCTTTGTCAAAAGCCAGTTATGGTAAGAAAGTTCTTTAGTATTCAAAAGAAAACAATGAGTGCTGAGAGAGAGAGAAAGAATAAATTCGCTTTAAAATTAACATATCGAAACGTCAAGTGTAGACCAAAAAACAGCAAGTATCTGGTCAAAATTATATTTTCATTCCAATAAAATTAGCGTATATTTATGGACTAAGTATGAGTTCCAGCATTATTTTCATGTTGAGCGCACAGATATTTGTATCGGTTTCAAATCCACTCTGTAGGTCTTGATTGTAGAGTGATGAACGCGCATATAAAAATATTCTTGGTCTCTCTCAATTCATCAAGGATAATTTGACATTTATTTCAAGCACTAAAACTCATCAAAATTTTTTTATATAATCTCCGAGATTTTTTTTTTCCTCCGAATAGAGAAATCATTTTAAACATGTTTCACTTTAATAAAATGACTGCACGAAATGCAAAGTAAATTTAATCGAGTTATTGACCTCTGGCTAACTTGTTGCGAAATTTTAATCTCGGCGTTGGCAATTTAAACTTCGGATTTAGATTCAATGTAAAGCTGCTTATATCACCATGTAACTTATTTCAAGCAATGTCTCTTCTTCAAGATGCGATTCATTTTTCCGTTTTAAAGCCATCCTTAATGCTTTATCACTTTGGAGTAGATAAAAATATTAAGGCACATTGACTATCCCTTTCTAGAACTTTGAAAAACTTTTTTTACCCTCTGCAAGGAATGCGATTTCGCCATTCCCAATACGCCAATACTAAATTGCATTGGGATGCAGATGAAGAGTGACTTTTAATATTTATTAACTTTGTAATTAAAGAGTTTTCAAACATTATGTACACCTCTCATTGGATTTAATCTATAAATGAACCCTTATTGTGATACAAAACTTAAGTCTACAAACGTTAATCAAGTTTCTTTGGTGTGTACACTCGTATTTTAAAACTTTGAAACTTCAAGATTTTATTAAGTTCAGTAATTTTTTCCCCTTTTGGCACATTTTTGCCTTTGGTAAAATCTAAATTAAGCATGTAGAAAGTATGATTTCAGTTATAAAATTTGAGAATCATGGATAATATCTATCAAAATTACATTGCAAGAAATCCTAAATAAGTTATGTAGTAATATTTTATGCGAACATTTTTTACCTATGTGTGACGCATGTTCGCGTTGAATATTGGTCATTTGCGTGAACAGGTAAGAGGTCAAGTATATTAATGTCCATAATTTTTAATGAGCTTTTATATAAAAAATATTTTGCAAAAAATTGATCAGAGGATAATTGAACATCTCCAGTCCGAATTATATTCAAAGTATAGTTTATTTTTAAATTACATCCTTAATTCGAATAATTTGAGGAATATTTATCTGTGTGCTTATTATATTATTATGTCTGCCGTTCGTATTTATCTAATATTTAATTAGGAAATATTTGGCAATTTTTTTGCATGCAATATTTAACCCAATGTTTTATTTATTTCCCTTTTTTTCAAAATTCTTTACATGATATCCCAGTATCTTAGTAAATATTTTTATCAAGTTACACGTTTCTTTTTCAAAGAAAATTTCATTTAAAACGACTAATAAATTACCTTCTAATGTTTCTATGTGTGGACCATCACATTCAACCAAACTTACTTCAAATTAACGTGAAGACTTTTCCTTAACATTAATTTTACAGAGATTTATTAAGAGTATTTAGAAGTTATTTATAAAATAACTCATTGATTTTGCAGTTTACGCTGTCATAGCACTTTTTATTTGAATATCATTTTTATCATAAATATCCCTTAAGCGTGTTATTATATGAATTTGAAGCGAAGAGCGCTTATTTCCACGCCATGCACGTTATTTTGTTCGAGATCAAATTCTTTTTAGTTTAGAATCGATTATTTTCTTCTGTTAAAATCTTTATGGGGTCCATAATTAGCGAAAAATGAGTCACTTTATCCTTCATAACATTTTATATATTTCGTTGGATACGATTTTCTTGAAATGTTATGAAACTGTCTATTTGCCTACTGTCTATTCCCTTCCTTTCTATTTGCATTTATTCAAATAAATCGTTGTCAATCATAGCTCATCAGTTCTCAAAACTCTTAGTCTGTATTTATTCCTTCTAAGTATCTAGACCATAGGTTCCCAAAGTGGTCCAGGAGACCACACGGGGGTCAACGTAGACGTGAAAAGAAAACAAGAGTTCACAAGTTATTAGTGGGGGTCCACGAAAAATTTTCTGGTTTTCATAATAAAGAACAAAAATTTTGGCTCGGATCAACGTAAGCAGGTGTTATCATTAGGTGAGAACTCAAAAATATTCGAGACTTAGTTTAAACACAGAATTGAATAGAACAATAGATAAAAGTACAAGAGTGTACACCACATGTCGAGACTGCACAAACCTCCATTTGACGTGCTCAAAAGAATTCCTTTAAAGTAACAACTCCGTACAAAGACGTATTGATGAAATGAGCTGATATAGAAAGTTTCTTTTGTAATTATCTACAAATCACTCATTTTTCTATTCAGTTAGACGGGTCTACTTTGCCTGGTAATGATGCATTATCATTCGCATATGTTCGATTTCTTATGGACGAAAAAATCCATGAAGAGCTGCTATTCGCAAAAACTCTCTTAAAGTCGGACACTAAAGGCGAATCTATATTTATGTCCTGAGGGATTTTTTTAACATAAAAACCTATTCCATTTGCAAACATTATTTCGGTGGCAGCAGATGGAACTCCTGCCATGTTCGGGCAAAATCGTAAGTTTATAAGCCATCTTATAAGAATAATACCACGACTAATAGCAATTCACTGTCATCCACGGACAACACCTTGCAGCGAAAAATGTGAGCGATGGATTGCACCAGTCACTTCAATTTGTGATTAACGCAGTTAATAAAATAAGCAATGCTTTGAATACCAGTTTATTTGCACTATTGAGCGATGAAAATAGTGAAGATTTCCAACGACTGCTCTTACATACTGAAGTACGCTTGTGGTCGAAAGATGCATGCTTATCGAGATTTTACTCACTTTTTGCATCAATGATAGTTTCTGGAAACTAAAGCACCAGATTTAAAACAAAATCGGATCAAATATAAATCGGATATTGTATATTTAACAGTGTTATTTAAAAAAATTCCTTGACGTTAACTTGCAGTTAAACGGGGTGTAATTTCGGCTTTTCTTGGTAAATTGAAATTAATGAAGCAAAATATTGGTCGGCGTGAATTGTCCCAGTTTCCGCACTTGTTACAGATAGAAAATGTCTTGATGAGGATATTCTGATTTACACTCAACATTTAAATACCCTGCATGATGACTTCCAAAATAGATTTGAAGATATTCTGACGATGAAAATATCCCCATGGATCATAACCTCATTTGATGAAACGGAAGAGGTGAATGTGGTGTTATAAGAGAAGCTACTTGAGCTCAGCACCAACGAAGAACTGAAAGTGAAATTTAAAAAAAGCTGTCAAACATTTTGGCTGCAGGCAGAAAACCCCGAAAAATATCTTAGGCTGTGGGAAATTGCAAGAGTATTTTTGATAGCGTTTCCCTCATCATATCTTGTTGAAAGAAGTTTTAGTGCCGTTACCAACCTGTTAACAAAAAAAAAGACCAGATTGAGCATCACAGAACGGGGAGATTTGAGATCATTTCTTACAAAACTGAAGCCAAATATTGATAATTTGCTGTCAATTCTTCAAGTACATCCGTCTCGTTAAAAGTATGACTATTTTTTATTGATGATTTACACTTCGGAGTTCATTGTTGAATTTTGCCAATTGAGTGTTTGTAATATAAATGTTTATAATTTTGTATAACCTCAAGTATTATTTTAATTAATAGGACACAAGAAAATGTGCTACTTTTTTCCCATTTAATACCCATAATTTAGGGTAATATATTTTAGGAGTTTTGGGAATACAGTAGAAATGTAGCAGCAGGGGGTCTACCGAAAATAGTAAAACGTTGAAAGTGGTCCACGAGAAAAAAAATTTGGGAACCTATGATCTAGACTATCTTGATAGCTTCGGTATTTTTTCTAGGTAAAGGGTTAACGGTAATGGAATAAGAAACTTGGGTTAATTACTTACGATAATCTTTTTTACTGTTTCTTCTAACTAGAGGGCGCTCCGTGACTGAGTGGTCAAAGCATCACTCCGCTAATCGCTTGAGAGCTTAGGAGTGTGGGTTCGATTCCCACCGTGGCCCTGGGTGTTTTCATCGTTATCTTCTGTGGTTGTACATCTGTCATTGTGCTATTTGTTCTATTATCAACGAAGACTTACAAGCGGATCTCAAGAATCAAGCATACAAATCTGAATATATGTAATGTAATAAATGTTCTAATTAGAGCATTTGAGATTTTAGACATTTTATTGGAGTTTTAATTCCCTAGAATGTGTGTGTTCCTGTGGTTCCAACCGCGATCACTTCTTACAAACAAAAGTATTTCTACCGTATATACAAATGCATAAGTTCTATATTATAAAAATTTGGTAAAGAGGGTAAATTATAAAAATCCTATTATTTTTTAATATTTTTTTTACCTAACATTAATGTCAAATAGAGAAAAGAGTACGAAAACATTAGAATATTAGAACAAAACAATTTTCGCAGTCATCTTCGAAAGACAGTTACTTTCTTTTTCGACCGTTAGAGGGCGTTTTTTTGTTACTAAGTTTTATTATCATTAAATGAGCAATCCTCATCGCAGTGTATCTATCAAATTCAATCATTTTCAAACTTTACTTCTGTTCATATTTAATGCATTATTCAAGTTTTGAAGATACTTTTGTATTTTATTGTTTCTTTAAAATTTTACAAACAAATTTTGCATGCATACATTTCACTGGATTTCAATAATTATTAAGCAAACTTCTTAAAATTGAAAATCTCTTGTAAGTGATTTAGTTACATTACATGACTATTATATAGTCGACTGTTATTACTCAAAATATCATTAAACTAACCATAAAAATATTTTTTTTTGAGTATGGGTATCAGAAAAATAAAGTGCTTGAAGTTTCAGGATAGAATAATTATCCTTAGGTACATGTAGAGTAACATTTAAAGTCAAATGCCCATTCTCGCTGCCCTTGTACCTGAACATAAACTCCTAGAATAGCAGTTCATTTTTCATAACTAGAGCTTTTACTACGTTATAAAAGTAAGAATTACTTTTAGATACTATATAAACCAATTAAGAGAATGTCTAAGATATATAAATTCTTTTCTTTCAAGTGTAGTAGTATTACTAGTGTATAATTATGTATTCAAACCATAGTAAGTAATAAGCTTTAGGAGATCATGTAGGGATCTCAATAGGAGTGACAGTAATTTGTTTAATTCAGACCTCATCGTCACTTCTATTAAAGCAAGTGTTCTTTTTGAAATGCTCCTTAAGTTTTAATTGCTTATAGTGGATTTTGTTTGTAACTTTCTCTAGAAAATCTGTCATTAAAACGACTTGTTGATGAATATTTTATCCCATCGAGGTCGAGAGAATTTGTTTATTGTTGTTAATAGAATTTTCGTTGGAACAGTTGACCATGTTAGAGGACCACTTAACTTCAGCGGTCTAGTGTGCATTGATTTTCCTTCTTTTTTTCTAATAAGTTGTAAACATTAGAATTTTCCATTCTTGCAATCGAAGTTGTGCGCTTTGGAAGGTCCCATTAAAAAAATCTTATAAATAAATGGAACCAACCAACATGAACTTAATATAAGAACTCTGGCAGACTTATTAGTTTTACACAGCTCTTAATCCTAAGGCACACTGTTTTCCCTATGCTGCGCACGCACATTGGAGCAGTATTTATCGCGAACCCATTTGTGACTTGTGCTATTTTTATCGCTTGTATGTATATATCTTTGTGTTTCATTTCATTTCTTCAGAAGTGAATGTCCATTGTTCACAAATGAGAGAATATGCTGAATTTATCCAGTTTCATTAATTTTGAGAAAAAATATTTCCTGCATTATGTTTTTAGCGAAGATAAATACTAACTATTTTGATTAGAATAAAGTCAAAAAACCTTTGATGGAAATATCTATTGAAATGAAATTTCCTGGTTATTTTTAATGATTTGTATAGTTTACTCATATGTAAATTTAAAATATGTAATTTAAAAATTTTACGAAATCTAAATAAAATTAATGAATATCCCGTGCCAAATATTTTTAATCGATAAGTATTTGCAGTTGAAATAAATCTTATGAAGTAAATTTTATATACAAGTTTTTTTTAATTTTTAGTTTAAACGCATAGATGTATCTGAACTAATATAGTTTCTAAATTTTAAAAAAATTATCTATTAAAATAATCTTATTAAAAACTAGTTTAAATACTATAGTACTATTAAGAACCTCTATCCATGAGTTGCTATGGGTTTTAGTATTCACATATCTTCTTGTACATTATTATAATATTGTTCAAACTAATTTTCAACTAAACCAATATAAGAGTTTCTATTTGGATTGCTCAGTTATTTTACATTTAAAATACTTTTTATACAATTTTTAATAATTTCCATTGACATATTTTTAATTACTTTTAGTTTTGAACTGATTCATATTGAACTAATTTGTTATAAAAACATAAATTTGTATTAAGTTATACTTCGGTATCATAACAAATTTTAAATATTAAAAAGTAACTAAAATATATAGAAATTCTAATACATTTAAAATAACTTTAACAAAATATTTCTAATGTCATTTTTGAGTCCATAAATTGAAGAAACATTAAAATCACAACTATTGTGAATTGGGCAGAAATGAGAAAGTTACCAAGTAAAAAGAACATTTTTTGCTCCTTTAAAAAACGTTTTGTTCTTTAGTTAGTATTTAATACTTATGATTTTTAGTTTTAAAAAACGTTAAAAATTATTAGCATTTACAATTAACATATCCCAGAAAGAGGTTATTACGATCTTATTCACAACAGAAGTATTGGAAAGAACATTTATGTTAATGTTAGATAAAGAAATGAAACAGTTTCAATTTATACTCAAATCAAACAATAAATTAACAACCTTTGCAAATTTACCTATTTTTTATAAAAATTTACAATTTGTGTATTTTAATCTCATTTTAGTCGGATTTAAATCTGAAGTATGAGTCAGCGTAAATTCAGTGTTGTGTTAATAAATTGGAAGAATGCGCCTTTGTTCTGAAAGTACAGTATATAAAATTCAATAGAAATCAGTGTCGTGATTTACAATAACAAACATTTTCTTTTATATCTTGCCTATTGCGATAATTTTATTTTTCAAATGCAAGACAAAGTGAAATCCCATTGTGTTTACAATACAAATCATAATACTAACATTCATAAATGTAGTTAATTTCTTTTCAACTTCTAATATTTAATAACAATGTCAACGATTGAGAGGCCACATCAATTCTCAGGCAAACGCAGAGACAACAACAGACAAGTAAATGCCGAAACAGAAGAGTAGGAATGTTAACTACATCAGTTCCGATGTACTGCGCATGCGTAAAATCTTTCATCCATCGCTTCAGTGTGTGGTACTTTTCGACATGCTCCCTTAGTGTGCAGCCTGCCTAACTTTTCACGAAAGTTTGGACAGTCTACAAGGATTGGAAATGGTACTTGTTTTGCAAAGTTTTAGGAATAACTTTGCTTAGTTTCATAATTGAGAGTTAAACTCAAAATTAATGCTCTATTCTATGGTTCAATAGTTAGCTAGTTCCATTCCTACCTCTGGCTATGAAAATTCGTAGTCTTGGAATAGTCGGAGCCTCATATGGAACGCACAATCAACGACTCAAAGCCCATCAAATCACAATAAGATTCAGTAATTCCAATAAGTTAACTGGCCGATAGTTCGCAATTTTTAAGCCTGGAACGAGGATGGCCGATATTTACTTAAAGTCAGGAATTGAGACAAATCATACACATATAAAATGTTTTGTTAATAGTAAAGGATGATATGGGTAGCAACCACAAAATTGTGCTGTGCCAACCGTGGAAAAATATTACTATACAATTACTGGGAAAGAATTCTTAGTGTTGTATTTCGGCGACTAATTGTTAAGCTTGAACATAACATGCAAGCCAACCTTGGAGAAAGAAACGAGTATATTCTACATTTTGCTTGAAACTGAATGTTTTAAGACTGTAGTACCGCAAAAAGAAAATTTTACTCTTTAGATTATACATTTCGAGGATAATTTATATTAAAACATTGTGTTCAACCTCATAAAGGAACTATGAAAAGTAAAAACATACTACGTGTAAAAAATAATCAACTTTTATTTCTCAATATTTTATAGGGCAACTTTTACTACACAGAGCAATTTTTATTATTAAACATAAAATTACATAAAAACATAATACATTACTAAATAAATTTGATTCAGTGACAAACACTACAAAAGAACATAGAAGTTATCAAATACTTAATCTATAAAATATATAGATTTCAAATTCGAGTAACTCATAGCAATATATTTTCATACATTGCTGACTTAACATTAAGAGATGAATTACTGAAGTCTTGTTCATTGAGAATATTTAAGCTATAAATTAAGCTTTAAACTTAACTAATTCAAATTTCTTCGTTGACTGCTTAAGCTACCAAAGCAATACATTTTCTGGAAAAATTTCGACTGTTTAAGTATTTCACTAAAACTGCCAAAAAATCCGTAGATTTTCATACATTATCGGGTAAAACTAAGAATAAAATCAGTAGAGTTGACAGCTATGACATGTCTTCCACTCTGCACTTCGGCAAGAAATCATATTCAACACATTGCTTACCATTCCAGCTAGCTTCTACTGATGGAATGTAGATTCTTAGCTTTGATGTTGTGCGTTTCAATATCGGGATGAATGTTTACCCGGTGATGATACATTAAATACATTACTGGGTAAAATTCATCCCGATAAAAGAAACTCAAAGACAAACGAGATGAAGTGACCTAAAGAAATTGAAAAGAAGTTAAGTATTTTCATGACATATTTAGTTTAATATAAACGGGATTAAATCCTGAATTATAGAGACCTTATAGTTGCGATTTGGAAGTTAGTGTATATTAAGAGATTTAAACTATACAACACGAACCACTAGAGGTCCACGAGAAAATTTCTTAGATCCCCAGAAAAATGTGGAATATACTTATTCTTCACGTCAAGTGTTAAGCTACGTTATGCGTGAATATAACGGCACAGTAAATAAGTATGACCGCTGTAGCTGCATTGTTTTGTCTTGTTTCACTTCTAACGCATCCCTCTCTTTTGAGTCGCATATGTAAATCAATATTTTAAGGTTGGACTCATGAACGCTATCGAGTTAAATAGAATTAATACATTAAATGTAATCTATAATTCAGAAGTGTTTTCTGTAACTTTTTAAGACAGGTATGATCATATTATCTATGTGCATTTTTTCTTTTGATATTCACTGGATTAAATGACACCAGTAATGTATAATGCTATAAAAGTTTCAGTTTTTAATTTAAAGTTTGTTTATATTCTGTTTTATAAATACTAAAGCTGTAATCTTATTTTGTCAACTAGGGACATTATGTTTCTTAAGTCATTTTATTAACACTTAACTTTATAACTTTAAGTCATCTTAGTGTTCCACGGATTTAGATTATGCATTTACTGGTTCGTGAGGACCTAAAATTTGGTGACCGTTGATCTGGACTCAGTACAGGAATTTTAGGTGGAAAAATTAGTCTTATTTTGTTAATGTTGTAATGTATAATGTAATTCATGTATATAATTCCATGTAAGTTTACTGAATTACTTCACTTTGTTGCTCAACGGTCATTTTTTTGAACATGAGTGCTAATTAGGCAGGGACCTACGGTTTAAAGTGGATTCCGAACCACTACATTCATGCCCAAGATGGGATTCGGATCCACGTACTGTAGAACCGAAGGCAAGAACGCCAACCATTCGGCTCCAGCTCGGCCCTGAATTACTTCACGAATTTAGCTTAATTGAAATACCGATTTAAGGGATAAATTTAGTCTCCTGTGAAAACAGATTATCATTTCTTCATGCAGCACTGCGCTAATTTTAAAAAGCCAACTTCGATATCGCTTAAAATTGTCAGTTTTTAATAGATGTCTGGAATATATTACTGACTTACGACCCCATAGCTTCAGCGCCACATTTCCGGTTAACCATTTCGCGTTAAATTTGAAAGATTCGTGTACGAAAGTCTTTTTTTTATGCTCCGGATTGTAAAACGAGGCCCCTTAGTGGTTCATTTGGTCCTTATACATTTAAATTATTAAGATGTGGAGTTTCTTACAGGAATTTCAACATTTATGACTCCAGTAGGGTGTTTACCGCGAACTTAACTGTAAACTATATTTAAGTCATCATAGACATTTGTGACTATCCCATGTTTACTTATCTTCAGGATTAAATTTGTAATAAATACGGTTACACAACTATTGTTCTTAATGCATACCTGCCAACATTGGAAGCAAAAAAGAAAATCAGTAGATTCTACTGATTTTGGGGGGTAACTAGTAACATTTTTGCTTTACACAATCTTACTCTTTATATTTAACATTCTGAGAATGATTTATGTACCTAACATATTGTGTTAATCTTACTATTTGAGTAAAATATTCAGCCTCATAAAGTATTTTTTTTATGTCCCAGTATTCATTTTAAAGAGCAACTTTTACTACTCTAGTAAAATTTATAAATATTAAACTTTTAATATATAATATAAAATACATTATTCAATAAATTCACAGAAAAATATTTTCCTAATTAAATTGCTTATATATACAAGCACCTAGTGTCTCCTGATTGCCAACTCGTAGGAGTAGTCAAATGGTGAAAGTCTCATCCTACCACGACGCACAGATAGGGTTCATAACTCAGGGGAACACATCTTCATATTATAATATCATAACACTTTAATAACTATATTAGTGTGCCTCTATGCTACTAAAACAACTTTTTTCTGGCAAAAGATCGGCTGCTTTCAAGTATTTCACTGAAATTGCCAAAAATCATTCGATTTTCATACATTACCGGGAAATATGAAGTCTATGAAAAATCGGGAGTTTCAGTAGTTGGCAGCTATGTTAGTGTATACTGTATGTTAAATGCAAACACTAGTTTCTTTAAATTTTCGGTAAGATCAGTAACTTGCTAACATCTCCCATCTTTTATAGTTTCAGGACACCTTTAAGAGTTTGTGGCAATTTTAGTTAAATTAATAACAAGGAAGACTATTAAAGAAGTTTATAGCTCAGGGTTTCCTCCCTAGATGGCAGCACTATGCAAATTAATGCAACTAAATTGCCAACACTATGTCAGAAGTTAAATCAAGAAAGGATTTTTATTACTAGTTTATTGATGTTACGAAAAATTCTAAAAATTATATTTAAAAGCAACCATTTTATTCTTAAATTTCAATAATAGCGCTGAAAATCTGTTCATAACACGAAATTTGCAAGATACCATCGATATGGCACTGAAAGTGTATGTGGAACATTTCATTTGGCGTTCTTAACTTAAAAATGTGCTGCTAGTTTTGTTGCCTAAAAATATGCAGAATTTAAGAAATGAATGTTATGATCCGCTCTTCATTGAGGCATTAAAAATAAATATTTAGTACACGAAGTAGAGGAAATTCACTTACTACGAAAGCCATTTCTGGAGCACTTTATTTTGATGCATTACCCAAATGGCTGTGTTGATAAATTGTCTCGTTAAAACTAATTTTTTGACAAATCATTTTTTGCACAATTCTAAAAGTAGTATTGAATAGCTTTATTTCTAAATGCCCACAGAAAAATAGCTTTCGTTTCGATGTAGTGAGCTAGAGTAGAGTGCTAGTTAAGAAATGGCTAATACTAAATTATCTAGTATTAGCCAAGTTATTATACATTCAGAAATTTATAATAAATTAGATAGAACTAATGGTTTCTAAAGATAGGAACTGTGTGTTTGATATTCCCAAATTTACTATTTCAAATAAAGCCACTCCAAATTTCAAGTAAAGACTTAAAATGTCGACTATTTCGGAAATTAGCCATATTAAAAATTGTGTGAACGTTTATATGCAATTACTGATACGTCAATTATAAAAGCGTAGGAAAATCTAGTTGACGATATAAGGCTACTCATTTTTTAACTTTATCACAAACCGTTATGTCGTAGCAAATTAAAACATTACGCTTTAAATCTCCCTAAATTACCCTAAGGTAATTGCGTACAATAATTGTGATGTGTGTGTACGATCTAATAAACGAGTTTAATCATCTTGTAAATTTTTTGATGTTGTGATCTACCATGCCAAGTGTTTATTTTTGGTTTCATTCATTACGAGTTTATCTCTCCGCCCTATTTATAATAGGGAGTTCAAGCCTCGTTGTCCATCTCTTATAATCAGTTAAGAAAAGTTCTTTGCAAAATGTTCTTATCGAAGAATATATTTAATCTTCAAAGTCAGTCAAGATTTGAGTTCTTATACTTCACGATTTCCTTTCTAGATGGCAGCACTAGGCAAGTCAATCTAACTACAAATAACAGGAATTTGAAGTTATGTTTTACCCGAATTTAGAAACTTTTCAGTGCAAAACAAAAATGGTTAATTTTCTCCAAAACACTAGTTCTAAGATACTCCGATTATAAGTGTTCCAATAAAAAATTTTAACCCCCTCCCATTTAAAATTGCTTTCATTAGCTCCCAACATTTCAATTAATGGGATTCTATTGACATTTTCTTAACCATAAGAACTTCTTAAGTCCTTAAAACTTATTTTTGGGAAAATGCCAGTAAGACAACTTCAAAATTTTTTTATTCATTAATGATTACCCTAAGACATCCAAATCAACATTCCCAATATAATTAGCAGTATTCAAAACTATATAGATGCGTTCGTAACATAAGTATGCTACTGAAATTTTGTTTTGTTTATTACTGATGAAATTTTTCTTAATTACATGCTCATAAATAGGCAAATGTACTTACATTTGTTTATTGAGGGTTAAGGGAAAATGTTTGATTTTATCTCGTAGTATTGATGTTAATTATTTTGGTTAATTATTCTGATAGATGGTAATTATTTTGGGTGGTGTTATTTGTTTACAGTAGTAAAGGTTATGTTCTCAAAACTTGCTATTGGAAGATACACGATAAGTATTCAAACTAAAAATATTTCTTGGAAATTTCGTGTATCGAAATTAGATACAAGAATAATGAATATTGTTAGTATGACACATCTCAACATTACCGTTAATTTTATGTTTTGTGGCTAATATATAAAAACTGCATTTCAACAAGCTCTTTTTGTAAACCCTCTAATCCAGCTATTTTTCAAATAGATATGGGATATGATACAAAGTAAAAATAACGCGAAATCTGTAGATACAGTCGAAGTTTTTTAAACTAGGAATTAAATGTACCGCATAAGCTGGTCAGGAACATCAGAATCTGTTTTTAACAAGTGTCAAATAATGCCACCTATATGATGCTAATGTAAATTGACTGATCAAGCAATTTAATCTCGTAGTGCTTGTTAAAATGCTTTTCTTAACTTAGTTTTTGGACTTAGGATAGTTGAATTTAAACACTAAATATTGTTACAAAACCCATTACTTACTTTTATTACTTACAGTAAGATTTATTTGTAACTCGAAAATTTAGATATTTAAATTTATTCAACGCATGAATAAATCACCATGCTAGTATTTGTTAGTATAAATATTAGACAACTTAAACAAATTTTACAAATATATCTTCAGAAACTTAACCTTCAATTGCTAAGAACTACACAACATACCAGATTTAAAACTGGAAAGTTTGACGAATTACGTTTGTATCAAAATATTATCACTTACGTAAACAGCGTCTTAATATTTATAGCAAAATTTTTAGTCAAACCTACAATGGGAAGTCAGCATTTTAGTAAATACAAAATTCGTATAGCTAGCAAAAATGATACGTTAAGTTAATACTCATTACAGCCAAGAGATGGCGTTACTAGAACTGGAAGAGTATTTCATAACTACTGGAACTATGCAATAATTTATTCATTTTACAAAATAAAACACAATATATTTTATTCAAATTTATTGTACAAAACAGAATCTATCGAAAATAAAGCAAAAATTAAAATATTAACTTAAAATTTAAACTTAAATCGTTTTAACAAGTCTAAAGAACTTTTAAAAGTCCCTTTACTGTTCAAGAATTACTTTCTACAGCTTTAAGATGGGTATTACAACATCATTTCATAACAGCAACAGGATTAAGAGAATATTAATTCTTTAATAAAAACAGAAAGCATAATGATTAATCAGAAGCACTGCTTTGCCGGTCATGACCTACAATTGACAAGCTGGGATTTGAATACAGCACAAGTGTTTCTCCCTTTATTGAGACAGTGACGGCACACTCTGCTCTACTTACGTAACAGATAAGAAAAGCACAGGTAATCCAAATCTTCAGCGGCGGTGACGGGACGGTAGTCACTTCGAGTTTGGATGAGTGTGGATCTAGTCATGATATTCTAGACACAGGACTACAATCCCACTCATCCAAACATCGCAGCTAAAAACATACCCCACAGCAACAGGTAAGTCGACAGTATCCACTGGAGTTCAAGAGTAAGACACCAGAAGTTCCAAGATGGCGTCCAAAGTGCATCGCCACTGTCCCGCAGCGAATAATTTCAAGTTGGGGAGGCAACCTCAACCAATGAGGGGCCGCGATAGCCATTTTCAAAAAACTAGTCTTTTCGGGTAGAGAAGAACCCCAACATTCACCCCTCGAGCAATTTTACTCCTCAGTCAAAAGCAATCAACTTGAATAAGCGATTGCATTAGTGAGGCTCGAGATACGCACCGACAACTAGCGACCTCGACGATCGCGCCAATTGAACTCACAACGGACAACCGAAAGCGCGCATGCGCCAAAACTTTTTCTCCGTCTACACACTCAGTTGATTTCCTCTGGCAAAACTTTGGTGCGCCGGCGTGGAAGTAACTTTCCACGAGACAGGAGTGGAGAAAAGTTTTTAATCACATCCGTAATACTTCGCCGCCGACGTTGGCGATCGTCAGTCTGCGAGGAGAATATGAAGTAGCCAGTGGTCGAGAACAATAGTTTAAGAATAGTTTGGAGAAGTCGCTCCGGACCAAAACGCAATCTTAATGCTGGCGTAGAAGAGGTCCGAGGAGAACTAGCCTCGCCTACGAGGCGCCGAAGTGTCGGTGGAGGGAAAAGGAGATGCTGCGATTGGAGTAGAGTTAGAGTGGGACCCTTTGTCGAGGGTATGGGAAAATCGTGTCTACTCCTCCTCCCCCAAACCGGTTCTCCACTGCACAATGCTCACTCGACGGGTTTTGCCAATCCTCAGCGTTGAATGCCCCCATGTATAATGGAGGGGGAAGTTTTTACATTACTTAGGTGAGGTTTATTAAAAAATCTTTACCTGTCACAGTTACACCGCAGTCAAAATACGCGCGAAAAAACTTGCAAATTAAGGAATTTAAGTTCAAGTTCATTGTTATGAACCGCGAAGATCAATGCACATTCATAAACATGTTACTATTCAGAAAGCACTGGAATCACTGCAGGTGTATTTAAAACGAAAATTTAAAATCAGATGAAATTCTGGAATACTAACACATTATATATTCCCGTTACACATCAATAACATGTCGCGGTGTTTCTATTTGTTTTTTTAATCTGATCAAAGTGTGGAGATTCATTCTTGATATAGAAAATAAATTCATTTTGTGTGCATTTAACTAGTTAAAAGACAAGTTAGTTGAACTTCAGAGGAATTATAAACTAAACTGATTTACAAAGTAAATTTTTATAAGCAGAATTTTCTGGTAGCCAATGATTTCTTAAATAAACTTGCATATTCGCCAACAATTAGTCCAGGACATACTTAAAGTAAATTAATTATTCAAATTAAAGAGCTTTTGTCCGAGTCATTTTATGCTTGGGGAAAATTTAACCAGGGCTTAATTTTAAATCATATTCCAAACGACTATATTCCTAAGTGGGATTCGAACCCATCAACCGAGCCACAATGCGTTAACTATTCGGTTACTAGAGCAGACATTTAAATTTTAGCATTTAGTACTAAAATGTGAATATTTAAAATTGACGAAAACTGCTAGTATTGAAGCTACACATACAGTTTCCAGATAAAAATATAAAAGGGATTAAAGAGAAAAGGGAACTATTTTAAAAATTTAAATCCTAAAAGATAAGTTTTTGCAATTAGAAGTAATGATACATTTTAAAAGCTCTTAATATTTTCACAAATACTTTAAATATTTATTCCTTTAGTTAAAGCCTAATCTGGGAATCTAGGTATTATATGCATGTACACAAAGTGAAAAAAATAGTTTAAAGCTTCCGCAGTGCTTTATTAGCGTATTAAAAACTACTAATTCATTGACAAAACTCAGGAAATCACTCACACAATCAACTCGTTTAACAACCTACCGTAAATCACACAGTGCTTCATTAAATTATATTTGAATCTTAAGGAACGGCTAAATATAAAATTTTAGACAAGATTACAAATGAAGATAAGCTTGAAATATTTCATAAGGCTACAAATTTGGTCTTAAGTTTAAATTAATTTTTAACGTTTAAGTTACTTTGAGTCTTAAAATAAGAGTTTACGTTGATAAAAGTCAAATACTAACTTAAAATTAACACCGCCTGGGTATAAATAAATTACCCAGGCCATCAAAATATATTAAGTTTTATTAAATTATATTAAGTTTTTTCAAATTAAAACTTAAATAAGTTAGATCTGTAAAAATATTTTATGCAATAGTAAAATATTGAAAAAGAGATCTCGTTCAAAGCTATAATATCAAGTACTATATATTACGATTTTTCAATAAGCAGCAAGACAAATTCGATATTTTAATATAAAAGTACGAAAAACGAAAAGAAATTCTGACACTAGGAGAAATTGCAAAATTTGTTTGAGAAAATTTTTACTATGTTATAGATCGTTTGTGTTTATTTCAGCATAAATATATAAAGAATTATATTTAACATGACCTATTCAAGCTTATGATTAAACGATGTCCATATAAAAAACTTACAATTCCTAATCAACTTATATTCAAATCTTAATACTAACAAATGAGATTTCATTTTGTACCAATTAAAACAAATTTGAACATTCAACTTACCCCATCATCAATAGTCTGTAGGATGATTAAAAACTTGGTCTGGGAGCTTTGCTGCAAAGACAGTCATGGAAGATGCAAGTCTTGGAACAAAGGAGCTACAATAGAAACAGAAGTAAAAGACACGATTGATGTCGACTTTTAATTGTAAAAATTGCAAAATAATTCTAACGAATTATTTAATTTAAATAACCAGCATAAAATTCTCTCCTTAAATACACTTAGTCTGATTGCGTAACTCGACGCTTTAGCAAAATGGCTCAACTTACAAACGGTTATAGTTTTAGATAAAAAATGTTTAAAAAGATAAAATTAATTTAAGTCTTCTTTCTTTACTACAAGCGGCACACTAAATTAATTTGTATTT